>JARHVA010003999.1:970000-1112500 GCA_037957365.1 Torreya grandis
GAAAAAACTATGCCATACTTCTCCCACTTGCACATGTTGTCACACAAATGCAAGGAAATGTTTCTTGGTCTTATTTCTCCTCAAAATGTGCCATGTTCCCTTTTTGGGAACAATAAACAATAAACAATGAAATTTATTTATTTAAAAAAACACACATGTTCCCCATGCCTTCCTTGCCTTAACTTGACCCAAGATGGGCCCTTTAGTTAGAAAATGACATGGTAGGATTAATATATATTATGTTTTATTTTTATTTTTATTTAAATTTGGTCAATTAATCCAAAAATGTCATTCTAATATCAAAATAATCACATGTAGTGTGTTGGCTAAATATTTTGTAGGCTAGCAAAATCACCTAGGTAGTCATGGGATTAAATCCCCTTCATTTAATGGTGAAACTCCCATATACTTATGTCTATCTAATTATAACTATTCAAACCTTTATTTATTCATAATTTAAACAAATTATTCACATGATATGCACAAGTCATCTTATTTTTGGGTATTACTTTAATCATAGAGTTCATGAACCATAACAAAGTGATTTTGTAGCAAGTAAGCAATTGTTTTAGAGAATGTGTAAAGAATTTATGAGAAATAGAAAATAAAATGACTAGAATATGTGAGAATTCATACTAAGTAGTTTTACATAGCTTATTGAATCCATACAAGTAAATAAACATTAAAGAGATGAAAATCCTTTTAGAAAATGATTAAGAAAGACTAGAATTCATATTAAGATTTAAAGATAACACAAAGTTACCATTTTAATATTCACAAATGCACCAAATGATTTCCTTAAATGAAAATTTATACATAAATCAACTTCCTTCTTATTCACTTTGAACCAATTTCATACCAAAAAAAAATTAGAAATCTAAATGCAAAGTTTTATATTACCTAAAATCCCTTGCTTCAGTTACAATTTTTTTCTAAAAATTATCATATTTTGGCATGCAAGTCTTCACTACTACTTATACTAATTTATATGCTAAAATCAGTTAGGAGAGAACTCCTTGAATTCCCATGTGCTATGTTAAAAATTGAAAACCGTTGAGAGGCATCCTCCTAGAATTTATCTTGTGTGGCATGCAATGGCCGATGACATGTAGCACTTATTGGTTTTACTATTTGAATAACAAATAATATATCTACATGCAGCATACATATTTCCCAAGTAATTTGTTTTTAAAAAATAACTTCAAGTAATGGCATCTAACCAAGTTACTTGAGTCTTACATTTTTATAAAGTGACTTACTTTTACAAATAACTTACTTTTACAAGAAACTTCACTAAATGACATTACTTACAAAGTATTTACTTAAAATAAAATTACTTCAAATACATTTCTTGAAGAAAATAGAAGAAAATGGAAGAATAAAGAAGAAGTTGTTGAGAAGAGAAGAAATAACAGTCATTCCAAGTTGTGAACCTTTGATCTACATTTTTACCTATATTTGATATGTTGAGACATCATGAACTGGATTACTACTTCATCTAATTTGGCAATTTATTGTCTTTAAGTTTCATATCTCAGTAGTTCTCTTTCTAGCTTCCTGAAATAAGTTTTCACCCTCTCAAGTTGAGGTTCTATCATCTTAACCTCTTATTGACTTTTTATTAACTCCTTTATAGATTTTGTTTTCAAAGAAGTTGAGGATTTTAAAATCAATTGCTTGAATTATTGATGCAACTACTCAGGTGTCCTTGGATATTTATTGAACCAAAGCTTAGTGAGATATAAGATGCAATCCTCCAAATCCAATTTCTCATTGCAATCATCTTCCTATAAAGTCTTCATCTCTTCAAGAATTTCCCCAAGAATATACACGTGAAAACATATGAGATGTTCCTATTGTTTTGCCTTCTTTATTGATGCTTTTAAAACAATATTTTCTTCAATCAAAACATTCTCACTTAAAGTGAATATTGTCTAAAGACTCTCCTTTTGCAATTTAGATATTTCATTCTCATTTTCTCTCTCCTTTATTACTATCTTTATCTATGCCAATTTATTTTCAATGTTATCTAGAGTACTTGGGACCTCAGGAAACCATTTTTGAGTAGTTTGTAACATATTTTATATCCATTCATCAATGGCTTTAGCCTTGTCCCCAATTATATCTACCTCTTTTATTATTTGTTGATTAATTGCACCTCTTAAAAGTAATGATTTTTATGGAGTATATTTTGCCACCTTGGCAATTATTTCACATAATTTAAAATTTGCTCCTCCAACTTAGCTTTATGGGATTTCTCTTCATCAAGTTTATGGAAAAGAATATTAATCAAGGTCTGGGTGTCTTGTTTTAAGCCTTTTGTAGTGTATTATCTAAGATGTACCTTTGTAACTATTAGGTATTCCTGACCGACTTCTTATTTATTCTTGTCCTATGGCAAAACTGATATCTCTACAAATTTTTGGCCTAATGGCTCAATTATCGGCTTGGAAGTCACTTTAGCACTATTGAGATTATTTCCTTTATGATCAAGAATCTTTAGTAGTTGCAAGTCAATCTCCTCCAAATTTATTACTTATCTTGTCTCAAGAACTATTCACAATGCTAACCATGATGAAAAGTTTATGCTTGTTGAAGTAGTTTAATGTACAACCATTTGATGTTGATTGTATCCCACTACTATCTCTTAAGTTGGAACATATTGTGCATATAAAATATCTTGAGTAATATTATAAATAATCAACTCATCTTTTTATTTCTATACCTCTTTAATAGCTCCTACTTATTTCTCTTTTAATTTTTATTTCTCCTTTTATTTTTCCTTCTCCTTTGTTGTCTCTACTTCTTTATCTAGTTCAATTGTTTCCTTTTCTTTTTCTTGTGATACCTCCTGAGATGGGGTCACTTCTTCAGTAGTTACATGTTCTAGCTCTTTTTGAGTGGTGGGTTAATCATTTTAAGGGGGTAGAGGTGAATCAAAAGGTGAAAAAGATGGAGGAAGAGGAGGAAGAACATCAGTCTCCTTCTGAATGGGTTTCTATGGAGGCTTAATACTATGAGATTTTGGAGGTGATATGAGTGTTGATATATCTATGGTAGGTATAATATAAGTAGGAATAATGGGAGAAGAAGTATCTATGGAAGATATCAGAGGTGTAGTGATAGATGGATGAATTGTTTCCTTATCCTTTACCATAAAGTAGGTGTTACTAACATTCTTCTTCGACTTCAATTTATTCTTGGTTTCTTGACTACTTTCTCCTTGCAACACTTTTTTCTTTTGACTTACTCAAATAGTTTCGATCATTAAATCCTTCATGCAATATCCTTTATTAATAAGCCATGTGGAAGTCATGGAAAGGACCATAAAATTTGACTTAATAGAGGTAATTATTATTGTGTTAGTCCCAAAATGAAAACAAATTAAAAAAAACACACTAACTAGCATACATCTCTAGGCCTAGTTACTAGGGTGAGCTTACTAACAAAAACAAATGAAAAACACAACTAAAAAGTAAAGAAAAAAAAAGAATCCTTCACCTTCCTTGGATGCTCCAAATGATTTTTGTAGTGGTTTTCTTGGCTTGTTCTCATGAAGTCTTCATCAAAGGAGGCTTGGCTATCTCCTCTTCTCCTTGGCACCTTATGGCTTTGGCTTGGCCTGGCTCAATATTTTGTCATCATAACATTAGAATGTGAGAGATCTTAGAATCAATTTAACATGGTAACTTTGCACAAACTAAGTTTATTTAAGATATTTGAACATAATAACTTTGTACCAAAAAATAGATTAGAAATGATGTTCATGGCCTCTCTATTTATAGATTTTTGCAAATGGCTGGAATCAACCTAAACCATCCATCTCAAGATTGAGATGTGTGGATAAGGATTAATATAATTATGTAATTAAAATACATAAATAGGCTCATTAATATTTTGGGTAAAGGAGCAATTAAGAGGAATGGAGGGTATTGATGAGGCATGGGAGGGGTTAATCTTGATATTTTATGCATTTATGGACTAGGGATGTCTTCCCAAGAAATGATGTCATATGATGATGTAGATATTCAATATTCATTTCTATAAAAAAGTATTCAACAAGTTTATATGGAATTATTAATTAGGCTCTAATTTGGTTTAATTATCCTAAAATATGATTAAGCACTTTATCCACAAATTACTCAAATTGATCATAATGCCTTGTTATTGGTCCAAAATTTGATTGGATTAGAATTAGAATGTGATGTTAGATGCATTGGATCCATTATCACTTTTAGGATGTTGAAAACAGCAAATAAAAAAGGCACATGTCTCTTGTAAGAGATTTGATAAGAAAAAGAAATCCAAAGTACCTATATGTAAAATTGGCATTTTGACTCGAAATGATCTGATCAAAGTTAGCCCATAAATTGCATTGCCCCATTTAGTGATACCCTAACCAAAATTGGCACTTGAATATGTCAGATTCAAATCTTTTAATGCATTTTAATATTTTTAGGCCAAATTATTCATTTTAGTGGAAATTGGTCAAAATCTTGGTTAGAGGTTATCGGTGGCCAAATTTAGGTGTCTACAGTTTACCCCTATTTGTGAAGATGTTGTAAACCATAGGTAAAACAAGGTCTTCTAAAATAATGAAAAATGGCTTGTATGCCAAAAAGAAGCTAATGGTTGAAGAATAAAGCTCCAAATGGTGTTTGGGAAGCCTATGATGATGCCCCCTCAAGGGAGTGGCTGTTACATTTATTGATGGATGGTTCCTTGAAAAGAAACAAGAAGAAAGGTGAAATTAACCTATGGTTGAGATTAGTCCAAATGAGAAAATGCTTGCATACATTGATGTAAAAAAGATACTAATTTTCCCAAAGGTTGTTATAATTAGGAATAAAATTCAAAACAATGATTTTACCATGGGTGGTTATAATAATTAAGAGGACCTAGATTGGCTAAAGATGATTATGCCCTAGTTAGGGTTGATTAACAAGCATAACTCAAGGATATAACCTAGAATATAGATTAAAGATGAGTAGATGAAAAGTGATGAAAGAGATGAGTAGAAGAATGAGATTAATCAATATAAAATTATTTAGTTGTACTTACTAATGAGGAGATGCTCGTCTTGATTAGAAATGATACAACTAGAATGGTTAATGGGTTGATTTGATCAAAGGTGGGATGGGAGGATTTACCAAGGTGCAAAGAAGAAAATTTTATGGCTCCATTGATTGTAGACCTTTTTGAAGATAATTTTTATTATAGCATGTGATGGTAGGCATCATGATAGAAAACCATGAACACTTGTCTGAAATATGCATAAGGACTGAATCTTAATCTAATAAACACTCAAAAACAATACACTAATGATAAAAACCATGATGATAATGCTAATGTATGAATATGGATGGACTCAAGAATAACTTGTGAAATAAATCACCCAATACATACATATAAAATGAGTCAAGGAAATAGTGCTAAAAGCAAAAAAAAGGCAAGAAAATAAAAATAAAAACAAATAGAAAAAAAAACAAACAAACAAACATCCTGAAATACATAAACAAACAAAATAGGGTGAAAACAAAAGCAAAAGAAAGCATCCTAACAATGACCATACTCCAATAAGGTAGATTGAGGATAACTAACTAGGCTTATAAAAAACAAATGTTTTTGGATTTTGAAATATTATGAATGTTTTTGGCATTTTGAGGTATCTTAACTCATTAGAGAATGACAAGATACCTGCTCATAAAATAGTGAGAGCATTTGGCTTGTGTTGATCACAAAATGATGAGAGCATTTAAAAAGGGGGATTGAGGTGACCTCAACATGAATTGAGCATGACCCAAGTAGTCCTAAAATAACCTTAAGTTATAGTAATTCCATCCACCAAAAAGGTAGGGAAAACCCAACTAGGTCCCAACAAGTTTTCAAATCGATAAATGGCTAGTCAAATGAAAATAGTAATGGCAAGGTGATGCAGCAATGCATGGTAAACAAGTGTTGCCCCTAGTTTGCCCATAGGTAGTTATAACTAGGATAAAATGGTGTAGATCAATTATACTAATTTTCCCATAGGTGGTTATAATTAGTAGAAAGACTGGTGAGACATTGATTTGCCCATAGGTAGTTATAATCAAGTTCACATAAATAAACTTAATAAGATGAAAGATATCTTTCTAGATCAACTATCACACTAATTTCGTAGACTATCATTATAAACATATATTAGATTGATTATTGAAACTTGATTGGAATCCTCTCACAAAAATTATGGGAAGTACCAAAGGAACTAAGATCAAAATAAGATTGGGTAGGATGACTAAAAAAAAGGCTTTGGTCTAGATAGGAAAAGAATGATAGGATGTATAAAATGGTAAGAGGGTTTGCCCCGAGGTGATAGGGTGAATAGCAAGAATATGTGACAATGGAAAATATATATTTAACACAAAAAATGGCATGGTAATGTGAAATGGAATGGTACATGTTTGGTTCTAGCTTGGTTATGGTTTTTGATTCTATTATTCCTACTGATGGGGAGATGCACATCTTAATCAACAAATGATATGAAAAAAATACTTGATCATGTTAATTGCTAGCCCACACCTTATTTGAATAGCTAATCTATCAAGAACTTGATGCATAATGTGATTTTAAGAATGTTGTGATCTTCATTGGTTATTGATTTTGATTCCTTCAAACATCAAGATAAGGTATCTTTGTAGCCTCTACAAAGGAGAGCATGACCATGGATGGTAAATAAAGACAAATAATAGATGGTAGGTTTGATTGTGAAATGGAATGGTAGATGATAATGGAATGTGGAATGGTTGGGAAATAAATGAAGATCATGATGTTTAAATAAATGAAGATCAGGATGTTCAGTCACACATAATGTTGTTGATGCTAGATTCAACATAATTTTGGTTGTGGTGGGGCTAAAGACTTATTGTCTTGATAGGACCACCATATTTTTTTGTTGTTTGATCTTGAGAATAGCTACCATCTGATTAGGATGTAGATTGGAAGCTATTTTGATTTGATCTTTGATTTTATCTTCATCAAGTAATGAAGAAACTTTGTGCTTAGTTATTGGTGCCTCAAAGAGGTTTTCACCAATAAAGTTATTTTGATTGTCCCATAGCACCTTCAATAAGTTTTCACTAAGGAATGTTGAATTTTGACTTTGATTATCCCCTAGTACCTTCAAAAAGGTTTCACTAGGAGAGTGTTCTTTTGCTATATGAATGTGGTCTTGGCTTCCTTACTTTTATTCAACTACTATGCCACCATGGATTTAGTTTAATAAAGTGTGATTCTGTCAATCCAAATCAACACTTGTGGGAGATGGAATGCCAATGATATGTATATTTTGGTTGATGGTAATGTCTTATGGAATGGTAATGTAATGGGGAAAGGTTTCACAATCCTTTTAGAAGATACTAGGATAACATGTGTCAAATCTGAAGTAATCATCCTCAAAAATTGTAGAGGGATCATAAATGTATTCAAATTGATTTTCAAGGCACGTGTAACTAATTTTGTAAAAAACATGAACATATTCTTCTTTTGAATCTGATTCTAACTCAAAGGACTCTAAATCCAATGTTGAGATTGATGTTAGTTCAAGAATAAAACCTGAATCTAACTCTAATTTTTCATTTGATGGGTACTTTGTTATAATTATGTCTTTTTAAATATTTGGTTTTGGACAAGTAATGGCCTATGATGGCATAATCGGATCCATAAAAACTAGTTTAGCAGAGTGGGACTCCTTTAGGATGGGAAAAAGGTCAAGAAACAACTCCTTAGAGACTAGCTTGTAAATAGGAGGCTCTTGAAAAATAGGCACATAATCGAGGTAATGATTTATCCAAAGGTGATTATAATCATTAAGATGTGACTCAACAAAGACTAGCTCATCAGTGTGAGACTCCTTAACAACTAGTATAGGATCAATAGGTGATTCATCATAGGTTGACTTATCATAAGTGGTTGGTTCTAAAAAAAAATCTTAGATTAGTTGGTTGTCTTGGCTTTGGTTTCTAATTAGTTGGAAAATACTAGTTTTGAACACCACTTGGTCTTCAAAGGATTGGATCGATTGAGGTTTGGATGGGATTGGTTATGGATGAGGAATGGCTTTTAGTTGGATAATGGTAGGGCATTGGGGAGCATGATTGTTTTCATGAACCAAAGAATGAAGTCCTAAATGGTAATGGTAGGGCTTTGTGTGGCTTGATTTACAACACAAGTGAAAAGACTAGGTCTTGGAATGATGAAGGGGCATTATGGAGCTTGATTTCTTGCACAAGCCAAAGGATGAGGTCTTAGTATAGAAATGGTTTAGCATAATGGAACCTGATTGCTCACATAAATCAAAGGATTAGGTCTTGGTATGAGAATGGTATGACATTATGGTCTTGGAATAGAAATGGTATGATGTGGTGGAGCTTGATTCCTCACATAATCCAAAGCATCCAAGTCTTCCTCATAAACCATATCATCCTAGTTGTGAGTTGGCTCATAAGCTAGTTCTTAATTGTGTTCCACATACTAATTATTGTAAAGAGGGCATGGATATATATCCCAAACAACATTATCTATAGTTGGGTCTTTAAAATCCTCCTCACAAGCCTCTTTATACCAATCTATGTCTCAAGTTGGATTATGAGCTAGTTCATGACTTTGTTCCTATGAATGATTATTATAAGGTGGCTAGAAATCTATCTCATAAACCATACTATCATCATTGGGGTCTTGACTAAAGCCATAAAAGTCATTTTTTATAGCCATTCTATCATAATTTAGATTATACATGACCTCACCATAGGTGTAGCTAGACATATCTACATAAATGATGAAAACTTTGTAAATAACAAGGCTTAGAGTTCTACAAACTCCAAAAAAACTATGTCCAAATGAAAAATGGTTCAAACTTGGTCTAACTTAGTCGAAAGTGGAATTGTATCTTCAACATGGTTTAAAAATGAAGTTGTATCTCCAAAATGGTTTGTGATGATACTTGGCATAAAATAATCTAACATCAAATGTCTAATGTTAAATGTCAAACACATAAAAGGTCAACTGTCTAAATAAAAAGTAGCATGTCAAAGGTCTAGGTCAAAGTGTTCTAAATAAGATCCAAACTAGCAAAGGAAAAAGTTGAGTTATTAGGTCTTTTATCCAAACATGGAGTTAAAAGCTAGTCTCAAATAGGCTATGCTAGGATTTTTGGAAAAAAAATGTCAAAATATAGACTTGAAATAAAGGTTAATGTGATTTGATTTAATATAACAAGTTTGGAAACAACTTTGACATAGACCTGACACATGGAATCAAACATACACATGATGAGTTGGCATAATGCATAAGACAAAATGCTCCTTGAAGAAAGACTATGTTTTTCGAAATAAAGACACAAATAATGATAAGGATAGGTACTGAACAAATAAACTATCAATAGTTTTCAAACTTAGGTAATGATTAATCAAAGTTATGCAACCCAAAAGAGAAAGATCTATGTATCAGCCCCATGAATTAAGGCCTAAAAATAAATCAATCAATGTTTGAATCTAAACTTGACAAAGCTAATTAAAAACACAATGTTGAAAAATAGAATTTGACTAAACAAGACAGACAACATTGGACAACATGAAAACACAAGACAAAGGTATAAATGGTATACATAACATGGTTTGAAACAATGGTTTCTGATACAAGGTAAACTAGTCTTGAAATAAATTGAGTAGCCTAAAGGTGTAAGCATAATTGAATGATGTGATCTATGTTATGTTTTAAAGACTCAAAAGGCTCAAAATGTTTTGACATGATTTAGGAAACATAACATTACCATCCTCAACTCAAATACATTATTTTGACATGGATTATGAACAAACAAATAAGTTTTAATCTCAAAACATACCAAGCAAATATGACCAAAATACACTAAGTATAATCATCCAAATCCTATCAAGGGTATGATAATGTGGGGTTGAATAAAATATAAATATTTCAAATGTTTCTAGGGGAATCAATTGCATAATGACTTTCACATCAAATAATGAAAAATAAAAGCATGGATTTTGGGTCCATATCACTTAGCTTGTTGTAAAAAGGTCTAGTCCTTTTTACAACCACTACATTCTATTATTTGCTCAGTGTAGTGCAGTGTCCAAAGTGCCACTACATCCAATGTGAAAATCCAATATGGATCCAAATGAAGTCAATTATAGGAGATGAAACCCTAGGTCAAAGTTCCCTAAAGAACTTATGGGAGGTAATGATGTCCCCCTCATAAGCCAAGTTTGCATAAACTAAAAGCCTAATAAAAAGTGTTTAAGGTATTTTTCAAGGTCACCCAAACTTTGGTGAGTATTTGGGGAGTGATTTAGATGATGTTATTTCTATTCCTTGGACTAAGTAATTTGCAAATAAGGAAAACACTTTTGATTCCAAGGGTTCCCTAAAGGGGACAAATGGAAGAGCATATATGCAACATCCTTGTATTTTGTGAAAACAAAGTGCTAATTGAAACAAGTGAAAACAAAAGTGATAAGTATTTTCAATTTTAAGCCCAAATGAAAAATTTGGTGGTGTTCATTTGACCCCTTGGTCTTAATTTGTAACTTTGAAAGCTAGCTACAAGATTTAAGCAATAACACCCTAAATTGATTTTCCTTTAAGCACCAAAATGAAAAGTTTGATTCATTTTTAAAAACCCTAAAATAAGTTTAAAATGATCTATTTAAGCATGATTTGATGATTTTTCAAGTAAAACCTATAAGAAAAATGTTATCAAGATGTTTAGCTTAGAAGCATTTTTGAAGATGAAATGACCAACTTAAAAAAATGAGCTCTCAAGTTTGTGTAAAAAAGAACACAGTGACCATTGATGGTTATACTAACTGATGATGGTGATGTTTATGTAGACTGATGATGGTTTTACTAATTGGTGATGGTGATGTAGACCGACATCAAATTTATTAATTTAAACCAATGATAGTTATACTTAATTGACAATGATTTATCGATGATTTACTTAATTGGCGACGGTTATTATGTAAACCCATGACAAAGAAAAATGGTAAAAAAAAGTTAGAAAATCAAATTTAAAAAGTTTTAATGATCCACATGAAGATTTTCAATTTTTATAATGATATTTTTCATGTGTGGGATGCATTTTATCCCACCGAGTATGAATTATGTGAACTAGGAATTTGACTAAGAAGGGGAGATTAGTATTGTGTTAGTGACAAAATGAATAAAGAAAATTGACAAACAACATACTAAGCTAACACAATCATGCCTATTTACTAAGGTGAGTTTAATAACAAAAAAAATAAAATGAGAAACACAGCTAAAATATAAAGAAAAAAAATAAGAATCCTTCACCTTCCTTGGATGCTCTAAATGCTTTTGTTGTAATGGCTTGCTTAGCTTGTGATCATGAAATCTTCATCAAAGGAGGCTTGGATATCTCCTCTTTTCCTTGGCACCTTGTGGATTTGGCTTGGCTTAGAATGAATTTAACATGGTAACACTAATTTCAATAGCTCTTTGAATCAATTTGACATGGTAACTTTGCACAAATTAATCTTAGAAATGATGTTTATGGCCTCTCTATTTATAGATTTTTGAAAATGATTAAAATCAACCTGAACCATCCATCTCAAGATTGAGATATGTGGTTAAAGATTAATCTAATTATGTAATTAAAATCCATAAATAACCTCATCAATATTTTGGATAAAGGATAAATTAAGAGGCATGGAGGGCTTTGATGAGGCATGGGAGGCATGAATCTTGATATTTGAGGCATTTATGGCCTAAGGATGTTTACCCAAGAAATGAGGTCACCTGATGATGCATATATTCAATATTCATTTCTAAAAATAAGTATTCAACAAGTTTCTAGGGAATTATTAATCAGGCTTTAATTTGGTTTAACTAGATCATAAGCATGCTTAAGCACTTTGTGTACAAATTACTCAAATTGATCAGAATGCCTTGTTATTAGTCCAAAATTTGACTGGATTGGAATTGGAAGTCAATGTCAGATGCATTGGAACTGTATTACCATTTAAGATGTTGCCAATAAAAAATAACAAAGACACACATCCCATGTAAGAGATTTGATAGGAAAGAGTAATCCAGAGCACCTAGGTGCAAAATTGACATTTTGAATTGGAATGATCTGATCAAGGTTAGCTATCCCATAAATTGCATTGTCATATTTAGGGATAACCTAGCCAAAATCAGCACTTGAATATGTCAATTTCACATCATTTAGTATGTTTTAGTGTTTTTAGGCCAAATTATGCATTTTAGTAGAAATTGGTCAAAACTTTGATTAGAGGTTATCGGTGGCCAGATTTAGGTGTGTATAGTTTTCCCTTATTTGGGAAGGTGTTGCAAGATATAAGCACAACAAAGTATTCTCAAAGAATGAAAATGTCATGTATTCCTACAACTATAGTGATGATAAACTAACTATTTTTAGGCTAAATTATGTATTTTGGTGAAAATTGGTCAAAAGCCTAATTGGAGGTTATCAATGGCCACATTTAGGTGTCTACAATTTTAACTTCATCCTTACCAAAAAAAAATATCTATAAGTGGAGCATTATGTCCTCCTAGTATATGGTAAACATCACTAGTTACTGTTACATCATCTTCAATGTCATCAAGAATTGTTGTTAAATCAAAATAATGAATTTGCTCAACAATCCATCTACTATTGTCTTTTATTCTTACTTCAAAATCATCCCTACAATTAATCCAAAAGTCTTTAAGTATAATAAATATGCATATACTCAAGAGAAACTATATTTTGAGCTATGCCTCTATAATCAAAATTTACTCTAGCTTCAACATGTGATTGATTATTGTAGTGATACATTTTTGTTTACACATTATTGCTTTGTAAATGCTTACATAGTGCTAATTACCAATAAAAATGGGAAAACCAATAGAGGAGTTGTGAAATTTTGACTGTAAATCATGAAACTCAACTACATGCCTTCATAGCTCTATAATAATCCATTTGTTAGTAGGATACCTTGGCAATTTGATCAGTGCCCCTGTGAAACCTTCAAACTTGAGATACATGAAATTTAAGAATTAAATTAAAATGCATCCAAAATGGGAAATTGCTTCCTAAGTTGCATCTAATATCCTTTTAGCCTTTAAGGTAACATTCATTTTATATATGAATTCATAAAATAATCCATTATTTACCCTTTTTTAATGCTTGACATATTGAGACAAAGTTAGCTAAGTGTTGTATTCATATATAGGCTATGTTGCCAACTTCCCTTTTGTAGTTAACTTAGAAAATTTTCCATTTGGTGTTACTGCATAAAATAGATATGAAGTCATCTTGAAATCAAAAGTATGCAATACATTACTCCATTAGTGGTCAATGTTATCACTTATCAATCTTGACCATTAAATCATAACGAAACTCCTATTAACATCGATAACCCTAATGTATGCATACATCCAAGTTGAAAAACACATATCATTATTTTCTCCATTTATTATGCATAAAAATTGGGTAATATCATTCTCTTCTTGAATCAAATTAGATCTTACTATTTAATTTGGAAATCTTGAAGGATTATTTGCTTTCCTTAGATAGTTAGTGTTCATTATCTTAATGCAATTTGATGTCTTTTTCTTTAGATTTTAGCTTTCTCCAGTGTTACATTATGCACTTTAGACCTTGTTGGAATCTTCAAACACGAGTCTAAGTATTGAACATCTAAGCTCATCACTATATTTCTAGTACTATCCTTTACTATCTTGGTGTGAGAATCATAGTACTTATCACATTCTAAGACAAACTCAGATAATTGTGCAAAACTTGGGAATGTTGTAGCTTTCAAGATTCCACTATTGATTATTGCTTGTATGAGTGGAGTCTTGGTGATAGATTTGTATCTCTCCAATAGCTTAGTAATGGAAACATGCCCCATGTCAGTATCACTTATATTAGACAACTTACAAGCAATATATGACTCAATAAGATATCTTTTATACTCATACTTCATCTTTTCTTCCTTTGGCTTCTCAACTCTATTTTCCTTAGTCTTCCCTCTTCTACTCAATCCTAGTAATTCTTCTCATGTTAACTCAAGAACTTGATTAATCAGAGTTACTATTTATTATACTCTAGTTACTTCTTTTTTTGATCCTAACATTTGTTTTAGCTAACACTAGGAATAATTGATAAGTGCTCTTGAATACTTAGTGATTGATCTTGCTGGTTTAGAAAAGGTTAAACAACTGGATCAATTTATTGTCTTAAGTAATAGTCCTAAGCAATATTTAAGTATTAATAAATTCCAACAATAGAAGGCTTTAAAAACCTTGGGTAACTTATTAAATGTAGTAGGGTGTCACAATCTCAGGAAGTTTTGGGTACTCCTTAAGTCCTAAGTGATAATGACTCTGAGTAACTAACAAGCATTCAAAGATCTAGTTCCCTTTGGGTAGTTTATCGAGTTTTCTTAGGATTACGACTTCAAGTTTGCTTGGACAAGTTACTAGGGTTGGAAAACTAAAGGAAGTAAAATTAAGGAGTAATCAAAACTTTGGGTAAGTAAGTAGTTATTAAAAGTCTAGGTAGGCAAGGTGATTGAAAACTTTGGGTTTCTTGAGGGCAGTTTCTTGGTTTCTAAAATTTGAGGAAGTAGTTAGTAATGGAAAACTTGGGTAAGTAAAGCAAGGTCAATTATTAGGTTTTATTGCAAAAGGATTCATTATTTTTAGGATTTTAGCTAAGATTTTTACATGCTAAGTGTTTATAAGAGTTTTTACAAGATCTTAAACAACACTATGCATGAAATAATGACATAAAAACACAAGTAAAATAAGAAAACATAAAGAAAATTCAAAATGGTACATGGAAACTCATTGGTAGGTAAAATGTGATTTTCAACCAAAAATAGAACAAGAAAACAAATGGGAAACAAAAATACTTATAATTCAAATGGATCTTGAGGAAATCACTCCAAAAATGATCTAGAGGCTCAAATGGTGTCGATTAGGATTCACAAGGGAAACAACTAGGTTAGAAAACTTGAAAGCCAAGTAGGAAATGAGGTGGAATTGTAAATATTTATATTAACCCTTGCATTTATGAAAAATAGGTGACATGTGTGATGGGAACCATGTAATCACTTAGCTTTTTTTAGGTTACATAGACTGCTTTACTTATTTTGGCCTTTGAAGTCAAGTAACTTCATGATCTTGATTTGGTCTTGACTTGTGAGCACTTAAAATTATGAACCCTTATTGTTTTTACTTGTGACTTTGAGAAATTAAAGCAAATTTGAAGCCATGGTTTTCTCTAGTTAGTGCTTTGTGATTTTATGAAACTACTTTACTTAATTTTTGATGATAAGTAAAGTTGTTTCATAATTCTAGTTTAAACTAGGCAGTGTAGCTCAGTCTTGTGATGATTTCTTACTTATCCTTTGATAAGTTACTTGGAGAACCTGATTTGCTTTGGAATTGAGCCTAAACACTTAGTTTTTTAATCTTCTTGGGAAGATGGGAAAATGGTTTTTTCAGTGATGTCTTGAGGAAAACATTTTGAACCTTCTGGAATAATTTAAAGCAATTGGAAAATAAAGCAATCAAAATAAAAACTACAAAAGACTAAGCTTTATTCAAGGGACTAGTTTTAACAAGAATAATTGACTCACAAAAGACAAAAGGCAAAATTTTTTTTAGGGGTATCCTAAAATTATATGTGTAAAATTTTGGGTGACATCAACTTACTCTGATTGAGGACATATTTATTTCTATAAAAAAGAAAGAAACAAGGACAAGATCCCAGTATATCTAGTTTTAAGTCTTATCTATTGGGTTTAGAGTCATGTAAAAACTCAATCATGAAAAACTATAGAACAAACAAAAAAATAGAAAAATAAAATCAACTAAATAAAAGAAAGTCTAAGGACTTATTTATATACATATAGGTGCCACCCTATTTCTCAATTATTATAGAGTTTCAAGTGTTATCCATTGTATGGTAGTGGTAGTTCAATTCCAACCTAATAAGCTAGGATGAAGCTATCTCTTCTAACAATATTATTTATAGTGAAAGGCGCTTTTTAAAATGAGTCAAACTTGTCATGCTTCCTTTTTTCTTTCATTCTAATTATCCCATAAAAGGACCAAGTCACCAACTTCAAACTATCTTTTTTGATCCTTCATATCAAAGATCTTCTTCACTTTCATCTAGTGATCAGTCAACCAATCAAAAACTTGAGTATTAAACTCTTTTAGTTCAATGACAAATATAATCCTATTATCAAGTGGATCTTGATAAGTTTCATCTTCAAAAGCTTTAGACAATTGCAAAGTATGCAACTCTATGGTGATTGGTATCTTAGCATCTATTTCATATAGTAGTTGAAAAGGTGGCATACTTATGGATTTCTTTGGAGTGATTCTATCATCCCATAATGCATCAAATATCTTCTTATGCCATGTACGTTGATTATTATCTACAAAATTATGAATGATATTCATCAAGTTCTTATGATTTGATTTAAATTGACCATTCTACCTAGGATAGTGATTTAAAGCATGAACTAGATCTATTGCATATGAGTAATACAAATCAATTAGTTCCACTTAAGAAAAGTTAGTTGCATTATCTATTAATATTTTATGAAGAACACAAAACCTCACTACAATTTTTTACTTGATAAAATCACATACAAATTTAGAATTGGTATACTTGAAAAAAATCGATTCTACCCACTTGCTGAAGTAATCAATAGCTGTTAAAACATAACAAGGGCAAACACTCGAAGAAGGATTTAACATACCAATAAAATATATGCCCCACTAGTATAATGGTTCATTGATTATGAATAGTTTTATAGACAATCCTATCAACTTTGTATGTCCCATAAAATGCTGACATGCTTAACATTTAGAAACCCAATCTAAAATATCCTAGAAAAGAGTGGGCCAATAGTACCTTACTCGAAGGATCTTATGTGTTGTAACTGATGATGAAAAGTGGCCTCTACATTATTTATCATGGAACTACTCCATTAGTCTCCTTTTCTATTCTTTTTCCACACAATAGAGGAAGACACCATCAATTCCTCTTTTATATAAACCATTATCCCAAAGGACATAATCCTTTGAATTCAGCTTTATGGTATGCTTTTTCTTTTGTATAGGATCAACTGGAAATTCTCCATAAGCCAAGAAGTAAGAAATCTTACTATACCATTCATCAACAAGAGAAACACAAATCACCATAGGAAAATCTTCATCTAATTTAACTTGGAGTGAAGGTACCATCGTATCTATGTCATTTTTTTTTGTCATCAATTGGCACAAGCCTCTTCCTCTTACTAGCTTCATTGGTTTGATATCAAGATAAAACTCTTGCACTTTAGTTACCCAGGGTCCTCTTAGTAATCCCAAATCCTATTATGTTAGAATTTATTTTATTGTATTTCTAGGTATATATACTATAGTATTATAGTGCATACTTTAACTATTGTGAATGCATGTTTTTCCATCTATGAATACTTCAGTTTAGAGCTTTTTAATGGCTAGATCATGAAAGATATGGAGGATTCAATACATTTATCATTCTTATTTAGAAGTATGGATTACATGGTATGTTTATAAGAATATCAATAAATAATGAATTCTTTACTAAAATCTGGAGAAACTAGCATTGAAGCTTGAGCTATAAATGCTTTTATCTTTTCAAATGCCAACTTATCTTTAGCATTCCACTTGAAGTCTTTTTTTTATTCATCATATCAGAGATATGGTGAGTCAAATCATCAAAATTAAGAATAAATATTTTGAGGAAGTTAACTTTACAAAAGAAGGAATGTACTCCCTTCTTGAAAGTAGGCAAAGATAGACTTTGAATAGCTTTCACCCTTTCTAGGTCAATCTTCATTCCTTATTTTGAGATAATGTGACCAAAAAGTTTCCCTTCAGTCATGGAAAATATTTATTTCTTGGGATTCAAATAAATCCCATGTCTCCTTCACTAAAATAGAACCTCTTCTAAATTAGCTATATGATTACCTCTCTCTTTGGAGAATATTGTCAAGTCATCAAGATATAAATCTATGCTCTTGTCTTTAAGATGTGAAAATACTAGGTCCATTACTCATTTAAAATTCACTCCAACATTAACCAATCTAAAGGGTATCTTCTAATAGGGAAATGCCCCCCATGGTGTTGTGAAAGCCATCTTATATTGATATTCTTTAGCTAATTTTATTTGATTATATCCTAAAAATCCATCTAACATGGACAACATCTTTGAGCCTATAACTAATTATAAGGTATGATCCATGATTGTAAATGGATAGTTATCTTTCAAATAATCTTGATTCAAATTATATAAATCAACACACAGACATATTTTTTTTATTTTTATTTCGTACTAGGATAATGCTAGCCAACCATTCTAAATGATGAATGGGATAAAGTATTTTAGCATCCATTATCTTCTAAATTTTAGAAAATATAATTCCTAAGATTATGGGATTATGATGGTGAAGCTATTACCTAAAATACTTTACTTTTGATTGAAGTGGAATGTAGTGTTGCACTTCTTTTAGCTAAAAGGTCTTCAAGTCTTTGTAGGACCAAGTGAACACATTCATATATTTATTTAGAACATTTAATGAATGCTTATTTTTTATTGAGAAAAACATTTTACAATGTTGACCATCTTGGGCTCTTCTTCAGTACCCAAGTTAACCTATTGTACTTCTAGAGAAGAAATCTTGCCATAGTTTTTATATTTCTTCAAAAATTGATCATATTTGTCAAAAATTTCTTCTAAGGAAACTAACCCTTTAGGGATCTTATTTCCATTTAATTGAATTAATTCTTCATTATCATCATGTTCAGGGTCAGTATTACCTTTTGTTGTCTGGTGTGGAAGTGAACTACTTTCAAAATATAATTCTTCAAAATTGTCTTACTACTCTAGGAAAGCAACTATCTATTTATCATCATTAAAGAATTGCCAATGATTTACATTATCTACAAATTTTGGATGGAAAATCATCTCTACTCTATATTTACCTTCTTGGAAAAGTGTGGGTAGCTGATCTGGCTTGAGCATAACTATGAAAACTATAAGATAATCAAATCTAAAGTTTTGATCATGAGGAATATAATTGATTAAGAAGTCTAAAAAATCAAGTGTTTTACTCATAACTTGATCACGATAGTGCTTCTGCTTATCTTTTTTCACTTGGTATTTCATCAAATTTGTCTCACTATTAACTTATCATCTCCTTATGCTTTAATAAGCCTCACTCTTTTTTCTTTTACTTGTTCTAGTCTTAACAATAGTGCTTCATACTCTATTGTTTTTTTAGTATTTTCAAACATAAGCTTATAAGAGAAAGGATATACCTTACCATTTGGAGATATTATTACAAATCTAGCACCTGAACCAAGAAAATAATAGCTTCCATCAAATTCTAGAGTCTATATTTCTTCTTCCTCTTCTTCTTGAGTCTCTAGTTCATGTATTTACTTGCTTAATTCAAGTTAATAAACTCCATAATTTTATTCTTAAAAAAGAATCTATGATGTTGGATTATTAGACTTGGAAACTGTATACTTGGACTTCTTCTTTGGCTCAAGATTTTGATTTACTCCTTTGATTAGAATGTGAGTACATGACCAATCCATCTTGACTTCTCCACCAATATATTTACAGAAGTTTATAATATACAACATCCCATAATAAATAGGAATATTTGCAACTCAAATTATCATTTTAAGTCTTTTATCTAGAAAGGCTACAAAAATAGCTTGAGCATCTTTGATTTGTCCAATCAAGTAAAATTGTCTTTCCATTGAGTAACATCTCCCTATTGAATTAGTAAAAGTGAGGCTAAAGGCATCAACTACCTTAGTTGGCATGACATTATCATAGGTTCCAAAATATAGGATAGAATTGTTCAACTTGAAACCATTGATTAAGAGAGACACATAGAATGGCTCTATTCTTTTAGATGTGGAAATAGATGTAGAAGAATTAGTTAAAACAATGTTTTGGGAAGAAACCTAGTTAGGATTAGGCAAAATAACTTTAGAAGTATTGGTTGTATTGTTTGATCCTTACTTTGTACATACATGACTAGTCTATTTAGTTGATTTGGATAAGACCTCAAATATTCAACTTCTGACATTTGAATATTGGTTTTCTCGATATGATCAATAATGTCAAAAGAAGGGATGGATGTAGACAAATTTGAATTAGATTCAAAAGTATGAGTTACTATTTTATGAGGTTGTGAAGAAGAAGATGGTACATTTTTATCTTTTGGAGTAAGATAAGTAGGTAAAAAACTACCTCTTTTTAGAAAGCTTACATTTGGCCTAGATTTTTCCTTATCTTTCCCTTGTTCTTTAGAAGGTTTTTCACCAGCTTTCTGAGTCTATGACCTTGTAAACAATAAAAAAGAGTGACTATGATCTTCTTTAAGTGATTCTTCATAATCACTTTTTGATTGATATTCAAGGTAGCCTATGTTGGAGTCACTAGTAGGATCTACAAAGTTATATTCATCAACAAAACTATGTTTAGTATCATTAGTCATTTGATCTTCTTCATTCATCTTAACATGATTTTTTGGAGTATCCTCAATTTCTAGTCTTTATATAGGACTAACAATGTGGTTCCTATTTTGATTATTAAAATTTTCCATAGGTGTATTCCTAGTAGGAGTAGCATGAGTACCTTGAGTGATTTTCATTTTTACTGGTAAAAAATCACTATCCAACTTATATAACAAGGGATTAGTAGTGTTCAATGATTTGTTTAAAGTAGAAGAGTCAACCTTAAAAGTTTTTTTCTTGATCTTTCCATCCATTATCAAGTTATCTTTGACCTTTGTAGCAATATTTTGAGCTACTAATAAATAAGTAGGATGTGCTCTATGTAGATGATAGCTAACCTATAATAATTGAGGGTTGATGAAGAAACACTTCTGATTATCTCTAGTGGGTAGAGCAACTTGAGGCATTTTATAGAGTAATGTATTACAATTGTAATAAAATCCCACATATGTTTATGTGGTTCATTTTTGAGCTAAGTCAATTGGGTGAACAATATGTGAGATTCTTTAACAACTTTAAACCTCTTCTCAAATTTCTCATGCATAGTGGCCCAACTAACTATAGTGCTATGATCCAAATAGTAAAACCATTATGTAGTTAAGTCATGCAAGGTCTCAATGAAGATTCTAATTGAGAAATCTTCATTATCAATGTTAATTACTCTATATGATACAAAGAAAACATACAAATTCTCATTTGGACCTTGTTTTCCATCACCTGTGAACTTTCAAAAATTCTTTCTTGACCCCTTTGGCAATTCATGGAGAGGAGTCAAATTTAGAGGACCAATCACTACTTCCCTAGGGATAGGAAGTGGTATCACCATTCTTTCAAGAACAAGGAATTATGAATTGGTAAGTTATATTATTCCTAAGGAATTTTATTTTAGCTAATTCATAGGATTTTGTGTTCATTTGATAGGTGAGAGACTATATTTTCTTATTCTGACTTGGATAGGAAAGTTGAAATCAAACCGTTCTTGTAGTTCAAAAATTCATCAGTTTGGTCTTGAGGTTTCCTTACTTTGATGAAAGGCCAATTTTCTAGTTTGAAGCATTAATATTTTTCTAAGGATTTACACAAGTAATTTTGGGTTTATAAGCAATGTATTGAGAGATGGTTACTTGACATGTAGGAGTTCAAGAAAAATAAAATGCAAAATAAAACATTTCATCTTGACATGCAATAACTCAATAAAAGTGATGCATCTATTTTTAACAAGTCAACTTCACAAAGGATGAATTTTAAAAAGAAAAGTGCACAATTACTTGAATTCAATGTTTTAAACATTAATTTGGAAAAATTGGGATTTTTGGAGAACTAAACATTAATCTACATCTATCTCAACTTGTGTGATAATCTAATTTTAGTTTTGGGAGTTAAGTTCATAGTTCCCTTGGGGATTCCCCAAAAACTATTGGCTAGATATTTTTTAGGCTAGCAAAAGTACCTAGGTAGTCATGGGATTAAATCACCTTCATTTAATGGTGAATCTCCCATATGCTTATCTCTATGTACTTATAACTATTCACAATTTTTGTTATTCACAATTTATACAAATAGTTCATAGGATATGCACAAGTCATCTAATTTTGGGGTATTAATTTAATCATAGAGTTCATAAACCATAAAAAAATGATTTTGTAATAAGTAAGTAACTATTTCAGAGAATGTGTAAAGAAGTTTTGAGAAATAGAGAATGAAACAACTAGAATGTGAGAAAGAAGAAATTGTACTTCATAATAAGTAGTTTTATAGAGATTATTGAATATATACAAGTAAATAACATTAAAAAAGATGATAATCCTTTCAACAAATGATTAATAAAGACTAGAATTCGTATTTAGATTTAAAGATAACATAAAGTTTACCATTTTAATCTTCAAAAATGCACCAAATGATTTCTTTATACACAAAGTTCTATAGAAATCAACTTCCTTATTATTCACTTTGAACCAATTTCAAACAAAATAAAAAATTAAAAACATAAACACAAAGTTTTAGATTACTTAAAATCTCTTGCTTCAGTTATAATTGCTTTGCAAAAATTACCATCTTTTAGCATGCAAGCCTTCACTATTATTTATACTAATTTAAATGTCAAAATTAATTAGGAGACAACTCCTTGATTCCTATATGCTATGCTAAAAATTAAAAACCATTTAAAGGCATCCTCATAGAATTTCTCTTATGTGGCATGCAATGAATGATGACATGTAACACTTGTTAGTTTCACTATTTGAATAAAATATAATCTCTTTGCATGTAGTGTAGAGATTGCCCAAGTAATTTGTTTTCACAAAATGACTTCAAGTAATGGCATCTAACCAAGCTACTTGAGTCTTACATTTTTACAAAGTAACTTAATTTTATAAGTAACTTCACTAAATGACATTACTTATAAAGTAATTACTTAAAACAAAATTACTTAAAATACATTACTTGAAGAAAATTAAATAAAATGGAAGAAGAAAGAAGTTTTCAAGAAGAGAATAAATATCAATCATTCAATGTCATGAAACTCTAATGTATATTTTCCTCTATATTTGATATGTTGAGACATCATGAACTGGATTACTGCTTTATATGATTTGGCAAATAATTGCCTTTCATTTTCATGTCTTAGCAGTTCTCTTTTTAGATTCTTAAAATAATATTTCACCCTCTCAACTTGAAGTTCTAGCCTCTTAACCTATTGTTGAATTTTGATTAACTCTTTTATAAATTTTTCTGTGAAAGAAGTTGAGAAATTTTCAATCAATTGCTTGAATTTTTGATGCAACTGATCAAGTGTCATTGGAGTTTTTTCAGACCAAAACTTAGTGAGATAGAATATGCAATCCTCCATATCTAATTTCTAATTACAAACATCTTCTTCTAAATTATTCATCTCTTCAAGCATTACCCCATGAATACACATGTGAAAAGATATGAGGTGTTCCTGTTATTTTTCCTTCTTCATTGATCCTTCTAGAATAATATGTTATTCAATAAAAGCCTTCTCACTTAAAGTGACTATTGTCTAAAGTCTCTCATACTATAATTGATAGATCTCATTCTCATTTTCCATCTCATTCATTACTATCTTTATCCATGCCAATTTATTTTCAATGTTAGCCAGAGTACCTAGGACCTTACGAAATCATTTATGAGTAGTTTGTAACATCTTTTCTATGAATTTATCAATGGATTTGGCCTTGTACCTAGTTTCCTCTACCTCTATTATTATTTTTTGATCAAATGCATCTCCTAAAAGTAATGATTATTATAGAGCAAATTTTTTTGCCTTTGCAATTATTTCACACAATTTAGTTATTTGCTCCTTCAACTTAGCTTTATTGGCTTTCTCTTAATTAAGCTTCTAAAAAAGAGTATTGATCAAGGTCTGGGTGAATTATTTCAAACCTTATATAGTGAATTATCCAAGGGGTACCTTTTTAACTATTAAGACTTCTTGACTAACTTCATCTTTATTCTTTACCTATGGAAAAATTGATTCTCTACAAATTTCTAGCCTAACAACTTAATTATTAGCTTAGAATTCACTTTATCACTCTTGGGATTCTTTCGTTTATGATCAAGACTCTTTATCAATAGTAAGTGAATCTCATCCAAATTTATTACTTCTCTTGTCTCAAGAACTATCTTTAATGCTGACCATGATGAGAAGTATTTTCTTGTTGAAGTAGCTTAATGTATGACCATTTGCTGATGATTGTCTCCCACTACTATCTCTTGAGTTGGAACATCTTGTGTATCTAAAATATCTCAAGAAATATATTAGAAATAATTTTCTCATCTTTTTCTTTCTGTACCTCTTTCTCAGCTTTTGATTCTTTCTATTTTCCTTTTTTTTCTCCTTCTTTTTTTTCTCCTTTGTTCACTCTACCTGTACTTATTTTTCTAGTTCAACTATTTCCTTTTGCTTTTCCTATGATACCTCCTGAGATGGGGTTACTTCTTTAGTAGTTACATGTTCTAGCTCTTTTTGAGTGGTGGATTGATCATCTAAAGGAGGTGGAGGTGGTTCATTAGGTGAAGAAGATAGAGGAGGAGGAGGAACACCAATCTCCTTCTAAATGGGTTTCTCTAGAGGCTTGATGCCATGAGATTTTAGAGGTGGCATGAGTGTTGATGGATTTATGGTAGGTGCAGTAGAAATAAGAATAATGGGAGGAGAAGTGTCTATGGAAGAAACCATAGGAGGTGTAGTGATAAATGGCTAAATTGGTTCCTTATACTTCACCATAGAGTAGGTGTCATCAACATTCTTAAACTTCAATTTCTTCATAGGGTCTTGACTAATTTATCTTTGCAACACTTTTCTCTTGTGACTTACTCAAATAGTTTTAATCATTAACTCCTTCCTAAAATATCCCTTATTTAGAAGCCATGTGGAAGTCATGGAAAGGACCATAGAAGTTATCTCAACATTAATTTTAACTTCATCCTTACTGAAAATGATATCTAGAAGTGGAGAGTTATCTCCTCTTACTAT
The DNA here is from genome assembly GCA_037957365.1 of Torreya grandis. Lineage (NCBI taxonomy): Eukaryota > Viridiplantae > Streptophyta > Pinopsida > Cupressales > Taxaceae > Torreya > Torreya grandis. The sequence goes on from JARHVA010003999.1 coordinate 995,103, forward strand.
ATGGTAAAAATCTCTAGTTATTATTCCATCATCTTCCATGTCCTCAATAATTATTGATAAGTAAAAAAGAAAAAAATTCATCAATAATAAATTTACTATTGTCTCTTCTTATTACTTAAAAATTATCCCTACAATCAATCAAAAGTCTTCAAGTGCATGAATATACATATACTCAAGAGAACTTATATTTTGAGATATGCCTCTATAATCAAAATATGCTCTATATTTAACATGTGATTGATTGTAGTTGTGATAAATTTAATTTTACACATTATTTTATTTGTAAATTCTTGCATAGTGATAATGACCAATAACAATGGAAACACCAATAGAGGAATGGTGAACTTTGTATTGTAAATCATGAAACTCAACCAACTACCTACATAGCTCCATAAGAATACATTTGTTAGTATGATACCTTGGCAATTTGATCAGTGTCCCTTTGAAACCACTAACTCTGAGATATTTTAAATTCAAGAATTAGATGAAAATGCATCCAAAATTGGAAACTACTTCCCAAGCTACATCTAATACCCTTTTAGCCTTTAAGTCAACATTTAATTTATATATGACTTCATAAAAAATCCATCATTTACCCTTTTTTAATGCTTAAAGTATTCGAAAAAGGTTATCTAAGGGAAGTATTTATATATAGGTTTTTTTTACAACATCCCTTTTTTAGTTAAGATATAAAAAGTTCCATTTGATGATACTACATATACTAGATATGAAGTCATCTTGAAATCAAAAGTCTGCAATACATTACTTAGTTGGTGGTCAATGTTATCACTTATCAATCTTTAACATCCAATCATTCTATAACTCTTATTAACATCAATATCCCTAATGTATGCATACATCCAAGTTGAAAATCACTTTTATTCTTCTCTCCATTTATTCTACATAAAAATTGAGTAATAACATCCACTTATTGAATCAAATTAGATCTTACTATTTACTTTGGAAATATTGAAGGCTAATTTTATTTCCTCAGATGATTAGTGTTCATTATTTTGATGCAATATGATGTCTTATTCTCCCATTGGATTTCATCTTTCTCTATTATTACATCAAGCACTTTAGACCTTACTAGAATATTTAAACAGTAGTAAAAGTATTGAACATCTAACTTTATCGCTACATTTCTAGTATTATACTTTATTATCTTGGTGAGTAAATAATAATACTTATCACATTCTAGGTAAAACTAAGTTAGTTGTGAATAACTTGGGAAAGTTTTAGCTTGAAGGAATTTATTGTTGGTCATTTATTGCATGAGTGGAGTCTTGGTGATAGCTTTGGATCTCTCCAACAATGCAATGATGGAAACATGTTCCATGTGAGTATCACTTATCTCAAACAACTTAGAAGAAATATAGAACACAATAGGATATACTTTATACTCATACTTAATCTTTGCTTCCTTTGTCTTCTTGAATCTCTTTACCTTAGTCTTCCCTCTTTTACTAGATCCTAGTACTTCTTCTAGTGCTAACTCAAGAACTTCTTCAATCAGAGTTACTATTTCTTATACTCTAGTTGTTTCTTCTTCTAATTTTGAAATTTATTTTTCCTAACACTAATAATGCTTGATAAGCTATCTTGAACACTTAGTGATTTCTCCTACTAGTTTATAAAAGGTTGAACAACAAGATCAATTTTTTTATCTTAAGTAACAGTCCCAAGCAATATTCAAGTATTAAGAACTTCCAACAATAAAAGGATTTGAAAACTTTAAGTAACTTATTGTAACTATCAAGGTATCAATCTCTTGAGAAGGTTTGGGTTCTCCTTAAGTCCTTAGTGATAATAACTTTGATTAATTAAAAAGTGTTCAAATCTCTAGTTCCCTTTGGGTATTTTATCAAGTTTGCTTGGGTAAGTTACTAGGGTTGGAAAACTTGATGAATTAAAAGTAAGGAATAGTCATAACTCTAGGTTAGTAAGTAGTTGTTGAAAGTTTGGGTAGGCAAGGTTCTTTAAAACTTCAAGTTTATTGAGGGTAGTTTCTTGGTTTCAAGACTTTAAATAATTAGTTAATAATGGAAAACCCAAGTAATTAAAGCTAGGTCAATTGTTAGGTTTTCTTACAGAAAGATTCATTATTTTTAGGATTTTAGCTAATATTTTTACATGTTAAGTTTTTATGACAGTGTTTAAAAGCTCTTAAAAAACACTATGCATGAAATAATGACTTACAAACACAAGAAAAATAAGAGAACATAGAGAAACTTCAAAATGGTGCATGTAAACTCACTAGTAGGAAAAATGTGATTCTCAACTAGAAATGGAACAAGAAAATAAATGGAAAACAAAAATACCTCTAGTGCAAATTGGTCTTGAGGAAATCACTCCAAAAACACTCCAAAGGCTAAAACAATGTCGATCAGGATTCACAATGGCAACAACTAGGTTAGACAACTTGAAAGCTAAGAAGGAAATGAGGTGGAATTTTCAATATTTATATTAACCCTTCCATTTATGACAAATAGGAAACATGTGTGAGGGAATCCATGTAAACACTTAGCTTTTTGTTAGATTTCATAGACTACTTTGCTTAATTTGGCCTTTAAATTCAAGTAACTTTGTAATCCTGATTTGGTCTTGACTTGTGAGTACTTTAGAATTGTGAACCCTTATTAATTTTAATTGTGACTTTGAGTAATTAAAGTAAATTCAAACCTTGGTTTATTCTATTTAGTGCTCTATGGGTTTACATAACTACTTTGCTTAATTTTTGATGAGAAGTAAAGTTGTTTCATAATTCTAGTTTGAACTGGGTAGTGTAGCTCAAGCTTGCGATGATTGATTAATTCTCATTTGATAAGTAAAATTACTTAGAGAACCCAAGTTAGCCTAGAAGTGAGCCCAAACACTTAGGTTTTTTAATATATTCTTGGAAAGATGGGCAAATTGGGTTTTTAGTGATGGCCTTAGGCAAACATTTTCAACCTTCTAGAATAATTTAAAGAAATTGGAAAAGAAAGCAGTCAAAATGAAAACTACAAAAGAATAAACTTTATTCAGAGGATTGGTTTTAACAATAACAACTAACTCACAAAAGACAAAAGGCAAAATTTTTAATAAGGGTATCCCTAGTAGACCATGTAAAATTCTAGTGGGAAAATATGGGTGGTAGGATATCCCTAGTAGACCATGAAACAAAATTATGCATGGGTACTCTCTCTTGGACATGGTGAAATTATCCATTTCATATTTATTACCAATCCCACAATGTCACAAACCAATAAGAAACTCATTTAGATAAAATTTTCTTGATGTATACTGAGACATGAATTCATTCAGGTTAAATTTGATAATAATCATTAATGACTATAATTATTAATAATTGAATCACATTATTCAATATTAATCACATACTTTTTAATTTTTTCCATACTTTATTTCATAGCTAGTATCTGAATGGTAAGTTGAATAAATAAAGATAAGATAAAGAAATATTAAATGCTAATGACAATGATGATGATGATTAGAATTATTTTATCATGGATAAATAGATTTTAGGTTTTAGGTTTTAAGATTTAGGATTTAGGGTTTTGCATTCACATTTTTTCTCCTACTATTACCATTTTAGACTTATGTGCACTCAAATGTTTTATTTCTAGTTTCTCCACATTTGAGATATGCACCCATGAATTATCTTCATCTAGTTCATCCATGGGATCCTATACCTATCATATTTCTCCAAGACCTCTCAATAATATTGAATGCACACATGAACACTATGGAATAGGTGAGAGATAAAGTTTAAAACACAAAAATGCATAAGCATTCCTCATTTGATTTAGATGATAAATACAAAGGCGAACATGTGATTTATAGGCTATTTGAGTGGACTGATGACTCACTAGACAACTTGAGTGTATGGTATCCAACACTAAGAGTGGATAAGGAATTAGGGGAACATCAGTGGGTTAGAGGCCTTAGTGGTGCAAACACTAAGCAGACCAAGTGAAATGGATATTCTATTCACCCACTAAGTGACCCCATGCACTCATGTGTTCATGATGACATCAAAACATGTCATAAATATTTAATAACCAACTTAAATAACATAAATAGCCTCTAGTACCCTAAGGAAGCATAATGAACTATGTAAGGAAAACCTAGTGGGAAAGAACCTACATTAATACCACCATTGGTGGGCTGGAGAATTGGGTCCTAAAAATTATCCCTCATGAGGTACCTAAGTACATAGCTATCATCCTAGTATCCTAAAAAACATGAAGGATATATTCCTCCACAAATAAGAGAAAGAAGGTAAGCACATAATGTTGCATGGTGAATGTTTTAGCAGGTCCCTCTATAACAAATGTTTTCTCTTCCTTTTGGAGTAAATAAATCATAAGATATCAAACTATTAAATTCCCACTCAATTGGAATTCAAGTAAGAATTAATATGAATATCTCTATAAAATGCTCAAATATATCGCTACTAAGGCTCAAATGTGACAAAGTTTGATCAGGTATCATAGGACTAACTATAGAAGTTGGCAATGAATAAGCATGCAATGAAGGGAAGAGATCATCCAAAGAAGAATATAGACATGGAACATTCACTAAAATAATGTCCATGGGAAGAGGAGAATAAGGATAAACAACCATCAAAATTAAAGACTGGTATACAAATAAAGCACTCAGATCTACAAGATGAATGTCCACATGAACATATGAGTTATTGATGCTCTCAATGTGTGTACTCTCACTAAAATTAGTAAAGTTATATGAAATGCAATTCTATGAAGGATGTGGAAGAGTAATAATTTTCATAGGAATAGATGTATAATCTATAATGATATAACTAAGGTTTGGCATAATCTCATCCTATAATGGGGGCTCAATAAAAGGAAAATCAATTTACACTATGGATGTATCATCAAAATAAATAAAAGAAAGAAGAGATAGTACAATATTCTCAAAAGAGACAATAGGAAGAGGAGGAGGGGTGTTATAGGTAAATTTTGATCCCTAAAAAGATGCTAAAGAGTGATCCAAATAGTGGAGGGACACTCTATGTGCTCCACATGGTGGTGTAGATCCCATGAAATGTGAATTAGTAGGTGACCATAGACAAAGTCACAAGAGTCGACCCAATTTTTATATTGACATGGGTGATTAGGAGAAGGAATCTATCAACACAATAATGGGAAATTTTCATAATTTATGAGTGAGCATTCCATGTACACATGCCATGAAGCATAATTAGTCTTCCCAAGAAGAATCACTGACATAGAATCAACCTTCCTCCTATTGAATCTATTAAATGGATTCTATATGAATAATATAAGACACCAAGGAAGTGATATCATGATACCAAAATCAATGAATCAAGGTTAATAAAAAACCCTAAAATTTTGTAAACCCTTTAAAAAATTGAAGATAAACCCTTATACTTTTCAAATAAAAACTACAATGCCACCATAACACAAACCAAGCAAAAGCCTGCTCAGATATCTAAGAAAATAATAAATCTCACCAAAAATTCAAGAAAAGGTAAATGACTATTGAGTGAGGCTCTAATACCATGTTATATTTCTCCAAGAGCTCTCAACAAGATTGAATGCACATACAAACACTATGGAATATGTGAGAGAAAGTGTCAAATAGAAAAATGTAGAAACAATCTTCATTATCTTTGGATGATTAATACCAAGGAAAACATTCCATTTATAGATTATTTTAGTGGATTGGTGACTCACTAAATAACCTGAGTGCATAGGCTCCACCACTAAGAGTGGGTAAGGCACCATGGGAACATCAATGGGATAGAGGCCTTAGTAGTTCAATCACTAAGGATACTAAGTAGAATGGAGATCCCATCCACTCACTAACGCCATGTATTAATTTATGCATGATGACATTGTGATGATTTCATAATTACATAATAACCATACTTAATAACATAAATAACATCTAGTACCCTAAGAAAGAATAATGAACCATAGGCAAAACCTAATGGGGAAAAAGCCTTTACAAACAATACCTATAACAGGGAATCCTCTACCTCTTTGTGAAATATAATTTTACTATATTCTCATCATTTTATTTTTTAACCTTCCACTACTTCATTTTCCACATGTGCATGTGAAATTTCCTTTCCTTAGCATTACACTTTGTTGTCTATGAGATAACTTCTCCTTCACATTCAATGTACACTCATAATATTATTCAACTAAACCCAAATGAATCATTCCAAACTCTTCTTAAATGTTTTTAACTAAATGATCCAATCAATGCATTTTACAAGAATAAAACTCCTTGAATAACTAGGAGTGTCCAAATTTTGTTTATTACTCATCTTTATGACCACATGCTAGAATGTATCCTTTGATTCATCGACCAACTCTAATTCATCCTAAACTTTAGGTGTTACTTATAGGAATTCATTATCACTCATGTCATCCATTACACAACATCCATATCCTCTAAATGGGATTCTATTTCACTCATTAATTTGGTTGATTTTTCAAATCTTGACACTCTAGACAATCTTACATAGATGCCTCCTTTGAGTGCCATTTCATTGGAATCAATAAAAACTCAAAGAATTTTACCCAAATAATTCTTTATTGAAATATGTATTAATTTATTTATACCCACACTCATAAATTTAGATAAAAAACACTCTTTCATGTTCTCACTCCATAAGGATAACCAGCTTTGATACAAATTCCTTCATACACAATTAAGTGATCAAATTAAGAATGGCCTACATGGTTAGTAAAATTAAACACTTGTTTATTTTATTTGCCATTTAGAACTGATTGGTTGCATCTATGATTTACATGGTCAATATGATTTTATATATTTTATCTATAATATCCATTACATGCATATTTTTTACATGCTATCAAAGCTATTTTTATCTCTTCAATACCTATTAAGACCTTATTATACCCATGAAATGTGATAATAGTAAGACCTATTAAATACCTATTATCTCCACATAATGAAGCAATACAAAAAATGGATGAAATTAAAAAGGCATCACACTATTACAACATCATAATCAATCTCAAAATAATACCAACATAATGATTACATGATATACACAAAATGGGGTTCTTGAGAATGCCTTTAAAATAATTAATAATATTTTTATTCATATCTATAAATAAAGATAAAAGGTTAATGAAAATGATGATGATGATTAGAATTATTGTATGATGAATTAATAAAGTCAATTTTTATCCATAATGTGGAAATATACACTATTTTTATGAACTTTTTGATAAAATTCTTCCATGAAATACAATTATTTTGGAAAACTAATGTCTTCCTTTGTTAGTTTCATTAGAAATGTATTTATCATGAGATATTATCAAAATTTTAAGTCATTTTTTATGGATATACATAAAATTTTCTTCCTCTACTAGTGAAATATATGCATTCACATAATTTCTCATACTGTTACCATTTTGAACTCATGGGCACTCAAATGCTCTATTTCTCCACATATGAGAGATGAACCCTTGAATTATCTTCATCTAGTTCATCCATAGGATCCTATATATATAATATTGAATCCTCTATCTCTTTGTGAAATATAATTTTTATAGCTTCTCCTCATTGCATACTAAAACCTTTCCACTACTTCATTGTCCTCATGTGCGTGTGAATTTTCCTTTCCTTAGAATTACACTTTGTTGTCTACAAGAAAAAATTTCCTTTAGGGGGTGATTAGGGATGATAATGGATGATTATTTTTGATGAGTAAGTGATTAGGTTCAATGAGGAATACTAAGGGACTGATTAGGGATGATGAGGAATAATGAATTCTTTTGAGGGAGTGATTATGGATGATTAGGAATGATGAGGGTCAATTATGATGTCATTAGGGACAATGAGGTCCAATATAGGTGTGATTAGGGATGATTTAGGATGATTTAACATGATGAGGGTCAACAAGGGAGTGACTAGGGATAATTAGAGATGATTAAGATTAGTGATGAAGTGATTAAGGATGATGACATAGTGACTAGGTATAATGAGGAATGATGAGGGACTTATTAGGGGTGATGAGGCATAATAAGGGCTGATGAGGGAGTGATTAGGTATGATTAATCATGATGAGGGTTAATGAGGATGTGATTAGGTATAATGAGGGTTGATGAAGGAGTGATTAGTTATAATTAGGGATGATGAGGGCTGATGATAGAGTGATTATGGATAATGATGGATGATTAAAAATGATGACATAGTGATTAGGTACAATGAGAAATAATGATGGACTACTTAGGGATGATGAGGGGCAATGAGGGATAATGAAGGAGTGATTAGGGATTATTAGGAATGATGAGGGTCAACGAGGGTGTTATTAATGATAATAAGGACCACTAAGAGAGTGATTAAAGATGATTAGGGAAGATAATATATTATGCCAGTGATGGAGTCACTAGGTATGATTATGGATGATAAGGGATGATGAGGGAGTGATTAGGGACAATGATGGACAATGACAAATGATGACATAGTGACTAAGGAAAATGAGGAATGTTGAGGGAGTGATTAGGGATGATGAAGGAAAATGAGGGCTGATGAAGGAGTGATTAGGGATGATTAGGAATAATGAGGATCAATGAGGGTATGATTAGGGACAATGAGGGACAATGAAGGAGCGATTGAGGATGATTAGGGATAATAAGAGATGATGAGGGTTGATGAGGGAGTGACTAGGGATGATTAAGAGTGATGAGAGTTAATAATGGAGTGATTAGGAATGATTATGGATGATGAAAAATGATAACTAAAAATTATATATCAATTTTAATTTTAATTTTTAATTTTAGATGATTAAAAATTATAAAATTACATTTATAAATTACAAATTATAGATCATAAATTAAAAATTACTAAGTACTAAATATAAATTATAAATTATCATACTATAAATTATAAATAATGAATTACTAATTAATATTGTAAATTATAAATTATAAATTCCAAAAAATTATAAGTTGTCAATTATAAAAATTATAAGTTACCAATTACACATTATCAATTATTATAAACTACCACTTATAAATTGTAAAATGTAAAATATAAATTATCAATTATAAAATATGAAATATGAATTATAAATTGTATATTTAATTTTTAATTTTAAATTAAAATAATGATTTAAATATAAAATATGACTACTAACAAGCATTAGAAACTAGAATTCAAAAATAAGAATTAGAATTTAAAAATATAAATAATAATTAATAAATTATAATTTATAACTAATTGTATTATATTATTTTATAATTATATGTTATATTTAGTTATAATAAATTAATATTAAAAATTATGTGATTAATTTTGAATAATCTGATTCAATTATTCATGATAATGGTCATTAATGATTATGATCAAATTTGACCTATGAGTGTCTTTTGTGTGAATTCACATCTCGATATATATCAAGGATATTTAGCTTGATGATATTATTTTTATTTTATGACAATGTGGGATTGATTATAAATAAAAAACTAACATTTTTTCAATGTCTAATAGAGAGTGCCAATGCATAATTTGATATTGTGGTCTATTGGGGATCTCCTACCACCCATATTTAACTACTATTGTATCATTGGTGATATGACATTATTATTGCCATATTGATGTAATAATACATTACATGTGATTATTTTGATATTATCATGACATTTTTGAATTATTTTATCAAAATTAAATAAAAATAATAAGACAATATAATAAATGTCATTGTCTAACTAAGGGCATAGCTTGGGTCAAGTTAAGTCAAGGGGGAGTAGTTAAAGACATTGGAAACATGCCTATTTTTAAAAATAAATAAATTACATTGTTTATTATTAATATAAAAGGAACATGGCACATTTTAAGGATAAATAATACCAAGAAACATTCTCTTAGGTTTGTGGGATAACATGTGCAAGTGGGAGAAGTGTGGCATAGTTTAAGACATGGAGTTTGTTTTTTATTGGGAATGAAATGATAAAGTGGGATGTTGTGCCATTTTTTACCAAGGGGAGAAAGAATCAAGATTAAAACTTAATTTAGTTTTTATTTTGGAGGGAATGAGAAGGGATAAAGAGAATGTATGGAGAAGAAGGAAAAATTACAGCCATGAAGGTAGATATGTAAACCCTAGCCACACCCATATCTTAGAAAGGAGATTAATGTATGTTTAGATCAAGAAGGAGAGGAGAAAATTAAAAGGAGATGAAATATTTGGCCTTTGAAAATCTCTACTAGGTAAGAGGAAATGAACCATGTTTATCAAAATTTATTTTGTAATCTATGATGACATATTCAAGGACTTACAATGGCTTATGTATGCATTGTTTTTGGGGTACTTTCACACCATTTTAATAATTAAATTCTAAAATCCATGGGTGATAAGATATCCATACATGGATGGGTTAAAACTTATCTTGGTATGGATATGCATATTTTTGAAAGATGATTTTTACCATGGTATGGATATGCATACTTGTGAAGGTATGATTTTTACTTTGATATGGATATGCATACTTGTGAAGGTATGATATGGATGGGTTAAAAAATTTAATTTGTATGAATAAAAATCAAAATCCCTACATGTCTATAATCACACATTTAATGATGGAGTTCATACCTGAAAAGGCTGAATTTAAATACTAGTATGATTGAGAATACATTTGCAAGGGTTAGTTTAGACATTGGTATGATTGTTCATGCATAAGAGAACACTGATTTGAACATTGGTATGATTGTGAATATACTTATCATAAAAACCCAAAAAAAACATTTACACTCACAAGGATAAATATATTTATCATTATATATTCCATATTTAGTATGAAATTAATAAACAAACATAAAAACCTCATAAATTGTTAACCTAAAACATACCAGTTTAAAAATCCTTCAATAGTTATAGTAATTTTAATTTTTAATCTATAATTTTTAATTTATAAATACATTTTTATAATTTTTAATCATTTGAAATTCAAATTGATATATTATAGTTATAAATCATAAATCAAAATTATAAATTATAATTACAAATCATAAATTCAATTATAAATTAAATGTTAAAATTAAAAATAAAATTATAATCACAAATTCAAAATTGATAATTTTAGTTATAATTTCAATTCTATAATATAATATAATATAATTAGTTATAAATTATAAATTATTATTTATATTTTTAAATTCTAATTCTAATATAATATTTGAATAAATTATAATTTCTAATTTATTATTTTTATTTTTAAATTATAATTCTAAATTATAATCTAATTTATAAATGATAACTCATAATTTTTGAATTTACAACTTATAGTCTAATTTGTAATTTGTAATTTATAATTGGTAACTTAACATAATTACAAATTAATAAATTATAAATTAATATAATTTAATTAGTTATAAATTATAAATTATAATTTATTATTTGTATTTTTAATTTCTAATTCTAATTTAATTTTTAAACTCTTTAATCTTTTTCCTATGGTAATTTTATACAGTGGTATCTGTCTCCCCTTCATACCTCATCTCTTTGATTCCAGGTATCTTTTTCCACATCAAGAGATGGAATAGCAATTGTGACATACCATCATTCTCAAAAATAATACTATAATTCCTTTAATGTATAATATTAGTTTAGATACATTTCTTTGAATAAATGTTTGTTCAGAATTTTGGATACATCTACTTGAATAAAATAAATTCTAACATCTGAGTATCAACATAATGTATGATACACTTAATTTTTAATAAAAATTTAGTAAAAGGGAAAGCTAATATAAGTTAAATTATTTTTTAATTTACATATTTTTAAAAATATATAATCAAGACCACCAAATTACTAAAATAGTAAACACATTTCATTATGAGTCAAGATAATAACTATATAATACACAGAATAGGACTAGTTATTCCATGGACTTATTTGATATGGTGTTAGTTATAAATATGTTTAAATTATATGTGATTATATTAATAAAACTTAATAACCTTTCATAAACATGTTTTAATTCAATAGCTTGGTAAAAATGTTTAAAGCCCTGAGATGCTTAAGTTGTGGTAATGAACCTAGTATAGTATCCTCAATGACTAAGGCTGATGCTAATTAGCATTCATTTCCTACTTAGTATTTTAAACTATTTATTCCAATTACACCACCATCATAAGGTTAATGATGAATTATATCAACTATAAAACTACCTCTTCTAGTGGCATTAGTAATTGTATTTTGATTCAATTACATCTCATATATGTCATAAAACCATTATTAAGTACTTGAATGTTCTCAAAACCAAATTAATTAGATTATTAATTTTTTGAGATTTTATCCTTATGTGTTAAATAATATCAAGATTACATTATATGAAAAATTATTTAAAGATAAAAAATTTGATGTTTACATTAAACCTTAATGTGTAATTTGATTTAATTAATTTTTATGTATAGAAAATATGTGCATCCTAAATAACCTATTTACTCTATATTTGACCTTGATAAAATATATTTTTAATTCCATCTCAAATAATAAAAATGATTTCAATATGAATAAATTAAAAATGTTACTCTATGAAACTAAATCTAAAATATTTGTCACGTCTAAAATATTTGTCATGTCCTAATTTTATAATTAAACAATTTGTTGTTTTCTGTTATAATAAATGGATTTGTAATTCATGTGGATTTTGTGTATTTTATTATATCACTATTATTTAGTTTATTTGAATAATTATGGAACTAATGATAATTAGTTAGAAATTTATTCCTTATTATGCAATTTTATTTATAATTATGTCAAACAGATTGGACATATGTATATTATTTATGATTAGCAAATTGATTTGTTGTTTAAATTAATTTAAATATTTAAATAATTATTTTTATATCCCATTTCATTTCTCATATATCCTCTCTTAGCTCATTTCATTAATGTATAACTTTTACAAAAACTAGTTCTCTTATATTCTTTTATTTTAAATAAAATAAAAATGTGATCTAGATCATGAATTAATTTTATGAGATTGTTGGATAATCATATTCCAATATTTTTTAAGAATATATAGGCCTTATGTAGGTGTTCAAGGTCACAAATTTTTTATAACTCTAAAAAGGGCTATTTAGGCCTTTTAGCATACAAGACAATTTTTAGTAAAAAGTAAGATTGAAACCACGTGGAGATTTAGAATCTTGGAATTCATTTAATAGGATACAAGGTAGGTTGTTAAATATATTAAATGTGGTCATTATTAATTAATATATGGCAATTTTAGATAATATGGACTTATAACCACTTACGTATTAAAATGTCATGGTTAATGTATGGACATGGATGTAATGTATTATTTGCCAATATGATTAACACAATCAATCTAATTTTTCAGATTTTATCTATTTTTTACATCAGAATAATATCTCCATTTACTCAAGTGACTTGATTAATGCATTTTATACTATTCTAGTGGGAAAAAGAGAAACTTTTGAAACCTAATTTTTGGGGTGTCTACATAATAAGTCTGATAAACTATTTAAAGGATATATAATGCTTTCCAGGTAACTTTTCCTTCATATTAATTTTTAACTAGACCACTAAAAAACTACCATTAAGATAAATTGTTCTGACAATATTTTGAGAGTCACCAACATGTGTAAACACAAGGTCCTAACCCTAAAACAATAAAAAATTAAAGATAAGCCATGATAATAGAGGTATAGGAGAAGGGCCTGACACTTAATGTATTTATCTATTTTGATGGATTCTCATGAGATATAGATGTGGTAGTATATGAGAAAATAAGATGTAAATACATTACATCTCTAGGCATGTCAAACAATTTTTACACTTATAATGTTTCAAGTTCCATAAGTGTACAATGGCGTTAGAGTATGACCCATTCAATAAGAGAATGTGGTATGATGTCAAGGTTGATAAACACGTAGTTCTACACATTACCAACATTATATATATATATATATATATATATATATATATATATATATATATATAAGGCCCTTTAAAATACCATTGAAGGTACTATAAGGCCCTTCAAGGTATCTCCTAAGAGATACCTTGAAAGGCCTTATAATACCTTCAAGGTTACCTTAAAGGTATTTCCTAAGATATACCTTTAGGGTACCCTTGAAGGTATTACAAGGACCTTCAAGGTATATCCTAGGAGATACCTTAAAGGGCCTTAAGATATGGCCTACTATAAGTCCCTTCAAGGTATCTCCTAGGAGACACCTTGATATACATTGTAGGGACTTGTAATACCTTCAAGGGTACCCTTGAAGATATTACAAGTCCCTTAAAGGTATCTCTTAGGAGATATCTTCAAGGGCCTTATATTACTTTCTATGTATCTCCTAGTAAATAACTTAAAGGTACTACAAAGACCTTCAAGGTATCTGAAGACATACATTGACCGAAAACATGCCTCTAAAATGTGACTTAAAGGTATTGCAAGGCCTTTCAAGGTATTTTCTAGGAGACAGCTTAAGATACATTGAAGGGATTTGTAATACCTTTAAGTGTACCCTAAAGGTAATGAAAATCCCTTAAATGTATGCCATAGGAGACACCTTTAAGGGTCTTATAGTACCTTTAGGGTACACTTTAAGGTATTACAAGTTCCTTCAAGGTATATGAAGGTGTCACCTAAGAGATACCTTGAAGGGCCTTATAATACCTTCAAGGTATGTCTTGGTATCTCCATACATTGACCCAAACATTTATACTCATCAAATATTAAATATAAATACCTTCATGGTATCTCCAAGGAGATATATCTTCCCTTATTGAATCAAATTCAAATGGTTTAAAATCCAACATATTATATAATTTTTTTATAACAGAGAATGAAGTATATCAAAGTAACACATAAGTGATACCATAAAGGTATCATTAAATATATATCTTAGACCTAAAAGGTATCTCCATAAAAAAATCTCAATGTTTCACTAGAGAAAAGCAAGGCTAAACTACAATGAAAATTGAAGACTAGTTTGCAAATGAAGCACTTAGATCTACAAGATGAATGCCCATATGAACATATGAGTTATTGATTCTCTCAATATGTGAACTCTCACTAAAATTAGAAAATTACTATGAAATACAATTATGTGAATGATCTAGAAGAGAAATAATATGTACAAGAATGGATATAGAATCTATAATGAGATAACAAAGATTTGGCATAATCTCATCCTATAGTGGGGGCTCGATAGAAGGAAAATTAATTTACACCATGGATGTATCATCAAAATAAATAGAAGAAAGAAGAGATGTTACAATAGCCTCAAAAGATACAATATGAAAAGGAGGAGGAGGTATGATGTAGGTCATAGTAGGATCCTTAAAAAGATGTTGAAGAGTGATCCAAATAGTAGAGGGATACTCTATGTACTCCAAATGGTGGTATATATCCCATAAAATGTGAATCAGTAAGTGACCATATGCATAGTCACAAGGGTCAACCCAATATTTATATTGACATGGGTTAATAGGAGAAAGAATCTATCCATACAATAATGGGACAAGTTCTTAATTTATGAGTGAGCATTCCATGTACACATGCCACAAAGTATAAGTGGTCCTCCCAAGAAGAACCACTCGCATATAATCAACCTTCCTCCTATTGAGTCTCTCAAATGGATTCTACATGACTAATATAAGACATCAATGAAGTGTAATACTACATGATACAAATGAATCAAGGTTTTAAAAAACCCTAAATTTTTGTAAACCCTCTAAAACATTGAAGATAAACCATTATACTTTTCAAATTAAAACTACAATGCCACCACAACACAAACCAGGTAAAAACATGCTCAGATATCAAAGAAAACAAGGAATCTCACCAAGAATTCAAGAAAAGGTAAATTACTATTGACTGAGGCTTTGATACCATGTCATATCTCTCTAAGACCTTTAAACAAGATTGAATGCACACACAAAAAATATGGAATATGTGAGAGAGAAAGTGTAAAATAAAACAATGCATAAACATTCCTCATTATATTTGGATGATTAATATAAAGGATAACATGGCATTTATAGGCTAGTTGAGTGGACTGATGACTCACTAGACAACCTGAGTGTTGGGTGAATATTTTTTCACCAGCTAACTAATGGGAAAAATAGGTTGTTTCAACCATATCATAAGGAGATTGATCAGCCAAATGTGCAGGTTTACCACATCAAAAGGGGACAAATCTCTCCTCTCATCAAGGGGAGGTTTCCTATAACTATGAGGTGTTATATACTATATATATAAGTAGAAAATAACACTCAAGGTAGGATAACAGCATCCATATATATTTTTTTAGATATGATTTTCATAGATAAAGGAGAAATCCTTGTGAAATGATATAAGGCACTTCTCTTCTTTTAGAAGTGGTCTGTAGCAAACAACAGGAATTCTTTCTAGTAGTGATAAGCAAATGCAATAGGGCATAATAACTAGTAGAATGAAGTGTAACACAAAGTCTCCACCTCAAATGGTAAAGAGTGAAATATACAAAGAAAAATGGGGGCACAAAGTCATCTTAAGATCCTTTACATAGAAATAGAAAAACAAACATGCTAAAGACAATTGTGGTAGCACAAGGTCTCTCAACAGTCAGCTTCAGGACACCTTCCTGATTACTTCCACTAGTTCTCCTTGTTAAATTAAATAGACAAGAATGCTTCTATGAAATAGACATAAGAACAATTTCCTAAATAACACAAGCTATTCTAGCACAAAGTCTAAAAGGTCACTTATTTTCTCATTCAAATAAAGAAATATGATTAACAATCTGAGCTCAAAGTCTCAAGAAATGCCTTTCAATTTGGGCAGAGTTTTGCTTCTATAACATAGAGATCTCTTTTGCATAAAATAAGAGATTACAATATATATCACTCCAAGAAATTCTTGGGTGCTTTGTTTCATGGAATGGCCCATGTTGCATTCAATGCCTTGAATGAATTTTAAGTTCTATGAAGGGGCCATGCTGGAATAGGTCATCAGCCTTGACTTTGGTGTACAGAAACATCTTGAATGTCTTCTCCTCAACATGGGTCATTTGGTCTATTTATAGATATTTGTGCAACTATCCATTTCACCTTTACTCAATGGAGAAAAATACGCTGTGTCCTTGAGTGCTCGCGCTCTCTGATGTCCACTTGGTGGACTATTTCACCAACTAGAAATAACTTCTACACAAATATTTCTAGTCTTTCCCTCTTATTCCCTCTTCTCTTAATGAATTTTATGTCTTCCTCATGATCTTAGCTCTCGGGCTATCTCTTCCCTTTTTTTAGGCTCTTTTGGTTTCTTCTTCAACTGGTCACTGAGTTTGTTTTAAGGTTTCACACCATATTTGAAAATAAACAGGCATTTTATTACCTTAAATTTGATATTTATGAGGATGTCACTGGTCACTAGTCACTTGAACCACATTGAAACTTAAACCCTTGAACCATGAGAGTGTATTAGTTTAATGGTTCAATGGTTTGAGTAGTCTTATTGGCTCCTTGGTTCAGTCAGCTCCTTGGTTCAATCAGCTCCTTGGTTTAATCAATTGAACTATCTTGTTGAACATGTCTCTGGAATATTTTATTTCCTTCCTTCGCTTGAAGCTTCCTTGTGAACTTTTGAACTTCTTAAAATGGTTAAACTCTTTGAACCATTTGAACCTTTAAACCATTTTGGTTCAAAGTTCAATGATTTCAATAGTTTATTCTCTTTCTTTGAATCCTTTTATTCTCTAAGTCTTTTGAACTTTATTGAACCTTTGAACCTTTGAAACTTGAACCATTTCAGTTCAAAGTTCAATGGTTCATTCTCTTTCTTTAAATCCTTTGAAGTTTTGAACTCTCTGGATTCTTTTATTTTCTATTGAACTCGTTGAACCTTTGAACTTTGAACTCTTTTGATTCAAGGTTCAACAATTCAATGGTTCATTCTTTGCTCTTCAAATCCTTTATTTTTCTAAGTCTTTAAAAATTTATTGAACTCATTGAACCTTTGAAATTTGTAATCTTTTGGTTCAAGGTTCAATGGTTCAATAGTTTAATTTTTCTTCTTTGAAGTCTTCTTTTTGTTAAGTCCTTTGAAGACATTGAACTTTTCAAAGCGGTTGAACTTTGAACTTGCCGAAGTGCTTAACTCTTTAAGTCTACCGATGTTGTTGAACCTTTGAACCCATTGAACCTTTGAACCTTGAGAGTTGGGGTTCAATGGTTCAATCTTTTGTTTGAAGCCCATCGATAAGTCTTTTGATTGAACTTTGGCATTGAACTAGCCTTGAAATACCTAAGTGTTGGGAACTTGTTTCTTTCTGAGAGCTCTCCTATTGAAGTTGTTGAACCTATTAAACCTATGAGTCCCTTAGCTAAAAAATATTAAATAATTGAAGAGTTGGAGCACTCAAAACATTTTTTGAGAAGGGAAGAGAGAATTTTGACTTGTACGACCAAAATAGTTGATATGTTGTTCCCAAGAACAAGTGATGGATTTTGGGAACAACAGCTGGCTTTAGTTAGGGAACTTCCATGGATTGTAAAAAAAATCAAAGGGAGTAGAATATAGAATCTCCAATGCCTTTAAGTATGCCATTGGGCTACAGAGTCATGCTAACCAAAAAGAAAGGTGCCAAAAAGAAATGAAAATGAACAACACAAAATAGAACTAAAGACTATACAAATATACATATGTATAATTGATGTCACCTGATACTTTAAGGATTAAAGTGCTTCAGATGCTACCCATTGTGAGATAGTGAAAATGGCATTTTGTCTTGATATATCAGTGAGAAACCATTTTCTCCCTAGAATTGGTGATGGGCAAATGGAACTCTCCACCAAGAATCACATTTTTTGTGCACTCCTTTTGGTTCTCTCTTCTTTCCCCATGGCAAGACATGGTCTCCAATATGAAAACCATAAATCCTTGTTCTCTTGGCAAAGAGTTTCTTTACCTGACTTTGGTGTGTAGTAGTATGGTCCACTACCATAGCTTGTTGCTCTTCTGGTCTAGTGAAGCACATAGTTTGATTATCAGCATCAAACACCTACCAATGGTTAGCTTTATCAGGCACACTTTGTTGAAAGACCACTTTGATGGTGTACTTAATATCTTTGAAATTGGGGTGAGGAACCATGAAGTTTACAGGGATAACCAGTGAATTTGTATGATTATGAAGCTCTCTAGGTACTACAGATATATTGAAAGCATCAAAACTTTCAATATAGTCCCATACCAGATTACGGTAATGGCATAATCTTTTGTTCTTGGTTTGACACATATTCCTCACCTAACAAACCATCATCTCAACATCTCCTTTGGCATGAAGGAGCTTGACACCTTTGTCTTGAGCAGCCTTCAACTCGAGTAATAGAGATTCATACTCAACAGTGTTATTGGTGTTGTTGAATTGCAACTTGTATGAAGAATGAAAAATATCTCTTTGAGGAGATATCAACACAATCTCAGCTCTAGCACTAGTAGAAGAATTGCTGCCATCAAATTCCAAGATCCAAATATCATCAGAAACTGATCTTCTATCAAATTTTTCTTCATTAGAGAGGGAATATCCTTTTTCATCTATAGTACACCCTACCAATTCTTCTAATGTTTTATTTGAATCAATTTTTGGATTGTCACCTACAATAATTTCATCTGATGTAATAGGAATGTCTTTAGTAGACAAAAAATAATTACCCCTGCCTGAAGACTCAAATAGAATTTGGGCTTCATGCACTGATGTTTGAGTGACAACATATTTTTCTTCTTCTTTAGGGATTAGCCTATGCATGATGCCTTTGATAGGGATCCTCACCTTGGATAGGTCCATTCTTAATTCACCACCAACATCCTTGCAAAAATTTTGCCCAAAAAGGATGTCGTATGAGGCTGGAACGTTAGCCACCAGGACTGCCATCTTAATTCTCTTATTTGGGAATGCCACAAGTGCAAATTGGGCATCCTTAATTTGTCCTAGTAGTGGCATTTATTTTTTCTCCATGGAGAAGCATCTCCTAAAGGTCTTGGTTAGTGTGAGTCTAAGAGATTATACTACTTTGATAGGCATGACATTGTTAGATGCACCTGAGTTTATGATACAATTATTCAGCTAGTGTCCATTTATTAGTAGGGAAACATAAAATGCTTCTGTTCTCTTAGGAGTAGTAGGAAGAGTAATGACAAAGTTATTCTAGGTGGATGTGGGAGTCACCTTTGGAATAGCTGGTCTTGTAGGGATGGTTTTATTATTTACACATTGAACGAACTTATCCAACTACTCAAGGTTGGATTACAAGAATTCAAATTTAGACATTTAAATTTTGGTTTTCTTGACATGGTCCATTCTATCAAATGTCTAAAATGAATTAGGAATAGGGGAAGGCAGTTCATCCTTTTGGTTTTTAGGAGGGGGGTAGTAATGGTCTACAAATTTGAAGTTAGAGGTGAAGGAATATTTGAGATATTTTTTTGTTGCTCACCAGGTCCTTTGATTGAAAAGGTAGAGTACTCCCCCATTTAACAATCAAAATTACTAGTTGAGATCACTTCTCTATTTTTTCCTTATCAACGTGTTGGGCTGACTGGTTCTGGGACTAGGTGAATATAATGTATGACCCATCAAATGCTTCACTTTTACTTCTAAGTTCATCTTGGTAATTTAGGAAATTGATGTTAGAGTTGATAGATAATTCTTCTTGGTCTTTTTTAAAGAGATTATCATTATCTTCTAGGTTCAACTTAGGCTAGAAGGAGAAGTTAGATTCTATTTTGAGATTTCCAACTACTGAGTTGGCTGGTGTTACTTCAATGGCAAGCTTCCCCTAAGGGGGAGGAAGATGATTTGGTTACCCTTGATTTCTAGCAACATTTCCTTGATATAACTGATTTCGAAAAGTCCTCCTTGGTATATCTCGATATGAAGGAGGAACAGACATTCTTTGTACCATTTGCTTTCTAAGAGCTAACAAATCATTTTCTAGCTTCTGCACCATAGGATCAGTGGTGCTTATAGATGGATATTCAGAGGATGAAGAATATTTACCTTTGTTAGGATCTCTCCTTATCTTCCCCACCAAGATGAGATCATCTTCCACCTCAGTAGCCAAATCTTGCACTGTAGCAAGGTCTATGTGACCAGCACATCTCAATAAGAAACTCACTTAAAGAAGCTGAGAGTTTATGAAGAAACATTTGAGATTCTCAGTTGTTGGCTGAGCAATGGTAGGAATCCTATTCCTCAGCTTATCGAACTTAGCTATGAAGTCCCTCATAAGTTCATGAGGCTCTTTCTTCATCTGTGTGAGCTAGGCTAGTAGGGCATGCACCTCTTCTATAAGATTTAACCTAACTTCAAACTTGGCTTTGAAGGTGTTCCAATTAGTCACAGTCTAGGTCTACATATGATAGAACTAGTCTGCAATAGTGCCTTGTAATGTTTCTACAAATAGCCTGACTACTACATCCTCATACTCCACACCTATCATGCCACAGGCTATGCTAAAGGTTGCAATATGTTCATTAGGATGAACTCTCCCATTACCAAAGAATTTAGGAAATTTTTTCTTTGAACTATGAGGTAACTCATGTAGAGGTGGAGTTAGATTGAGTGGACCAAAAGAGTTACCCCAAGGGCCTTGAACTTCTATGATTTGACTACTAAAGGGAGGGATAACAAATGTCTGAGGGGTATGTATTGAAAAAGCTCTGCTCATAGTAGAAATAGATGCTTTGCCTGGTAATGGAGACCTGATTTTGGTAGGAGGAAAAATCTTGGTTCACTGAAGGTGAGATGGAGAAGGAAATAGGTCAAAATCACTTTGTTGTACCAACTCAAATATAGGGTCAACAATACCTTTAGAACTCTAGCTTCTTGTATACCATGGATCTGCCAGAGTGTAAAACTAAAATGGATAAGGATAGGGAATTCTTCAATTTGAAGCTTGAGGCTTCAAATTGCATGTTCTTCCCCAATGGAGTCACCAAAAATTGTTGGGTGAATATTTTGTCACCAGCTAACTGATGGCTAAAATAGGTTGTTTCAACCACAACATAAGGAGATTGATCAGCCAAATGTGCAAGTTTACCACATCAAAAGGGGACAAATCGCTCCTCTCATCAAGGGGAGGTTCCCTATAACTATTAGGTGCTATATACTATATATATAAATATAAAATAACACTAAAGTTAGGATAACACTATCTATCTCTCTTTTTTCAAAGATGATGTTCACAAATAAAGGAGAAATCTTGGTGAAATGATAGAAGGCACTTCTCTGCTTTCAGAAGTGGTCTACAACAAACATCAGGAATTCATTTTGGTAGTGATAAGCAAATACAACAAGGCATAATAACCAGTAGAATGAAGTGTAGCACAAAGTCTCCACCTCAACTACCAAAGAGTGAAATATACAAAGGACAATGGGAGAAAAAAGTCATCCTAAGATCCTTTACATAGAAATAGAAAAACAAACACGCTAAAGACAATTATGGCAGCACAAATTCTCTCTACAATTGGCTTCAAGACACCTTCCTAATTATTTCCACTAGTTCTACTTGTTAAATTAAATGAACAAAAATGCTTCTAGGAAATATACATAAGAAAAATTTCCTAAATAACATAAGCTATTCTAGCACAAAGTCTGAAAGGTCACTTGTTTTCTAATTCAAATAAAGAAATATTATTAACAATCTAAGCTCAAAGTCTTAGGAATACCTTTCAATTGGGGTAGAGTTTTGATTCTATAACAGAGAGTCTCTTTTGCATAAAATAAGAGATTAAAATATATAGCACTCCAAAAAAGACTTGGGTGCTTTGTTTCATGGAATGGCCCATGCTGCATTCAATGCCTTGATTGTATTTTTAGTTCTGTGAAGGGGCCATGCTGGAACAAGTCATTGGCCTTGACTTTGGTGTATAGAAACATCTCGAATGTCTTCTCCTCAACATGGGTCATTTGGTAAATTTATATATATTTACACAACTATCCATTTTGCCTTTACTCAATAGAGAAAAATAGGCTGTGTCCTTGAGTGCTTATGCTCTTTGATGTCCACCTGGTGGACTATTTCACCAACTACAAATAACTTATATGCAAATATTTCTAATCTTTCCCTCTTATTTCCTCTTCTCTTAACACATTTTATCTCTTCCTCCTGATCTAAGCTCTCGATCTATCTCTTCCCTTTCTATAGGCTCTTTCAACTTCTTCTTCAACTAGTCACTAAGTTTATTTTAAGGTTCCACACCATATTTGAAAATAAATGAGCATTTTATTACCTTGAATTTGATGTTTGTGGGGACATCACTGGTCGTTGGTTGCTTGAACCACATTGAACCTTGAACCTTTGAACCATGAAAGTGTATTGGTTTAATGGTTCAATGGTTCGGATGGTCCTATCTGCACCTTGGTTTAATTAGCTCCTTGGTTCAATTGGCTCCTTGGTTCAATCAGTTGAACTATCTCTTTGAACTTGTCTCTAGAATCTTCTACTTACTTTTCTTGAAGCTTCCTTGTGAAATTTTTAACTTCTTGAACTGGTTGAGCTCTTTGAACCATTTGAACCTTTGAACCATTTCGGTTCAAAGTTCAACAGTTTCAATAGCTCATTCTCTTTTTTTGAATCCTTCTATTCTCTAAATCTTTTAAACTTTATTGAACCTTTGAAACTTTGAACCTTGAACCATTTTGGTTCAAATTTTAATGGTTCATTCTCTTTCTTTAAATCCTTTGAAGTTTCAAACTCTTTGGATTCTTTTCTTTTCTATTGCACTCGTTGAACCTTTAAACTTTGAACTCTTTTGGTTCAAGGTTCAACAGTTCAATGGTTCATTCTTTGCTCTTTGAATCCTTTGTTTTTCTAAGTCTTTTGAACTTTATTGAACTTGTTGAACCTTTAAACTTTGAACTCTTTTGGTTCAAGGTTTAACGGTTCAATGGTTCAATTTTTCTTCTTCAAAGTCTTCTTTTTGTTAAGTCTTTTGAAGCTATTGAACTTTCCAAAGCAGTTAAACTTTGAACTTGCCAAAGTGCTTAACTCTTTAAGTATAATGATGTCATTGAACCTTTGAACCCATTAAACCTTTGAACCCATTGAGCCTTTAAACCTTGAGAGGTAGGGTTCAATGGTTCAATGGTTCAATCTTTTATTTGAAGCCTGCTGATAAGTCTTTTGATTGAACTTCGGCATTGAACTAGCCTTGAAATGCCTAAGTGTTGGGAACTTGTTTCTTTGTGAGAGCTTGCCTATTGAAGTTGTTGAACCTATTAAACTTGTGAGTCCCTTAGCTAAAAAATCTTGAATAATTGAAGAATTGGAATGCTCAAAACATTTTTTGAGAAGGGAAGAGAGAATTTTGGCCTACAGGACCAAAATATTTGATATGTTATCCCTAAAAGCAAGTGATGGATTTTGGGAACAACACTGAGTACATGGGCTCCAACACTAAAAGTGGATAAGGTACTATGGGAAAATCAATGGGTTGGAGGCCCTAGTGGTTCAATCACTGAGGAGACCAAGTAGAATGGAGATCCAATCTAACCACTAACCCCATTTATGCATGTGTGCATGATGACATTAGGATGATGTCATAAATATACAATAACCAACCTAAATAACATTAATAGCATCTAGTACCCTAAGAAAGCATAATGGACCATGTAGGCAAAACCTAGTGGGAAAAAAGCCTTTGCCAAAAATACCTATAACAGGGAATCCTATACCTCTTTGTGAAATATAATTTTTCTATATTCTCCTCATTTCATAGTCTAACCTTTTCATTAATTTATTTTCCACATGTGCATGTGAACTTTCCTTTCCTTAGCATTACACTTTATTTTTATGAGACAACTTCTCATTCACATTCAATGTACACTCAAAATATTATTCAACTAAACCCACGTGAATCATTCTAAAATATTATTGAATGATTTTAACTCAGTGATCTAATCAATGCATTTTGGAAGAATCAAACTCTTTGAATATCTAGGATTGTCCAAATTTTGTTTATTACTCATCTTTATGACTACATGTTGGAATGTATCCTTTGGTTCATTGACCAACTATAGTTCATCCTAAATTTTAGATGTTACTTATATGAATTCATTATCACTCACATCATCCATCACATAACATCCATAGCCTCTAAATGTGATTCTATTCCACTCATTAATTTATCCAAGTCTTCAAATCTTGACACTCTAGGTACTCTTACACAGAAGCCTCCTTTGAGTGTCATTTCATTGGAATCAATAGTAACTCCACACATTCTACCCAAATCATTATCGATTGAAATATGTATTCATTGATCTATACCCACACTCATAAATTTGGATAAAAAACACTCTCATATGTGGTCACTCCACAAGGCTAACCTTGTTTGATACAAATTCTTTCATACATGATTAAGGGATGAAATTAAGAATGGCCTACATGGTTAGTAAAATTGAACGCTTATAAGGGATGACGAGGGTTGATGAGGGAGTGAAGGTATCTCCTAAGAGATACCTTTAAGGGACTTTTAGTAGCTTTAGGGTACACTTTAAGGTATTACAAGTCCCTTCAAGCTATATGAAGGTGTCACCTAGGAGATACTCTGAATGTCTTTAGAACACTTTCAAGGCATGTCTTGGTATCTCCATACATTAACTCAAACATTTATGACCATCAAGTAGTAAATATCAATACCTTCATGGTATCTCCAAGGAGATATAACTTCCCCAAAATTACACATTTTAAAAACCACCCTATTAAATCAAATTCAAATGGTTTAAAATCCAACATATTATATAAAATATTTATAAAAAATAAAGATATACATCAAAGTAACACACAAGTGATACCATAAAGGTATCAATAAATATATATCTTATACCTAAAAGTTATCTCCATAAAAAAATCTCAATTTTTCACTATAGAGATAGCTCTCATGGTAACTCCCAAGAGATAAGTTGTCTCTCAAAACCATTGCCGTAAACATGTAAATAATACTACCCTCAAGCCATATCCTATAAATCTCTTTCAACTTCATTACATTATTTTCAAAGCCTATCCCTAACATCAATTTGACATGATACCTCACATCAAGGATACATTATTGGGTTGAGACATAATCCATGATACATTATTGGGTTTTGAAAAGCTTGAGGTAGGGTTTTCATTTGATGAAAAATTCCCTTAAAAAATGAAGGATAAATCCTATAAATTTTAACTAAGTGTGAAGAAATTTGTGGGGAGAAAATTAATATAGCTCTATTGTCTAAGCTTTCAAATAAACACATCCAAATGATAAAAAATAAGTTTGGCTATAATGGGGAGACTTGGTAAGTAACCTTAAATATACTTATATTAACATTACTAATAATTAATGTGGACATGGGAGTGTAGGGGTTAATAAATTTTATGAACTCGAATCTACTTTTTTTGGATATGAATGATGATGAACCTCTCTTACAATTAATGTTTAGATATTATGGGTGAAATTTTTCATCTTCCATTGATAAGGTAATTTTAGATGGATTTGACACTACATCAAATCTCGATCATGAGTCTTATTATTATATATATTCCCACCAAGATTTAAACAAAAAGTGGAAAACATATCTCTACCAAGGTGCTTCTTTATTTATTCAAATCTTATTTTTTTCTCAAACTTTTCTTCGTTCTAAATAAGTTGCTATGCATAATGATGAATACATGGAATTAAGAGGTAAGTTTATGAGAAAAATATAATTGGATAAAATAAAATAAAGTTTTATAAGGGTTTAAGTTTGGATAAAGAAACATTGGACTGGGATGGATTTGAATATTAGTTTTTATCTCCTTAAAGATTTCTTTATGATCTATTTCACTAACAGAAAGGATAAAGATTAAATTCTAAGAGCAAATCCATCCCAATCCAATTCTTCTTTATCCAACCTTAAACCCTTCCACAAATTTATTTTATTTTATCCAATTAGATTTTTCTCATAAACTTACCTCTTAACTCCATGCATTCATCATTATGCATAGCAACTTATTTGGAATGAATAAAAGTTTGAGAAAAAAAAACATTTGAATAAATAAAGAAGTACCCTGGTAGAGATTAAATTCTGAGATCAAAGTGTTATTACTTACACTTTTATAAAATCAAGGTTCAATTTTTTGAATAAAAGTTTTAAAATAATTATAGATGAAATTTGAGATCTATGGATTAAATATAACTAATATAAACCACTCAAATCTTAAACCACTAAGTAAAGTATAAAGCCATTAAAACTAAGTGAAATTAGATGAACAAGCTATTCAATCATATACTTAAATACTAAAGATAAATTATTTGAACCAAGGTAAAAAAGAATGAAAATAAAGATATTAGAATAGATTACCTTTGACTCAAAATTTTGACATAGTGATGTTTCTTGATTAATGATTTTAGATGCTCGGATATATTGACATGGATTTGTTACTTCTTTGTTCATTAGTTACAATGAAGGAGAGGAGTTGTTTAAATATATTTTGGAGTGAGATATCAATGGTGGAAATTTGAATTTGGCTTGTGGAGATCATGAATGAGGATTATCCAAGGAATTTGAAATTCCTTGGAGGATTATAGATGAGAGAAGGTTCTAGATGTAGAAACATCTATAATCTCTTTGGGAGGGTTAAACATGATTAGGGATGGATTAGATAGGTGTTTAGTGGATTATAAAGAATGTAGGGGTGTAGGAGAGCTTAGGGATAGGCCTAGTAGGTGGGTAGGTGGGTCATGGGAATTTAAAATTCCCAAATAATAGGTAAGTGGGGTCAGATTAAGATAAAAAAATGATTAGGTAAATTAATGATTAAGTGGGATATAATAAGGTTAGTAGATAAAAAATATTGAGGGGGTACATTAGATTAATGATTAGAAAGGGGGGATAAATTAGAATAAATGAGATGAGAGGAATTAGTGTCAACTAATAGTAATATTAGTGACATTAAATGAGGTGAGAGATTTTAGATGCATACATTTTACCCCTCTTTGAAAGGCCATTACAAGTGGAGTGAAGTGGAAGGAGTAATGGTCTTTTAAATAAAACCATGCCATGGATTAATGTTATAATATTATGTTGGTGGATATGATATGGATGAATGTTAGTAGATTATGATAGTGGATATGATGCCCCCTCAAGGGGACATATGGGGAAGAATGAGATAGATGGATACTTGAAAGAATAAATGATGGGTGGGATGAGATGGACAAATAATGGGATGAGATGCCATTTATGATATAGAATATGAGGAAGAGGAATTCAAATTAAGAAATGAGATACATATTGATGATGATGCCTCTAGAAAAGACACATGCACATGGAATAAAGATGATGGTGTCACGGTTGTTGACACCTCCCAAGGGGGAATCAACCATAACATGATGATGATAGGATTAAAAGTCTACGAGATTTAGATGTATCCCAACCAAAGAGTTGATGATGGGTGTATCTCAAATCTAAATAGATCAATATGATGATGATAGAGAAGAATTGATATGATTGAATGACTAAAAGACTACTTTGCATTAACTTAATAATCATAATTATGATTCCCATAGTAAGGACATATACAAGGGAGTGATAATCGAATGATAAATCAATGATTTTATGAAGAAAGGACATAATTTATGATTTGTTGGGCCTAATTGATAGGTGTGGGTGATTGATGAAAAGATTAAGGATATGATTGTGAAGATGGTGATTGATCAATATACTGATTGATGAATGATTGATATTATAGCTCAAAGATTGGATTGATTCAAGAATCAAGGATGATGAATGATGAGGGAGATGTGATGATGGATTATGAGGAAATAGGAGATAGTCTTTGAACTACCCTTGGGCATCAAAAAGTGGCCAAGTATTACCTACATAGTTTGAAAGACCTCAAGCTAATGTAGTTTTAACTAGGAGATGATGATGATGAGGATTATTAGACTTGTCAGTTATTGAAGGATATGATTCAGATGATGAGACGAAGATGATAAGGATAAAGGATGGGATGTTAGCTGGATGAGTCCAGAGGATTAGATTAATAATGGGAATAAGGATGATTAGATGATTTATGAGGGTGGAGGTGATCAATTCATCATGAATGTAATAAGGCTCATCATAGTCTAAGTAATCCAATAGATATAACAATTGGTAGTTTTCCCCATGATATAATCATGACCAAGAGGATGTTAGGCCAAAGTGCATAAAATGTGCGAGTAGTGAACTCTACATCCTTGAGGTCACTTTGAAGCATTATTGTGACCTCATAGAATCCTCTTTCATTTCCCAATAGATAAAAGAGACACGACAAATAATATATATGCATGATAAAAGTCATATAGGCAAGATAATTAGAGCAAATAATTAACACACATAAGTATCTACATGTAGTGTCACAATGTCTTGTCTAATGATAGGATGAATGATTGGGTGATGGTTTGGATTAGGATTTTATTATGGATTGGGAATATATGTGGATTGGGGATAAACTAGTGATGGTGATGAGGATTGATTAGTGGTGTGGATAAAGGTATGGACTTGGATGAGAGACTAGGATTAGGATAAGGACATGGATGAATATATGGATGTGCGGATTACTAAGGATTATTGAAAGACAAAACCTTTCATGAGTCCAATCTAGAAAAAGATTAGGAGATAATGGGATCAAATACCTTATATACTAGCAAAATGGTGATTGGATGGGTGATAGATATGGAGAGATATTGATGGAGAGGTGATGGGATCATATACCTATCATACTAGAAAATAATGATTTGATGGGTGCTAGATATGAAGAGGAAATTATAAATAAGTGATAGGTACTAGACTAAATTCTTTGACAAGGTTGTGTATGTCAAAAATACCTATGTCATAAAGGATAATGATTAAGACATAGATGGGTGAACACTAGGAATGGGTTCTAAGATGGAATAAGAGATTGATATTATATGGTTATTTGGGATGGTGATAAGGACAATGGGATTTATGGGATGGGTATTGGATGTGGCTAAGGACATAAGACAAGACATAATGGACTATTTTTGGCTTTTCACAACTTTTATGATTTTTAGGGTTTTGACATTTTTCAATTTTTAGGGATTTTTAGAATATGGGAAAGAATAAAAAAAAGGAGAGATCTATACCTCCTTCAAGGGAACAAAAGAAGAAATTTTTTATTATGACACCATTGACACCTCTTAAAATATTTACTTAGGTTAGTCTCCCTAAGTTACTTTAAGCTTATTTTTTGTCTATTTTAACTACTCCTAATTATCTTAAGTCTCCTTTGGTAATTTCATCACCCTCCACAACCATCAGTGAGGATACCTCTCCTCAATTTATCCCTACCATAAGAACTCCAATCACCTTTTATCCCACCATTTTTGTTAGAACAACCATCCCTTCTCCAACACCTCCAATGATGCTTTCCATTATTGTTTCTCCTTCAGTTGTATCACCATTGCATTTGCCTTTTAATCCATCTATATTCACTTACCATAGGGAACATAAGGAACTCTCCACTTGTTTCAAGAAATAATAATTATAATAAAGGTCATCATTATGTCTTCCCACTATAGAAGAGTCCCTTGAGAAATAAAATGTAGAGAAAATAGAGGAAACAAATGAGCCAGAGGAAAAGGATCTTGAGTAGGTGATATATTTAGTTGATTATCCAATAGATGAGGAAGCAAAAGATTTATAAATAGTGAAGGTATCAAAAACATAAGTGAGATAAGATGAAACTCCAAATTATTAGGAGGAAAAAATAGAGAAACCAAAAGACATGAGTCTCTGAGGACAATAAGTGGAAGAAATCCTATCTAATACCTTAGATCAACATGTCCTCATAGGTGAAGAGAGAAAAATAATTAACAAGGTAGTTTCTTCCATTATTTAATCTATTGTTAGTATATAAATTCTAGTTACAAATTTATCTCCAACTTTTACTAGAGATTTTTGTGTCTAGTTATTCTATTGATCCATTTATTCTTTCTTCTCCTAAGTAAATAAAGATCCCAAATAAAGGGGCTCATTTTCAAAACAAGGTTAAAGTTTCCACCTATAACCCTAAAATTCCACTAGTACATGAGACATAATCTACCCAATTAGGGATCCCAATACCCCAATAATCACCCATGCCATCAGCTACCATGACTATATAAAGGATGCCCAAATTAACTAAATGTTTCGTTGAAGTCACCATAATAAGGAACCATCACCATGGAAGAGAGGTTTTAATTCACTTATCCAATTCCCCATTCAAATAATTGCATCATTGGAAACCAAAATAATAACACCCCATCCAATAAATTATCTACCTTTTGCATCCTAAGACCAAGGTACAAATAAAGAAATATGGGAACTCATTATTCCCCAATGGGTCAAGGAGATGTAGAGTGTAAGGGATGGGAGATAGAATTTGGTTTTCATAGAGTTACTTACAATATTTAATTAGTTTTATAAGAAGAGTGGGACTATTCAAAGGAAAAGAAGATAATTTTTTAAATCATAATACCATAAAGGAAGTGTAATTTGAGCAAAGGGATAACTTGTTCCACTTATCAAATCCTAAGAAGAATCCCAATAATCCCACTAAGTATAATGAAGGTTTATCTATTTTTTTGGATTTTGATGGTATTTAAATGAAAGAAATGTATGAGATCAAATAGGAAGAATTTAAAATGCTAGAATAGAGATAAACTAATTAGGGTCCTCGATAAATATTTGATGATGTACAAAGTGTAGCCACCAAGTTTTACAACATTTTTAGTAATATTTGGACTTATAGAGTAGGAATCTAGTATAATATAGAAAATGTAAATAAGTTTTGGCATCAGATGTAAGAATTAGAAAAAGGGTTGAATCTCCTAGTTCAAAGTTCCAATACCACTACATTCAACCAATTGAACATAATGACCAACATGGATGCATATTGGTGCCTAAATTGTGTAATTATTAGAAGGGATGCTTCAATTAATTTTTTGCTAAAGCATGAAAATGAGGCCTTGGATATTTTTGTAGATATGAGGTCATGAATGTGATCACTCCTATATGTGAGCTTGTTAACATGCCAAATTTTGAAAACCTTCTTCAAGCATCTACCAACAACTTCAAGGAGTAATTTTTAGGCACCATATATAGAAACAATGAAGAGGTTTTCCAATTGGTTATTTTTTCCAAAGATAGGGTGGTAAGAGATAAAAATATTGGGGTAAAATTCAATAGTTTGGAAGATGAACAAACAATTTTTATAGATTATTCCATCAAACTCTTCAAGAATTCCCTACTTTATTTTGATATCAGAAATAAAGATTCAATGCTACACATGTATTATTTGAAGAACTTAGGGAAAAGAGGTAGATTATTCATCAGGACCCACTACTTAACCATATGTTAGTGTTTATAAAATAACTTAGGGTGCCTAATCCTTAGGATTCAAAATCCTATAGACTCTAACGTGCCCATTTTTGATCCCTTAGGGACCCCTAATGGTTATTTTAGTTCCATTTATGGTTATTCCATTGACCTCTTTACCTAGTGGTGCCACATCAACACCTTGATAAATATAAATATGTATTTACATGTTTGAATAAAGTTATAAATTTAGTTCTTAACTTATTTACATGTACATTATATTTTTAGGTAAAGATTTTTTTCTAAATTCTATCATTTTACATGCATATTTTGCATAATTCAGAACATACTATTCTATTTGTGTACTTGTAAATTTAGAGATTGTTTGAATGATGAGGCCTTCCCCATCCTAGTCCTATATATTCTTGTAACTTTCAAGTCCTAAATAGAGGGTAAATTTGGTTATTGAAATTAATATGAATTTTTGAGAGGTTCTAATAATTTGATTTTGATGTGAAAATATTAATTCTTCTCCAATTTTGTGGACTGTTTGGGTCATGTTATCATTATAGTATCTTATTTATTTAATTGTGAATGAGTTTATATTTTTAAATATAGTTATTCACTTTAAGATATAGCTAATTTTAATGTATTTTTCATGGTAATTATAATCCCCCCTTGTAGATGTGTAATAGTAATCTCACAAATGTGGTAACCATTAATTTTGCATGTTTAAACTTACTTTGTTTTATTTTCCTTTGACTCCTAACTATGTTTGAGTTTTTGTGTGATAAAATAGCTTGTAGTAGACATTGGTCTTCTAATTTCTTATACAAACTTAGGTCAAGTGCTAGTCTTGAAGAGTTTTCATCTTGTGTGGTCAAAAGGCCTCTTTTATGCCCTTCCTTTCCTTATTTTTTGAGTTTATTTGAGAATCCTAGCTAGTTTAGTTAAAACCATCATAATTCCACCCACTAAAAATAGATTTAGGTTCATCCATACCCAACCCATATGTGGTAAACAATTTATATTGATAATTACTATTTCACCAATAGGTTATTATAATACTAAATACCTTTAAATTCATGTCTTGGAGTGAGACATTTCAATGATCCTAAAATGTTAAAGGCTAACTCATAAAGGTATCTATGGTGTACATAAAAATAACATCAAGAGGAACATAAATTTGAAGCTAGGGGGCATACACCTCCACCTCTATTATATTTGAAAAAAATCACTTGATTTGCACTAGCATCACCTAGAAGATTAATAAGGTCTACCTTATAAATAATTTTTTATTCCCACCTTTGGAAATTTATAGAAAATTTAGGTCTAAAAATGGAATTAGGAGAGAAAACTAAGCCCAATACTTCTCTCCAAGCAAACATCCTCATATTCTATTATTATTGATGGCTCAACCATATGTTACCCTAAAGCTCCTACTTGG
Organism: Torreya grandis; assembly: GCA_037957365.1. Lineage (NCBI taxonomy): Eukaryota > Viridiplantae > Streptophyta > Pinopsida > Cupressales > Taxaceae > Torreya > Torreya grandis. Next base: position 1,028,908 of record JARHVA010003999.1, read on the forward strand.
CTCAAATGTTTTGCTATCAACATTATTGGAGATATCTATGATTTACCCAAAAATCTTGAGAAATATATGCCTTCCTTATCTACCTTAGGTGGAAGGACTATAGAAGAACTTATCAAGGCCTTTAAAACTAATTTGGGAATATTGCATGCAACCCATGAAGATGTGACTTATATATTATTTTGATTAACCTTGTAATATGTAGCATATGACTAGTTTTTGAATATCTTAGAGGGTTCCATTACATCTTAGACCCATTACCAAGATACCTTTTTAGCATATTTTGGCCAAGTCACTAGTGCATGTGTTGTTTATCAACATTTTTATAGTATGAAGTGAGATCTAAATGAGCCAATTTGGGCATTTAATGATATATTCAAAAGATGTATAATATGCTAGAAACCACTTACCAACCTAAGGAAACATTGGACCTAGAGATGTATAAGAATGCACTAAAACCCATGACTATGGCTATTCTCCATAGAGATATCAATATTGGTACACTAAATTTGAATTATGCTGAAGCTATCAACATAGATACACATTTACATCCTCAATCACAATCTTTGTCACCAATCAATGTTGGTCTTATTTCCCATTCTTTTGATCTAATTCTAAATGTAAATCAAAACACTGTAGCCCAAAAATAAACCCAAGTGTACACCCTAATGCATTTAACCCACACCTAGGTTTCCCAAACAATTATGGTCTTAACCATTAAAATTTAAGTCAATCATTACTATTAGTTAATATTGCCACAACACAAGGTGCTAATTCTAATTCTATGAAAATATAATAGGAATAAATCTAATGAATGGTCTATAAATTGATTAATGAATTTATAAGAATGAATAAACATATGGGTAATAATGGGGGATAGAAAAATAATCATATATTTGGATAGTATAGGTATAACAAGTCTTTCAATAAGTCTATAAAAAATTAAGAACAACAAGTTCCATCTAATCGGGGACCATAGATAAAAATCATGAAAGAAGTCCTTCCTAACTAGTGTCATGTACATAACACTACGTAGCATGGTTAGTTAAACTACATCGATTTATATAAATCCTTTGAGATATTTAGATGGAGATGGATAGATAAGAAGGTTTTGAAAATTAGGCAAAGCCATCATCCTCCACTGGTTTAGGGCATCCAAGCACTGCTAATGTCTTTGAAACCTATGGTTATCCATTTCTATAAGAATATGATAATAGAATAGAGGAAAATAGAGATGAGATCCATTATTTATAGTAGTATCACCAAGCATGTAACAATTACAATCTAAGAAGTAAACATTCTATGACTACTTCAATGCCTATGAATAATAGTGTTAATACCCCTCTAAATCCAAAGGCTAACAACAATCCACCTCCTCCAAAAAGAGACAAATAATTGTAAATTATAAAACCACCCAATATATGAGGGTAAAACATTGTTGAAAATATGAATAAAAATAAAAGCTAACATTAGCTTACATTAGCTAGCCTAGATCATCGAGCAAAGAGAACTATTTCTTAAGGCTCTGACTAGGAGAATGTTTGATAAGTCAAAAGATTCACATGAAAATGTGATGATGTATAAAATCAAGTCATAAATTTCACCATTCCTAATAACCATATGAATGTTCAATAAAAATATACACAACTATTTGGTTGACTCTGGGGCCTTAGCTAATGTGATGTCGATAGCTATCTACCAAAAATTAGGTCTAACTTTAGACAAGTCAAAGAGATTCATCCCTCAATTGGAAAAATATTCCATACAATGTTTCAATGAATTAAAAAATGTGAACATCTATCTAACATATAAACCATGTTTTCAATAAACCATTTATATCTTGGTAATAGACATTCTATAAGCATACAATATGTTGTTGAGTCAAGATTGGTCAAAGATATTAAATGGTTACATGAACACTAATTCATCACACATGTGGCTTACATGGAAGGGGATACCCAAACATATCTTAGTGTAATATGAGATTAAGATGAAACATATGATTATAGAGAATAAATCTACCAATGATAAAGTTGACTTTATGTATTCCCATACAAGTGTGTATTTATATACTACTACATAAGAACATGCATTATATGAACAAGAATTTAAAGGTAATTTTTAGCTATGGACCCTTCACTTTGATATAGATAGATAAAATTAAGGTTATAGGGTTAAATTATCAATCATAGATCCAAATGGTAAATATTACCTAGTTACTTATAGGTTGTATTTCCCCTACATAAACAACTGATCTAAGTATGAATCTCTAATCTTAGGCCTATAGTTTGTATTAAAACATAATGATAAGTGTTGACTATTTTGACCAAAATTAAAAACATGTCAACCCCATATATTAAAAAACTTCTATAGGGTCACTATAAGATGTAATAGTGTGTGTCATAGTCCTTTTGATGTCATTTAATTAGTTATTAACCTTGGTCATAGTCAAAACTAGTCTTATGTCATATAATGTCACTTAAAATCACTTTTAGAGTCATTAATGAAGGTTGTATAGTTTTATCAAGTGTAAAAATGTTCATAATTATTTATAAATGTCCAATATGTCATATCCTATTAGTGATGTCAGTAATAACTAAAAAACTTGTAGGTTCCTAATTGAAATCAAGAAAACTATTTAAAAAGGAGAGTTTTTATAGCTATATGGCCTATAAAGGAGTGTGGCACATGTAAATGTATTATAAAATGGATATTTAACTTACTTAAACTAATTTATAAGTTTAATATGATTTTAAATACTCAAAAATGACTAAAAATTGTTATGCTCCTCCATCACTCCACTAGACATGCAAAACTAGTCAATAGGTTTCTTCATGGTATGACCAGTAGGAGAAGTTTCAAGTAAAATGATCTTGATGGGTTTTATTACACTTAGTATAATTCAAGTTCATGGTAGGAGTTAAAGTATTTTTTTCCTTTTTTTATGAACCATCTTTAGAAGTTGACTGTCTCATTTTGTATGCTAATCCACACACCATGTAGGTTTTTTTCATGTCTGAGCTAGTATATACAAACCAATAAATGAATTTATTTACATAAGATGTGGACATACTTATTTCATGGTTTCCATCCTTTTTTTCATGTTTGAAGGTTATTTTATGAGTTCAAACTTCTCAAGTTATAGTTTGAGTATACTAGTGGAATTACATGCATGATCATCAACTATAGAGGTTATCATTTCTTGTAGTGGTTTCAAGAAGAGGTATATTTATGTTTCATGTTTATAATATGTCATGGAATTAACATCATTATTTCTAATTTTAGTTTCAAAAGGTTTCACATGATAGTTGTAGTCAAGCGAATAACATAGTCAGGTTTCCTTCAAGCATTCATCTTATAGTCAAGGTGAGTGAGTTATTGAATCTTGAATAATAGTCATAGAGATGCATTGAGGAGTTTCAAGGTGTTGAAAATACTCTCACAATATTATCAACTAAACTAATCTACCCAAATGGCATAAAACTAACTGTGATAATTGGTTTCTCCTCTACACACAATCCTATGCCATAAATGGACACCTATAGGTGACCTATAAGAGTTTGAGCATGTTAACATAAGGTATTATAATTGGTATGAAGTTATTTAAGGTGAAATTTATCTATTTGATAATTTATAGAGGTTATAAAACGGATTCACTACCTTGTGCTTTGTAATTACACTTATAGATGGCTTTCATAGAGTTATGAAGGTAACAAAGGGAGATTTTGAGCACATTGGAGACCCTCCTTAAATTTTGATAACTTTGAAGAGGTCATATAAATAAATTATCAAACCTTGGAATGGAAATAAAAATTAAATATCCATTTTCATAGATGGAGGAGTTTAAAAATCTTTGAAATAGATCATTGTTCAATTTTGGTACTATTATTTAATAAGATGTCATAAAGTCGAGATAAGTTTGGATTCCTCCATCTTATATCCTGCATGAATAAGTAACACCTTATGAAATAAAGTGAGGGGTTGACCAAAGGAGTTGATGAAAAATAGGTCTCCATTCTATAAAATCTTTCACTATATGTTTTTAGTGTTTTCTATAGTATCTTAGACTTGTAAATGATTTCACAGTCCAAGGTGGTAGTATAGAGGCACATCTCCATGTTGAATGATGATTTTTTAGGTTAAATACACACTAAGGGTCAAAAAAACATTGAGGAGAGTGAAAATATAGGTTTTTAATTTAATAATCCATCTACATGTGTACCTTTCCCTTAGAAAAGTCACCCACAGCTTGACTCTAGGTACTCACAAATTCATGAGATGAACCTTGGTGACTATAGGCATTAAAACATAAGAATTTTTTAATTAGATTTGGATAAAATAATCCAAATGTATTTCATGAGGTGTATCATAGGGTTCAAATTTTTAAATTCATCTACATGACCCTTTTTACTCCAAGAATGGTCAATTATAGTTGAATGTAGTATGACATTGCTCTAAATAATGACTGTGTTAATGTTGGTGTAACATAAGTCATGGTGTGAGAAAATGAAACTATAATATGAGAATATAAGACCTAAATAAGGTATTATGTAAATTATTAAGGGTCTAAAAATATAATATACATCTATGGGCATGCCATTTTATAAGCAAGGAAACACATTACATACTCAACCACTTGTGCCAAGTCAAGTGAAAAGTATACCTTAAAGAGTTTAACAAAGGTTCGAATGATGAATATGATTATAGTGTCTTTAAAAATTATAGTGACTATATCATATACTCTTAGACAATGAAAATAGAACATGTAGAGTCCTAACATGCAACTTATAGTCCATACATCAACTCTGCACATATGGAGTTTTGCACAAAAGTTTGTCTTAAGTTACATGATATTTTAAGATACTAGGTGTGTGACCAAACCTTTAAATTAATTATATATGATCTACATAACTTAAAAAATCCTCTCATATAATTTATTTTCATGAGATAATATGGTAGATTCCATCTATTCTATCTCAAATCGAGGGCACTCCTAGAGAGTGAAAATTTATAAGCTTGGTGTGAGAAGGGTTAAGACATGAGTTGAGGATAGTGGAAACTTTTTATAAGGATTTATGTAGTTTTATTAGACATGAAAAAACCTAAATTAATCCTTTCAACCTTTGGATACTACTCAAGGGTGTTGATGAGTAAATATGTGTAGTCAAGTTCTATAAGGCCTAAACTAGGCCTAAAGCTCCCAAGGGGGTCTGATATCACTTATAACATTATAAGGACATCTAAAATAATTATAAAACATTAATATGGAGTTATAATGTGTGTTATAATCTCTAATTTGTAGATAAATCCATGAATGATTCATTTCTTGATTTGAGAACATGACAAAGTATGCAGAAAGCAAATGAGAGCTTAAGAAGGTGACTTTAGAGGCTCATAATAGTATAGATGCATATCATGGGAGCCTAAGGAGTTAAAAATGATTGAATAGGGTCCTAAACTTTCATTTTTTGGGATTTTTCATGAGTTCAATGTCACAGTTTTATGAACAATCCTTAAGGGTGAAAACTACTTAAAACCCTCAAAACCCTTGATAAGGACCTGATGGGAAAGATTAAGGAGTAAAGTAATAACAATGATATATTTTTAGTATGAAAACAATTTCAACTTGTAGAATACTCTCCATGGATATTTCCAATCAATTTGGCTTTTACCCTACTTATATGGATAGGGTGCAAAATGGTTTTTCTAGATAGATTTTGATGTTTTATAGGTACATAAGGGTTTAAAATGGTGAGGATCACTTTAGGATAAATATTTAGACCTAATATAACCCATAATATACATTTATTTCTTTATAAGAGATAATAAGTATCTCTGCTAACACCTTCATTTCAACTAGTCCAAATTGACATAGTGAATGAGAGGTGATCACCGAAGGTGATAACTTCAATTGGGAATATTTTTAAGGTTTTAATAATGAATATAATGCTATTATGACTTTTTAAAATTGTTACATCACCCCTTTTATTTATTTTATTGGAAAATTGAAGACCAACTTGGTGCTAAGTGTGAAGGATGGGTGAAAGAAGGGTGATTATGACTATAGGCAGTGAGAACACTTGGCCAAAATAATATTGATGATTAGGGACACATAAAATGAATTTTTGAGCCTATTTATAACCCTTACCTCATATTTTATTGATTTCATCTATCCCTAGTCTACTGAGGATCACTCAAGAGAAGCCAATGATGAGGGCAATTTCAAGAAGCCAACTAAGAGACTTTTATGCCAAATTGGAGGAGTTTCATGCCTTTGAGGGATATTTATCCAATTATAACTTACATGGTATACCCAATAATTACTTACTCTATATATTTAACTCCTCTCATCTTAACAAGTGTTCTTGTGACTCTTGGACTTCATTCTCCTCTCTTCTCTCTCACATTATATAAGTATTAGCCATTTTGGATTTTGTTTCATAATTCCACACCATGTATGGTGAAGCCCTATTGGTTAGATATTATAATTTGAATTTGAATAATAAAATCAATCTAGTTTTTATTTCATAAACATCTTGTCTAATTGTGAATAGTGATGAATGGTGAGGTCTAGTGATTCCATCCTTGCTTCTACTTATCCTTTCATGTCTAGTACAAGGAGTTCTTTTTCTAAAAGGTCATATAGAGCATATCTAGTTTCTTTGGATCCAATCAAGTTTTCAAGTGTCCTTATATTAAAAAATATAATCTCATGTCTTCTTACATTATCTCTTGCATATCACCTCTATATTGAAATAATTATATTAGAACATCTTATGACTTTGAAGCTAGTTTGTAGGTCTTGTTTTTTAGTGAAAGAAGTATAAAAAAATTATGGAAATACTTATGGTGTATCACATACTTATAATATATTTATTTCCTACATGCTTATATCCCTTTTCCCATAATCAATTAGTTAACATAGGTGATAAGCACTTCAATATCAATTTAGGGAGCTAGCCCTTAAACATAGATGTTTACTTCTACAATAGGTAAACACACATACCTAGAAGTATTCCAATGTTTCACAAATATAAGAGTAGGCTTAAACAAACTCCTCTAGGATATTTGGTGATAACAATTATCGAATGTCTAGTGGGACCCATTATCCTAAAGAAAAATGATCAAGGTGAATGCTAGTCTTGACAACATCAACTACATATTGGTGTGTTACTCAACATTTGGCAACTCTATTCAAGGTAAAATATATTTATAAACCATTATTTTGTCATATATTTTCTCTTATACTTCATGGTCCTTACTAGGTCATATTCTAGTAGAGTTTTCAATCACATCAATCCACCTCTTCAACCTAAACTTCCCCTTGAAGTTCAACACCCTCAACCTATTCTACTATTTGAAGATCAAGAGGACTTTTCTAGATAATAAGACCAAGAGACTAAGGAAGAGATTAAATAAAACATGGCTAGACAACATGCATTTCTTACCTTTAATGCCAAAAATCTAATCCATCTTGATGCCTATGATGGCAGTTCCCCTAATGCTACAAAGAGTGTTCCTACATTTAATGGTGAAGGCCATGACACACCTAGTGAACACATCAAGGATATTTCCAATTTTTGTAGATTTCACAATGTCACTGGGGTAAATATTTCCATTAGACTCTGTTGGTGATGAAAATTATACTATAAAAAAAAACCTTTCACTTATTGTGAAGGTTAAATTGGAATCATACTAGACTAATAGTAAGGTTTTAAAGGCTCAATTATGATCCTAAAGATGTGAATGTTTTTTTTAATTTTATATGAAATAACAAATACATTATTAAATATAATATATTTCATTACAATTTAATAAGTCTACTTATAAAATAATGAATCACTATAGATATGAATGTGTAATCCATTCTATCTAATAGAGAAGGCCTGTGAACCAGACAATCTCTTGAAGAAAGAAATCTGAATGAATAATATAATAAATTTCAAAGTAATATCTTGATTTTGGTGTAATAACTTCCAAATAACACCAAGATAATAAACCATATGAATTGAAGTAATACAAAATTAAGATAAATCAAAGATGAATAGATTTTATAAAAAGCAAGCACAAAACAAAAATTAATACACAAGAGACATAAGCAAACAACAATCAACAAACTAAAAGATAATAAACTAATTAAGAAAAGAAAAGTATTAAATCTAAACTAAAACATAAACAAAATAATCTAAGTCTAGTAAACTAAATTAATTTAAATATAAACTAAACCTAACTCTAAACTATAAAAGAAGAAAACTAATCTAAGAAACTTAACTAAAAAGTAGAACAAATAAACAGTAAGCTAAAAGTAAAATATATTAAAACTTAAAAATAGAAAATAAATTAGATAAATTAAAGATTAATATGAATCAAATAAAACTAAGTTAAATTCAAAGTAAAAAAAAATTACAATATAGATAAAACATGAGTCTCAATAGAGAGAGTCATCTTAGCAAAATAGATAAATTTTATTTGAGAAACCAACATCTTTATTTTACAAAATATCTTGAGAGACAACTTTTAAAATCAAATATATCAATTAAATATCATAAACAATGAAGTTTTCATCATTATTCAGGTTGAATACTTAGATTTTACACATAGGATTGCAAGGAATAATCATCAAAAGATGTTAAACTTGAAAAAATTTAGATAATATTTTATAAATGATAATATAAAACTGGTTCTACTTACCTTGCCTAAGTAATTTGCTCAAACATTAGAGAAAGTACCATTTGGTATATATGCAAAAGTCATGTTATCTCAAAGAAGTTACATAGAAGAGAGAGATAAATGATTGACTTCACAATGTATAAATCTTCAATACCTGTGTTATTCCTCCTTAAATGAATCCTTTATCTCCTTTTATGCATCAAATTTGGTTGGAAAATGATGTTGTATCTAACCTTAATTAGTTACTTGTTTAACATAACTATTTTAATTTTTAAAAGTCAATTAATATAGATAATTATTAGTTAAGGTTTAATTAAGACTTAAAAATTTTAATAGATCAAATATTTAAAAATAGACCAAGTATTTCCTAGCGGGTGGGGACCCTTAATCAATTAATAATAATAAGAAATACATACTCCAATAAATAATTAGATAAATCAAAGGGTAATGATATTCTTATCCATATTAATTCCATAACGCATATGATAAAAATTACTTAGGCATATGTGTGTGTGTGTGTAAAAGAATTTTAAAGTCTACTATAATTTCAAAACATCATAACCAAAATATCAAAATTTGAAAATCAAAGTATCAAATCTGAAAATACTTAAGCTTCATCAACTTAAAGTTCAACTTAGAAATAAAATTTTATCCTACTAACATCCAATAGTCATCAAAATTAGATAAAACCTCAATCACTAGTTTTTCCTACTCATTCACACACTCATTATATTCTATTTCAACTACTATAAATTGAACCAGCTTAGTTCCCAACTAACTTATATTATCATCAACCTCTAATTTAATCTTCTTCATAACTTTGATCTCAACTAAAGTGTCTATTTTATTCTGACTATCTAACTATTTGTCTGAAGCGGTTAGATGAATTACAAGTAGTGGATTTTCAAGACTATGTTTCCTAAAACCTAAAATTGGCTCCTTCAAACTTAAATTTTTTCACCCTAAAATAGGATATCTCTGATATAGTGAGATTTCATTATAAAAAGAAGCCATGGTTAGATTGAAAAAATTCTTAGCATAGACTATTTCAGTGTCTATCTCAGTTGTTTCATTAACATGCTAGATTCTTTTTGGGGTAGGTGACTAAACTATCAACTAATGTGGATTATTATGTAGGTGATGAGAGGAATTGCTATGGGAATGAGACTTGAATCCAAATATACAATTGTGAAATTCTCTATTACCTCTATGGTTTACATGTTTAAAGGGTAAATTATTTAAAACATTATATAACTTGGGATCAATGGCATCAAAGTGGATTGACATTCTAGCTCCCCTATTAGCATACCTAGGGCCAAATATCCTAGCCCTAAAATCCCCACTTGATAATTTTATATTATATAATTCTTGATTCACATTAACTAAATGATAATTCCTTTTCCAACCTCTACTATCATTATCTCTATTTAAACTAGGTTTATCCTAGCCCAAAATCCTATACATCTTGAAATATATTTAAGAACTGATTATAATATGACTAAAAAATCAACATGTATATATCCAATATGAAACCAAACTAGATTTTCATATATCAAACACATAGTCCCTTATAAAATTTCCATTTTTAGCAAAAATCTTTGAATTATCTATTGACTAAAATAAAATTGAATTATTTCATTTTGATTGCAATAATGTTCATCATATTATGCAATATTTTATCACTGTCCAAATGTCTTTTCAAAATATATATATCCTCAAACTAAATAATTCAAAATAGTTAAAAATATTAATTATCATTATAAACCACTTGCTTTCTTATACTGCAAAGAATCTAAAATGATGAGAAATCTTTCACAGATATAAGATTTAAAAATATATTACATTTTTCAAGTCATAATTAAAAATTAAAAATCAACTTATCATAGCTTCTCAAAATTAGATATTTCAACATCTTCGCATCTGACTTCAAAAGAAATACCCAAAACTTCTATACGAAATGTTTCCAAAAAAAAATTTCTTAGTAGACTAAAAACACATAAAGCCTATCCAAATAAGACCTTCGTGAATATATAAAACTCATCTCATATCAAACCCTAACATAGCTTTGAATTAAGGCTCAAAATATAAACTAAAGCATTTCAAACAATGTCATTATATAATATTCATCCAACAAAAACTCAAAACAGAGCACTACATGTCCATAATATATCTTTTAAGTCATATTTTTGAAACTCAGAAACAAATAGTTATAATTTTTCATGAAAAATATTAACCATTTCTTTACTATTTTTGTATTTCCAATACTTTAAAAAAACCCATAATACTTTTGAATGTATTATATTTCCCAAAAGTTTATTTTATAAAACCTCAAACTTGTATGAAACTATGACTCAAAATGCTAAAACACCCAACATTTCTTATAACAAAAACCATCAAAACCCAAAATAAAGATTTTCAATTATAACAATAACCTTCATTATCTTCATAGACAAAGTTTAGCATATTAAATTTCCATGACATAACCATGCAAAACATTTCCTTCAAAACCCATGTATTCATGAAATTACAACTTTGAAATACTAAAACATAAATAAAACCACTGGTGAAAAACCATACTACATGTTTGAACATACTCCTAAAACCATTCCTTTATGACATGACATACCATAAACATTTGAATCTTTAAAATGCTCAAACTCAAACACACAATTTTACTTCTTACATGAACCCAAATTTGAAACTAAAATGATATGTTCTAAGGCTCATTTTAAACTATCAACCAACATAATAACCAAACTATTATTTACATTCAAGTAATCAAATACTTATTATAGTAAAAGATACTATACTTTAAACCACATTGATAAACATATCTTTATCTTATCAAAACTTATCAACATGTAGACTAGAAATCAACTTTATTTCCATATGACCATAAAACCATTCAAAACAACTTATTTTTCAAAATTAAATTACTTTGTTATTTACATACCTATATGCACTTTATATTTTATTATTTTTGGGAATCTAATATTTGGATCCAAAATAATAAGGGTCTGAAATATGGAAATAATCCTAATTAAATACAGTAAAATATAAGTTTATATCAATTTGATCAAATTAGTTTACCTAAGGGAAAATAACACGTATCTAAAATAAATAGGGTGATTCGAATGAGTCAAGGTCTGATAATTCACACACAAGACTGAGACATTATCTAGAACCTAAATCTTTCTTTTGTTTTTTGATTAAATAGGAGCATTGAAAATAGGACACCCTAGTGTCTAACACTATAGTCCTTTCCTAGTGCTATTGTCTTGAGGCAAAAATTTTTGTTGGGTTTTGTTCATATGCTCAATATGACCTTATATACCAAATTTTAGGTCTTGAGAATCATTGGAGCTTGTTATAGGTCTATTTTAATCTTTAGTACCTGTATTCATCTAAACACATCGAAAAAACAAATAGATCCAAAGAAAAATGGAGAAAATTTGGGTTAGGGGAAGAATGATCACATAATCAAGAAGCCATGCTATTCTGATTGCTACTTTCATTAAACCTCAAGCTAGGGTCTAAAATCTAACATAGTTCTCCCTTAGAGAACATGTATAAACAATGTGCATGATTGATGTAAGAATGAATTTAATCTAGGCATTTCCTTGATCAATCATGAAAATTTATGTGTGATATAGAGAAGTTAAGCTATACTATTGATTGATTTTATTATGTCTAATGTGCCAAAATAGTAAGTGTTAGATATAAAATGCCTTATGAAGTCCTCTATATAGAAGACTCATTATTTCAAATTTGGGAGTTTTATTCATATTTTATCAACATTATAAAACTTAAGAATGAAGTAAATAAAAGGGTTAAGATTTATCTTATGGGAGAAATCGATCATTGGAATCAAATTTGCACTTGGACAATAGCATCAAAAACTAGACACCCTAAGTTTTAGTGCTATAGTCCTATTTGGGCATTATTGTCAAAGGGGTTTGAAACTTGGTAGATGGATCTAGGCCTAAAATATCTATCTATGTATGTAAGGGTTAAGTCTTAAAAGCTACATATGATTAGGGATAATCGAGGAGGTGTCTAGGGTAGAGTAAGACCAAGACAATTCAGACAAAGGGACATGGTTAGATGTGAATAAAAGCTCATATTCTCTAGTTAGAGTCTCATATGAAAATACATGATATGTATGGTTTCTTGACCAATTTATCATGTATACACTTTTATTACATCTTTTTGCTCACAAATTTTGTCTACAGCTCCAAATTCTAGTCCAATAGAGTAACACTTTCACAAAAGAGATTCAAATAATTAGTAAAACAATGAAAACAATGCTAATTTTATGCCCAAACTTACAAATTAATTACCCATGCCTACATGCACACCTATTATTAACTCATCAAATTGACGTTATCACTTAGAAGTCTACCAACCTATTTATCGATGCTACCAAATTTAGTGACAACTAATATGCTTACTAAGACACTTACTAGTTTATGAGATTCAAGGCTTGCACCCTATCTCATTAATTTTTTAAACCACCAAATGATATTCAAAAATATCAAATCCTCTATCATGCTTTGTATTAAGTCACCAAAAATGACATGTGATGAATTCTTCCAAATAGATTACTAATATCAACTTGCTAACTAGTCGTTCATGAGTTTTGAGACTACCAACTCAACTTACCAATCAATGAGTTTATAAAATATACCTTTGAATAATAATAAAATTTTGTCATAAATATTTCTAATTACCAAATAAACTCAAATATATCACCCTTTGAATTCACCAATGTATACCCTTTGAAATTTTGTGCCTCAAGACATAAACTTAAATCACTAACCTTTGAAATCAATAAGCCTCGAGTGAACATTAGGATCTCTGATAGATCTAGTCATACCACATTATAACTTAGGATAGATGACATTTAAAATATGACCTTAGCATAATTAAGTATTAGTTTTAAAACTTATAACTCTTTAGGAAGCTTAATATCCTTAGGAAATATCTTAAGTTTTAAAATTAATATCAAATTCACCTATACCAAACTCATCATGACACTCCATATATATATATACTTGCAAAATGAATTTAAATTAACCAAAAATCACTATAACCAATCAATACTATATTTCCATTTGGATCAAACCATGTCACATACTACCATTATAAATTGAAAATATCAAATTAAATATCACAATCTAAACAAACTATCAATTGAAAATTAATCTAAAATTTGTTATGATAAATCCATATAAAATTCAAGTTAAGGATCAATGTAGATATATGAATTTTATCATGACAATCTATAATGCCTCTAATTTTGATAAAACCATAGAAAATATTACCATTTCAAATTGAAAATGCTATACTATAATTTGGTCAATAATTAATTGAAAAATAAATTATTGATCACAAACATTCAATAGTGATACATACATATGCATATTTTATTCATTCATCCATTTATGCTTTTTGAAACCACTTAAAATATAGATATGAACTCATAAACCAATCATCATCAATTTATTAATTAAAAATATACATATCATTATACTACTAATTGATCTAGGTTTTATTGATGCTTCAAAATGTACCACAAGTGCTCTTCAGTGTTGAGGAACACTACTCATTTTAGGATTTGAAAAATCTAAGGCATGAGTTGTAGTTTGTGACAATTCAATGATGTTTGTGGTGGAATAGAAGTATATGATGAGAACTGTCGACAAAGTTTGTTTGATTTAGTGGTTGGGAGTCACCAAGGTTTAAATCTTTAGATATTCAATAGTTTCTGATGAGTTAGAAGCTAAAATAAATGATTATTAACAATGATATTTAAGTTAGAGTGAATATTGATAAAAACAAGAAAAGAGAAGGGTAAATAAAAAACAAACGTGATTGTAGATTATCATCTCAAATATTATGACAAAATTCTAATTAATTTGAGCACATTTGAACCAATTTATGTTATAAAATAGTATAAAATAAAATTATATCACAAATCAGGCAAAATTCAAAGGAAAGATATGAATTATAAGTAAGAACCAAATATACTTTAAAGATTTGCTATTATGATCTGAGTAACCTAAGTACATCCAAATATAGAGCAAATAAATGAAGTATACTTGAGATCTTTACAGTCAATTTAGCATTTAACACAAATTAAAAACCTTATGACAAAGAATGTAACTTAAAACAAGAAGAATCATTAAAATTCAAGATGACTATCTGTAATTGAGAGGTAGCATAGACATTCAACAAAACTATATAGACAATCTTTTCAAAATTCCTTAGTTGTATTAAATGCTCTTGGTATACAATTACTAAAAAACTCTCCCTTACAAATGGTAACCATATACCTATTTATAGGAAACATAGGTGGTTAACCAATTAAATTTAAAAATATCCACATGCGAATAAGGATAGTTGTCCTTGATATAAAGATACAATGTGGAAGGTCACATGTCAACTTGACAAGAAAGAGTATATGCTAACAGACTAGTATATAATTTACAAAAAGAATATTCTCTTAGGAATTTCATTGGTGGGCCCTTCAATTATCCCTATTTGAAGAAGTATTTCACCTTGGTATATTGCTCCTTGATTAGTTCAAAATCCACTATAGGCTTCATTAGACAATCCGCTTCTTGATCTACTAACTTGTCAAATTCATTATTAGCCCGACATACAAGTTGCTTGATACATTATGATTATACAATTTTATTCCCTATAGAAATAATGATATCAAGGATATTTTGGTTGTCCTTGGCTAAATGAACTTTGTTGTCTCTGATTCCCTAGATATGAACACCAACCTTTTGCCTGAATTATTCATCACTAATCAAGCTATAATGGTGGTTTGAGAAGGGTTATCTAATAGATTACCTAGAAGATTTTTAATTTGGGTTACCAAGCCTATGTCTTTCTTAATGAAGTCATTGACATCATTGTTTTAGGTGATCAAATCCTCTTGTTTATCCATCAAAACTACCATGAATATGTCTAGATGTCTAAGTTTGATAATATTGAAGTCCAATGCCTACTTTGTCTTATGTACCCTGATGATCTCCTTATTCTGAGCTTGAGAATTCTGCCATTGAGTGATTAAGGCTTGTGCGATCTCAATTTGATGGTTTAAAGTACTCAACCTAAGCATTACGCTTTAAAAAAAATGCATCCATCAATAATTTATTCAACACTTGCAATATGTCCTCAAGAATTGAAAGGAGGACTTGAGCTTCTAAATCTTATTTTTCTTTCTCCAAGTTGAGAATCCTCTATTTCATTCCCTGAACTCTAGCCAAGGTCATGGTCGATTGGGATAGTACCATACTAGCTACATCTTCTTGATATATAGGATGCTCCATTGCTACCTTCCCTAGAATAGGATTTAATCCCACAAATGGTTCCACCTTTTGAAAGGTGAACTCCTTAGTACCAACATTAACCTTCTTGGTCACTAATCTCTCAAGAGTTGATGTATCTAGATTGAAAATGACTTGAGGGTTAGACTCCTTTACTTGTGGTTATTCAAGAATCTTTACATTTGAACTCTTAGAGGCTTCTAGGGTGTTAATCCCTTGTTCTTCCTTATTGCAAAGGATTTCGACGCTTCTCTCTCCTTGCTTGTTCAAAATATCCTAAATCCAAGGCTTGACATTAACCTAAACATCCACATCAACTTGGGTCAAAGCCAATGAAGGAGAAAGAGATGGAATTTTTTGAAAATTCCCATAAACAAACTAATCAGGAATAACTAGTCCATAAATAGGATTCTCATCACTTAAGAGGTTACTTTCACTAGTAGGGTGAGGGAAAGTTAACCTATGCCTCTTTCTTGGAGCCAGAGGAACTAAGGCTAATTCTACCTATCTCTTTCATCTATCCAATGGAACTAATTCTTTTCTTGATTCCTCAGATGGATCCTCTTCCTCATTAGAATAGTAGACAACTATGATATTAATAAGGACACTTTCCACTATTTCTCCATAATCCAATTCAATCATGCTAATAACCTCTACTATGGAAGAAGTCCTTAGTGGGGATGCCTAAATTTGGGGACCTTCACCAAGTCTATGCTCTATGTTAGAATCCTTAATCACATATTTACATTTTCCCTTTACATCCTCAGGTTGACCAACCTCGGGTGACTTTGCCAATTCTCCTTGTTGAGGCTCAAAAGATTGTCCTCCAATAGGTGGATCTTGATGTGTAGTCATAGATGGTCATATCAACAAGTAATAATGTAAGGGAAATAATTTCCATATTTTTCTTGAGGGATTATTATCCCTAACTAGCCTATGTTCTAATTTGATGTTGTAGTTTTTAACCCTAGACAAGACTTCTTCAAAGTTCCTTGCCTTTGTGTAAATACCATCTCCCACACCTAGTTGATGTTTATACTTAGTTTTTAGGACATTTTTATCTTGAATATGGTTATCCACTCTATTATTGGGGTCCCATATCTTAAGATCATCTAGTTGGAAATCAAAAGAGTTCCTATACACCACCATGATCTTCGATTGTTTCCAATCCTTGATTACAATTTTGCTAATATCTAGTGGAAAGGGATGAACATGAGCTTTATTATTCTTCTTACATATCCACCTCATTCCTTGGATGATTTGATAAGCAATTTATTGCTCTGCAAGCTTACTAGGAAAATATATAGGCAATCCATATGGCTAGACCATGATTTCTTCTATCTTTATTATAGTGTAATCTGGATAGAACCACACATCCCCCATGGTCTCTACTTGTCTTTTGATTAGAGGATGAGGCCTGGACATAGGGATGCTAGCGATTGCCTAAAAAATGACTAAGAAGAAGCCATCACATATGAATTGTATGTGATTCTTGTATTTGAAAATTTAAAATTTGGAGTAATGATGAGAAATGGTAGTTCTATGATCAAGGGACCAATTTTATATGCCAAGGAAATTAATAGAGGCTAAGAGTGAATCCAAGAGGTAAGACATCATAAAGAATTGCTTATAGGTCTTTCTCTTGATGGCTATAAATTATTTGGCCAATAAAAAACTTATTAAAACTCCAATGAGAGGGGTTAAGCTTCACTCCAACATGTAATGGACATAAGATACCTAGACCTTACTCAAATAAGTTATAGAAGAGGCACCAAGGGATTTGTCCAATAAGGTCATATTTACCCTAATACCCTCCCTGAATTAGGTAATAGGAATTTAACCATTAGGGGTCTTGAAAACATGGGAACCTTGGAGTAACCAAGGTGAGAGGACTAAATCCAAGTTTTGGGAATTTGTCAATTCCCTCAAAGATGGGAGATCAAGATGAGGCAAAGTGAGCTTATAATAAGCCTCAAAGGCCATGGGAACTATACATACAACTTTATTTATACTTCCTTCATGAATAGTACATTTTCCATTTATTTTTTAGCTAAAAAAATAGGAACAAAAGGGTTGATTCAATACATTACCTCTAGTTTAGCAATTGCATGGTGAAGGCATACCAACTAAATTGATACTAGGTCTTTATATATTTGGTGTACCATAGCATTCCTCTTTTCTTCCTAGGAAATTGGTTACAAATCCTCTATAATAAAAATAATTCAGACCAATTTTAGATTCCATATACATTCAAGGTTTTTAAATCTAACTCTATCTCTCTAAAGACACTTCTTTCACCATCTGAAGTTAGATAAAGTTCTACTTCAATTTTCATCTCTTGCCTACCTACCACCATTGATAACACTAAATTGTAGTTGATGAAAACAAATATCTCATTAACTCACTTGATCTAAATTTAAGATTTCAAGTTGTAATTAATTTGATTGTTATGTGATCAATTAAACTAACCTAAGTCCTTCTTTATAGAGGTTTCAGGGTTTTTAGCTTTAATGGCAAAAATATCCAACTCTTGATTTCATATGTGCCTCAAATTTGATGGGACCTCATTCTCATGTCTTCTACATTATCACGCATATGATATCTTTCATTTTTATCTTCCATACCTACATGGAGCTTATGTGGAAAGGTTATATGCCTTTCATGGCAAATTTCATAAATGCTAGTTGAAGGCTAACCATTAGCTTTCAAAAGTCCTCTTTATTTTGCTTTGAAAAACTGAATCTAGGTCCTTGCATTTCATTGGTCTCTTGATCCTTAAACTCACTAATTATGCCATGTGTCAAGATCATGAGGCCTTTGAAAATTCCTCAAATTTGTCACACCATTAGATCAAATCCAATAATCAATTAATCACCATTGGATCCTAGTTAGGGCCAGATCATTAACCACATGCTTTTTAAAAAGGACTTTGGGCTCAATGCACTATTGGATCAAATCCAATGAAAAAATGATCACCATTAGATCCTGTAAGATGCTTACCTTTGAATCAGTCACATGATTATATAAATCTTAGGTTTATAAATGTCATTTAGAATTTTATGTTTAAAAAACACAAAATGAGTTAGGCTAAGATCTTTATATACTAGGTTTGTCTTCATAAAAATCTAGGAATTTCTTAAAAGGTTTTTTATAAATTCCCTATTTGATTAAGATTTTAAAATTGTTTAAGTTAAATTTGATGGGTTGGGTCACATCAAATACATCCTCACAGACATCAAGTGATGGGATAAAACCTATCAAATTTAAGACAATGGAATTTATTGATCCAATAACTGAGTGCCACATGCAAATCCCTTAGAAGTTCCCAAGACTTCAAGGATTGTCTAGGTTAAATTTTATGGGTTTGATCATGTCAAATACATCCTTTTAGATGTCAAATGATGGGAGTGAACTTGCCAAATTTAAGATAATGGAATTTATTGATCCAATAACTAAATGTCATGTGCAAAGCCCTTAGGAGTTCCCAAAGCTTTGGATTTAATTCACATTATTAGATTAAAAACTCTAATCAAGTGATCATGATTGGATTCTTACTAGGGCCCAAATCATTAAATTTATGCCTTTCTAAAATTATTCAAACTTGATGCATCATTGGATCAAATCTAGTGAACAAGCATAAATCATTAGATCTAAAAAAGTGCATGAACTTTAAGTTAGAAACTGATCCTGCATAAAATTTCTCGCTAGATTTTCCCATAAATGTTTAAATTCAAACCCCTAGGGTTTATTATTTGGGAACCATGTCTTCTCCTATGGAACTTAGAATTAATCATCTTAAAGATGATTATTTATCAACATTAATCTATAAAACATGATCATAATCAAATACACCAAAGCTCATGTCTTTTTTAAAGATTGATCGACCTTTAAAATTCAAGATCAAACAATATTTCACACTTATTCCAGAATATAGAGGTTTTGGAAACAATCACAAGGGTCCCCTTTTCAAAAAATTAAGATGGTGGGGGGGGTGTTGGTATTAATAATTGGTGACTCATAAGGGAAACATAGTAATATGTTGGAACACAGAGCTCTAGTTAAAACTTGTACATGAATTTTATATCCGGACATATACTCTCTCCTAAATCAAATTTAAATTAAAACAAGTTCCTTATGTATAAAATTTAAACTTAGATATTAAAATATAAACATGTAGAGTGTACTTTGATTCCACTTACTATTTGTCATGAATTTTAAGAAACAATGTCTAGGGTCATATCCTTTTGGTCCATTACACTTAACTTTGAGCACTTTAGATATTATTTTAAGAATAAAAACTCTTAATTTAGGGAAGGCTTTGGAATTTCTCTATTGTCATCTAGGTGTTTATATCCCTGACAGAGATACCTTTAGTTCCACTCAAGGTCTTTCTCCACTACCAACTAGGCATCCATAGCCTTGATAGAGATTATCTGAATCACCTTTGCTTATATTTCCATAGATTTTGCAATGATTTTTTTTTTTTAATACAATTTATAGGTCCTTTTTTAAAGGTTGTAAATGAATATAGCCTAGTTTTAAGGATTTGGTCAAATGCCCTGGCATTAAAATACTCTCCTTTAATTGAAACTTTAATCCATGGCAAGGATATGTTTTAAGTGTAATCATGAATATGAGTTAATAAACTAAATTCACATTGTATACACATGATTATTATTAAAACCAAGTTTTTATGTAGGATAAGATTTAAATATTTTTAGGATATTGAATTCCTATACCAATTTGTACTAGTACCTTGAGTTGCTTCATACTACTTTATTGCCACCTCATGTTTTCTTTTATAAAATTTAAACCCACACTTTTGGGAAATTACAAAATAAAAAATAATACCATGAGACTTTACCACAACCAAATAACACCACCAAGAAAGAAAAAACAAAATGCAAATAAAACAAATATATACATGCCCAACAAGGAATACAAATCAAATCAAGAAAAGAAACTAACTACCCTACCTATTCTAACTTTAAAAATCTTACACATTCACTCCATGAAGACCCTCAATAGAGAAAAAAAAATTAATGATTAATGTATTGACCATTGGTGGGTAAATTAAAGTTTAATCCTTGTAGATTTTTCAACTTGAAAGTATTATTTCTCAAGATTTCTACAATTTGGTATGGGCCAAACCATAAAGGGGTGTGAACTTACCATGTTTACCTTTAGATTTTGATTCTTTGTCCCAAATAAGGACTAAGTATTCTTGCCTAAATACCTTTACTTTAGATCTCTTATCAAACCATATTTTCATAGTTGACTAATGTCTACTAAAGTTTGTAAATGCCTTTTCTCTGGTATCTTCTATTTGAATGATGTTTAATAGCCTAGAATTAGCAAGTTCTTGATTATCCTCAATGTAATCTTGAATGAATGTGAATGTAGGCAAATCCAAGGTGATGGTAAAGATAGGCTCCTAACCATATACCAACAAAAATGGTGAAGCCTTGAGAGCTTGTTTGATCCTAATTCAATCTACCCATAATGCAAACTTAACAAGTTTATGCCATGGTCTAGGTCTATCTTCAACAGATTTATTGATAGCTTTCATCAAATTTTTGTTTGTGGATTCAAAAACACAATTTACTTGAGGGTATTTATTGGAATAAAAATTGAGTGAAATGCCTTGGTCATAATCCCATTACGTCATTTCAATAGAAATAAATGTAGATCAATTGTCACAAACCAAAAAAACTAGGGTTCTAAATCTAGTACAAATATTTTCCTCTAAGAAATTGACCACCTCTTTTATTTTGCATTGTTCAGTGGCTACTACCTTAGTCCACTTAGTGCAATAGTCTGTAGTGGTTAGGAGATACTTATGACCTTTAGAATAATTGGGGATGATTACTCATACAAAGTCTAATCCCAATTGTGCAAAAGGTTTATCCACCATCATGGGTTGTAAAGGAATGGATTCCTTTGGCTCTTTTGTTTTAAAAATATGGCATGAATGACACTCCCTCACATGCTTACAAGCATATTTCAAGAGTTTGGACCAATAATATCTAGCCCTAAGAATCTTGTGAGCTGTGGTTCTTCTTCAAGGGTGTCCACTTCCTAGCTTCTCATGGAAGGTAGTCATAATCCAAGCTACTTCTTCCTTGGACACACATCTCAAATAAATTCCCTCAAAGTTCTTCCTATACAAGATTCTATTCCTAATGAGGTAATGATCTAATTTGATCCTCAAGGCTCTCTTTTGTTCTCTTATAAATCTTAATGGATAAACACCATTGACAAGTAAATGGATAATAGAGTCATACCACTCATTGGGTTGGAAATTTCATTGATCTACTTGCATGACATGGAATTTTGGGTCAATACTAGCAATCATTTGGACTAAACTTTGACATTTTAATAATTTGGATAATTTCATCTCTATATCATATTCTTATAGAATTTCCATCCACTTTCCTCTTCTTTCTCTGAGCTCATTTTGACTCAACATAATCTTTGTAGCTGGATCAGGTAATATGGCATGTACCTTGCTTCTAAGGAGGTAATGTTTGATTTTTTTTTACTACTTTTACCAATGCATAAGCTTTATTATCATCATATAATAATTCACTTCTACATTTTTTAATTTAGTGCTCATGAAAGCTAATGAAAGCTATGGGATGATCATTCTCATCAACTTTTTGATATACACTGTAGCCATAAAAATGCTAAAAAACAAATGAATATGGATATAAATATTTTGAGAAATCAAGACTTATGAGGACTGGAGCTTTAATGATTGCCTTCTTAATGTTATCAAAGGCCTTCTTAGATTCTTCATTCCATGAAATTATATCATCTTTCTTAAGCATATCATTCAAAGGTTTGACAATCTCAACTAATCCTGAAATAAACTTCACAAAATTAATCTGCCAAATAATGACTTAATTTATTTTTGGCTATTGGGAAACCCAATTTTAGAGATGGACTCTACTCTATCAAGATATATATAAATCCCATATTTGGTGATGAT
Source organism: Torreya grandis (assembly GCA_037957365.1). Classification (NCBI taxonomy): domain Eukaryota; kingdom Viridiplantae; phylum Streptophyta; class Pinopsida; order Cupressales; family Taxaceae; genus Torreya; species Torreya grandis. Next base: position 1,051,906 of record JARHVA010003999.1, read on the forward strand.
ATGTCCCAACAATTTTCCTTTAGTGACACAGAATATACTTTTCTTGGGGTTAAGAGATACACCATACTTTCTACATCTATCAAATACTTGTCTCAAATGTATGAAATGTTCCTCTCTTTTTCTAGAAAATACTATAAAATCATCCATATATGTGATGATACATTTTCCCACTAAACCTTGGAAATCATGGTACATGGCCCTTTGAAAAGTTTCCCCTGCATTAATTAATCCAAAAGGCATTCTCTTATAAGCATATGTTCCCCATTTAGCATTAAAAGCTATTTTGATCCTATATTTTGGAGCAACAAGCACCTAGTTATATCCAAAAAATCCATCTAAAAAGGACATCATGGAATATTTTGAAATAGTTTGGATAACCTGGTCCAGAGAAGGTAAAGGATAATTATCCTTTTTAGATTCTCTATTCAGATTCCTAAAATATATGCACAATCTTATTTCTCCATTATTTTTTCTAACTAGGACTATGTTTGCCACCCAAGTGAATGTCTAATAGGAAACACTATCCTTGCATCTAATAGCTTATTAACTTCTTTAAAACTCATGGGTTTTAAAATAGGGTTGACTGGTCTTTACTTCTATCTAAAGGGTTTGCAACCTTCTTGAAGAGGTATAGTATGAGTAATGACCTCAGGTCAAATATTTTAAAATCTTCATAAAACTAAGCAATTACATCCTTGTATTTTGTAAGTAACTCTTTCTCTTTTCTATTTTCCATCTTAGTGCAAGCCTTCCCTATATTCACCATTTGGCACTGATCATGTGGACCACGGTTCATCACATGATAATCTTTACCATTTACCTTAGGTTATTTAGTTGCTTCAGAAATCTTGTCAATATCAAATAGTCTTTCTAATGAAATCATCCCTTTAGGTATCTTATTGTCACTTAGTTTGAATATTTTTCCATTACGTTCCTTCTCAAGAAAAGTTTCATCAACCTCATCAATAATGTGAGCTTCAAAAGCTCTAGAATTAGTTAAGAAATCTATGATTTGTTGATCATCATTGAAAACTTGGAAATGATTTACATTGTTAGGAACTAAAGGACATGGTACTAGCTCAATATTGATGCTTTGAGAACATGATTAGGCATGAGGTTTTCTACAGTAGAGGCAATCTCATCATCAACTTTGTTTTCTTCTCTTGGAATAATTAAGATGTTTAAGGCATCAAAATATTCGATCAAGTCCCACACCCTAAACTTATATATTTTTAATTAAGATAATTTTCACTGGTATTTACTCTTCACTTGGTTAACCACAAGTTCAGAGTCTCAATAGAAAAGGTGTTACTTAACTTTGTGCTTAGTGGCAAACTAAAATCCAAGTATGAGAGCTTCATACTTAGCTAAATTATTGGTGTAAAGAAAGTATAACTTATAAGCTACATAGTATTGCTTTTATGAAGGATCCATCAATACAATACCATCTCTGGATCATAATTTACACTTGGCAGCATCAATGTATAACTTCTACAAACCAAAAATTAGAAGATAACTCTAAGAAATTAGTTATTTTGTAATTTCCAAAGTGAAAATTCCCAAATTAGAATCCAAGAAATTTACCTTTTCATTAACATCATTATATTCTATTATCATGTGTTTCATTCGAGGTTCCCTTTTCAATCTTATTTTATTTGGTACACCTTTCCAAGGAAGCCACAAGTGTGGCCAATCAATAGACATATATCCATTTAAGGCCTTAGTCCACTCTCTACTCAAAAGTAATCTATAATCACTAGGCATTTCTACCACTTGGATATCAATGAATTATTGAACCCTAGGTTCACTAGCCAACTATATATGCACATTAAATAATTCTCCTATAACCTTAACTCTAGATATATCTAATTGAGTGACTACCTTATCAGAATTGATTGGAGTTAACCTAAGTTGTTCACATATCCCAACAGGCATAATGTTGGTTGAGGATCTAGAATATAAAAGATAATTATGAACATTTTTACCAAATATCTTGACTATAAGTAAAAAAGGTGGAGACTCTAATTTAATTACTAGCATAATTACATTTTTACTATCATTCTTAGGGGGTAGCCCAATTTTCTTGGACAAAGATTCCAAGAGTAAGTTTCTTTGTTCTGTGATCTGAGTTAGCTCATGTAGAATGATATTGGCTTTCATCCTTTTCATATCCTCCAATATATTGTAGCTAGTTTTTCTTAGAGGATCAACAGTTAGCTTAGAAGAACATCCTCTAAGGGGTTCAAGATTATTCTTTGATGCAGTGTTTGGAGGGGTTCCATAATTATTAGGAGGGGTAGAGGTAGTCAATGGTTGTTTTTCCCCTATTTATCAGAGGATATGTCTTCAAAAATTATTAGAATGCTTGAATCTCCTCAGGTATATTCTCAAGCTCATTATCCTCTTGAAAAGGGAATTGAAAAGTTTCCACCATATGCACTTGGTTAGATGGTTTAATTCAAAAGAATTTTTAGCAACATATTTGTTTGGAACCATTTTAAATATTTCAAGTTCTTCTTGAAAAAGCTTCAAAGGCTTTGAAAAACTCAATGCAATCAATCTCACCATGCTTGGAAGTAGCATGCACCCTACAGTAATATGGTAAGGCAATATTAGTGAGGTTTATATCCATATTCTTTTTTCTAGAAGAAGGATCATTGACTTTTTTATTGTATAAATTATCATTCTAAACCCTATTCCCAGGCCTGTTAAACTTTTATAAAGTGAATTTACTTCCAAATTTGTCATTAGCATTACCAAATTGTTTTAGCAAATACAAAAAATTAGTGCTAATCTTTTATACAATTTTCAATATAGACTCATATCTCATTTTTTGGAACCTCAACATTTTGACCTTGGTCACTGTTAATGCCACTCATAGGCACTAAAGCCTTTTGGTCATTGTCATGAAATCCATTGGTAACGTGATGGCTTAATAAACTTAAATTTTGATTAGGGGTAGCACAAGTAGTAGGCAATACATTCAAAGTATGGAATTGGTTTAATGCTAGAGAATTTTGGTTATTATTTGATAAAAGGTTTAATGTTAATATTTGAGGGTTAAAATTTGGGATATAATAAGCCATATGTCCATGGGGTTTCATTTGGTCACTAATAACCACTAGTTCAGAATAGGCCTAAGCCAATGTGATGATAAATGAAAGGTCTCTCTTTAGAAATATATAAGTCATGGGGTCAACATCATCTTTATAAACCTCCAAAGCTAAATCTTCATTAGGTTTATATGGATCCATGGTTTGAATAAACATCTTCTAGAACCTAGTATTAAAGGACATAATAGGTTCACTTATATCTCTCTTAATATTTGTAAATTTATGATAGATGACACAAAGGATTATGATATTTCCAAATTGATCAATAAAAATAGTGTTAAAGTTATTCCATGAGATAATACAATTGTCAAGTAGATTAAGGAACCATTCATATGCAACATCTTTGAATGTAAATGGGAACAACCTACATGCTACATATTCATGAATAACATTTAATAATATTAATGTAGCTTTGAAAGATTTAACATGTTCTTCAGTAGTCGTAATACTAGTTGGACTAAATATTGGCAAATATTTTTTAGGATTACGTGGTAAATCATGAACTGCACTTGGTATATTGATAGGGGAACTTCCAAGTCATGCCATGTTTGGATGAATATCAATCATAGGAATCCCTTGCAAAGGTGATGATGGTAGAGATTTAGAATACTTACACTTACCTATGTCTTTGCTACTCCTTCTATGGATTTCTAGTTCGAGTAAGGGTTCTTTAGTCTCTGAATGTGATCTGGTCCAAATCCTTGGTAATTATAGCTTGAAGATTAAGGATCCTATTTTTCAAAATGGTGTAACACATTAATTTACAAATAATGACAATTAATATGCACACTAAGATTAATTTTTCAAAAATTTGTTCATAAGAGGACAAAAGACATCAATCTTTAACTAAACATGTTCAAAGATGTACTAAATTATGCAAAGATGACCGATCATTACAACTTATGATTGAAATAAACCTCTTATTATCAAATAATTATCAATTTTGAACAAAATAAGCCATCCTAACTCCAAATACTAATAAATTCTTTGCAATAAAATCCATAGTTCTACAAAGGTCACCAATATTTACATAATTTATGCTAAAAGAAACATAATCATGTAGAATTATAGAGTAATTTTGTCCAAATACAATCAAAATATATTAAGTATATTTAATGAGGCCATCCTTCTAGTAGCAATGGAGCTTCTCCTATTAATGCTTTGAAATGTACCACATGTGCTCTTCAGTGTTGATGAACACTACTCATTTTAGGACTTGAAAAATACAAGACATGAGTTATAGTTTGTGACAATTCAATGATGTCTGTGGTGGAATAGAAGCAAAGGATGAGAACTATCTAAAAAATTTATTTGATTTAGTGGTTGGGAGCCACCAGGGTTTAAATATTAAGATATTCAATAGTTTTTTATGACATAGAAGCTAAACTCCTTTTATACATAATTGAATTTGTCCTAAAAATCCATGTGCTGAGAGGCTCCTTAAGCTACATAATTATGAGTATTAATAATGATCTTTAAGCTAGAGTGAATCTTGATAAAAATAAGAAAAGAGAAGGGTAAAGTAAGAAAGAAACATGATTATAGGTTTTCATCTCAAATATTATGATAAAATTCCAATTACTTTGAGCACATTTAAACCATTTTATGCTATAAAATATCATAAGCTCAAATTATATCATAAATCAAGCAAAATTCAAAGAGAAAATATGAATCATAAGTAAGAACCAAATTTAATTTAAAGATTTGTTATTATGATTTTAATAGCCTAAGTACATCCAAATACAAAGCAAATAAAATGAAGTATACTCAAGATCTTTACAGTCAATTTAGTATTTAACACAAATTAATAACCTTATGACAAAGAATGTAACTTTAAACAAGAACCATTCAAATTAAAGATGACTATATGCAATTGAGGGGTAGCATGGACATTCAACAGAACTATAACGATCTTTTAAAAATTCCTTAGTTGTATAAAATGCTCCTGGTATAAAATTTATCAAAAACTCTCCCTTAAAAATGGTAACCATCTACCTATTTATAGGAAACATATATGATTAACCAATTAAATTTCAAAATATCCACATGTAGATAAGGACAATTTTCCTTGATATAAAGTTACAATGTGGAAGGTCACATGCCAACTTGACAAAAAAGAGTATATGCTAATAGATTAGCATATACTTTACAAAAAGAATATTCTTTTAGGAATTTCATTGGTGGGACCTTCAATTATATTTGTTTGAAGAAATATTTCACCTTGGTATATTACTCGTTAATTAGTTCAAAATCCACTATAGGATTCATTAGATAATCCTCTTCTTGATCTACTAACTTGTCAAATTCATTATTAGCCCAAGATACAAGTTTCTCAATACATTGTGCTTCTCTAATTTGCCTCCCTATAGAAATAATGATATCAAAGATATTTTGGTTGTCCTTGGTTTAATGACATTTGTTGTTTTTAATGCCCTAATGTGAACACCAACTTTTTACTTGAATTCTTCATCACTAATCAAACCTATAGTAGTGGTTTGAGAACATTTATCCAATAGATTCCCTAGAAGTTTCTCAATCCAAGATACCAAGCCTATTTCTTTCTTGATAAAGTCATGGACATCATTACTCCAAGTGATCAAATATTCTTGTTTATCCATCAAAACTACCATGAATATGTCTAAATTCCTAAGTTTCATAATATTGAAGTATAATGCCTACTTTATCTTATGTACCTTGATGAGCTCCTGCATCTGAGCTTGAGAATTCTACCATTGAGTGATTAAGGATTGTGTCATCTCCATTTGATGGTCTAAATCACTCAATCTAAGCTTGATGCTTTTCAAATTCTCAAATACATCCATCAAATATTTATGCAACACTTGCAATACATCCTTAGGAATTGAAAGGAGGACCTGAGCTTCTAAATCTTGTTTTTTTCTCCAAGTTGAGAATCCTCTATTTCATTCCATAAAGTCCATCTAAGGTCATGGTTGACTAGGCCAATAACATATTAGCTACATCTTCTTGAAATATAGGATGTTACCCTACTTACTACACTAAAATAGGATTTAAGCCCATAAATGGTTCCACCTTCTAAAAGGTGAACTCCTCAGTACCAACAGTAACCTTCTTGGTCACTACTCTCTCAAGAGTTGATGTATCTTGATTGAAAAGGACCTGATGGTTAGAATCCTTTACCCATGGTTATTTATAAATATCTACATTTAACTCCTAAAATCTCTTGGGGTGTCAATCCCTTAGATTTCCTTATTATGAAGGATCTGGATGCTTCTCTCTACTTGCCTATTTAGAATATCCTGAATCCAAGGCTTGACATTATCTTGAACATCCATGTCAACTTGAGTCAAAGATAGTGAATGGGAAAGAGATGGGATTTTCTTCAACAAAATAGGAACAAAAAGGTTGATACAATGCATTACCTTTGGTTTAGTAGCCACATGGTGAAGGCCTGCTAGCTAAATTGATACTAGGTATTTATATCTTTGGTGCACTGTAGCATTCATCTTTTCCTCCTATGAAATTGGTTACAAATCCTCTATAAATAAGAATTATTTGGACTAATTTTAGATTTTATGTACATTCAAGGTTGTTAAATCTAATTCTATGTCTCTAAAGACCCTTTACTATCTAAATTTAGATAAATCTCTACTTCAATTTTCATCTATTGCCTACCTGCTACCATTGATAACACTGAATTATAGTTGATGAAAACAAATATCTCACTAAGGTACTTGCTCCAAATTCAATATTTCAAATTTCACTTACTTTGATTGCTATGTGATCAATTAAATCAACTTAAGTCCTTTATAGAGGGTTCAAGGTTTTTAGCTTTAATGGAAAAAATATCCAAGTCTTGATTTCATACATGCCTCAAATTTGATGGGACCTCATTCTTATGTCTTCTACATTATCGAGCATAGGATATCTTTTATTTTGATCTTCTATACCTATGTGGAACTTATGTGGCAGGGTTATATGCCTTTCATGGCAAATTTAATAAATTATATTTGAAGGATAGCCATTAGCTTTTAAAATTCCTCTTTATTTTGATTTGAAAAAATGAATCCAAGTCCTTGCATTTCATTAGTCTCTTGATCTTTAAATTCACTAATTATGCCATGTGTCAATCTCATGAGACCTTTGAAAATTCCTCAACTTTATCACACTATTGGATCAAATCCAATAAGCAAGTGATCACCATTGGATCCTAGCTGGGATCAGATCATTAACTGTATGCTTTTTTAAAAGGACTTTGGGCTCAATGTACCATTGGATCAAATCCAATAAATAATTGATCACCATTAGATCCTATAAGATGCTTACCTTTTAATTAGTCATATTATTATATTAATCTTAGGTTTAAAAACATCATTTAGAATTTTATGTTTAAAAAACACAAAATGAGTTAGGCTAAGATCTTTATATACTATGTTTGTCTTCATAAAAAGCTAAGAATTTCTTTAAAGGCTTTTTAGAAATGCCCCCTTTGATTAGGATTTAAAAATTATCTAAGTTAATTTTGATGGGTTCAATCATGTTAAATACATCCTCATAGATGTCAAATTATTAGGGCAAACCTGTTAAATTTAAGATAATACAATTTATTGATCCAATAACTGAATTCCACGTGCAAAGCCCTCAGAAATTCCCAAGGCTTTGAGGATTATCTAGGTTAAATTTGATAGGTTCAATCACATCAAATTATGGGAGTGAACCTATCAAATTTAAGACAATGGAATTTATTGATCCAATAACTAAATGTCACATACAAAGCCCTCTAGAGTTTCCAAAGCTTTGGCTTTAATTCACACCATTAGATTAAACTTTTGATCAAGTGATCACTATTAGATCATTACTGGGGTCCAAATTATTAACTATATGCCTTTCTAAAAGACTTCAAACTTGAGACACTATTGGATCAAATCCAGTGAACAAGCATAAAGCGTTAGATCTACAAAAGTGCATGAACTTTAACTTACAAGATGATCATGCATAAAATTTCTCACTAGATTTTTCTCTGAATGTTTAACTTCAAACCCTTAGGGTTTATTATTTGGGAACCCTGTCTTCTTCCATGAAACCTACAATTAATCACCTTAAAGATGATTATTTAGCAACATTAATCTATAAAACATGATCATAATAAAATACACCAAAGCTCATATCTTTTTTAAAGATTGACCTACCTTTAAAATTCAAGGTCAAATAATCTTTCACACTTATTTCATAATACAATGGTTTTGAAAACAATCACATGGGTCCCCTTTTAAAAAAAGAAAGATAGGGGTGTTGGTCTCAATAGGTCCTTGTTTTTAGTTTTAGATACCATGACTAAGTCATCACTATGGAAAAAAAGTATAAATTCCAAATAAAACATAGGAGTGTGAAAAATAGGCATAACACTAGTGACCTTGCTAGTTAATTTTATAATAATAAAATTGAGTAGCAATCAAATTACCTATTGATGAAACATAATCTTGATAGTGTGATCTAGATCATTTCTCAAACAATTATGCATGAACCCCTTTAATAATGAATTTCAAATAAGGGATGAGATTTTGGGCTAGCGTGGCATGAAGAAAGGGAATGATCTAGCAGGGAAGTTTGAGATGGATGCATAAACTAATATAAGTGCCTTAAACATAATGTCTTAAAATCAACTATTACTGTCTTAAAATCAACTATTACTTCAACAACTAGTTACAACTCAGCATATATTATTCATATATAAAGAAAACTAAATTTATAAAGAGTAATATCTGAAAATAATTAATGCTTACAACCAAATTATAACATCTTTGTATTCTCCCTCAATAATTTGAAACTTCATCCATTTGAAACACTTGTTGATCTTTTCAAAAGTGAAAGTAAGCAACAACATAAAGCTAACAAACAAACCAAAACAAGATAAGAAAGAAAAGAAGCACAAAACAAAAAGAGAATAAGAAAATAAAAGAAATAAATGAATCTAAAAATAAGCTAATCATCAAACAATTTCAAATGAAGGCCATTAAACGAGTAACATAATAAATTTCTATCAAAATATTTCAAATGAAAAGCATTATTTTCAAGTACAGTAGTAATTCTATAAGGACCAAGCCATACAAAATCAAATTTATGATGTTTACTATGATCTTCATGCGATTTGTCCCAATATAAAACTAGATAACCAATTTTAAAATTTTTATTAGAAACTTTATTATTGAAAAACATTTTTAATTTTTATTTAGCCCTTTCTAATTTCTATAGTGCTATTGTTTTTGACTCATCAAGAGCTAATAGATCATGTAATATTTGTTTAATCTAATTTGTATTTTCAACAACATATTGTAAAGCAATTCTAGTTGAAGAAATCTAAAGTTCTATTTGTAAGGTGGCCTCAAATCTATATGTTAACATGAAAGGTGAATAACTAGTTATTACCTTGATAATAATTCTATTAGCCCATAAAGCTTCAAAAAATTTCAAATGCTAATTTCTTTTATTTTCACAAACTAATTTCTTCATGATCAAAATCAGAATTCGTTGACAAAGCTTGACCATTACCTTAAGGGTAATATTTGGATGAATGACTAGATCTAATAGAAAAAATTTCTAAATTTTTTATAAATTCATTTGAAACAAACTGAGGTCTATTATCAGAAATGATTTCATAAGGAACTCCAAATCTAGAGAAAAACTAATTTTATAGAAATGAGATCACTTCACCGATTATAGAACTTTTAAGAGCTTTGGCTTTAGGTCACTTAATAAAATAATCTGTTGTTGTTGATATATACCTATGACCAATATATAAAAGAGGATATATATCTAAAATATATTCAATAACCCATTTCATAAATGATTTTTCAAGAATAACAAAATTTAAAAGCATTGCAGACAACTTATCTCTACCAACAAATAATTGACATGGCATACAAGAATGAACTAACTTATAAACATATTGAAATAATGTGGGCCAATAATATCTTGATCTTAAGATCTTATAAGCAATAGTTTTTGTAGCATAATGTCCACCACAATTTTCTTCATTACAACCTCTAAGAAATTTTTGAGTTTGATCATGCGTAAGGCATCTTAATAAAACTCCATCTCTATTTCAATAAAATATATATTTTTTAATAAACATAAATTTAAATATTTTAAATTAAAAGAACATCTTTGTTTCTTATCAAAATTATGAGGACAGGTCTGATTTTGAAAATAAAAGACAATCATGACACTAGTCATCCTTAGCCAACACACAATCCCATTCATTCATTTCAAGACCTTTGAACTTTTTAGAAAAATAAAAAATATTCATGGTCTTTAAATGAGTTTTTGCATTTAAATTATCATCAACTGTCAAGACTAAAACATTAACCTTGGAAGAAGCATTTTTAGCTAAATGTTTTGCTAAGTCATTACCTTTCATTATTTTTGAAGTTTTGAATTCAAGATCAAATTCTTGAATTTGTAATATCCACTTAATAAGTCTTTCTTGAATGGTTGGTTGTTTCAAAATATAAGATAAAATAAGTACATTAGATCGCACAAAAAATATTTGTTTCCCATTAATAAATAATGAAATTTAATCAAAGGGGAAACCAATAAAAAAATAAATTTCTCAATAAGAGGGTACCTAATTTTAGCATATTTTAAAATGTGACTCATATAACTGATTGGTTTTTCATCATTATTTTTAAAATCTTGATTCATAATAGTTCCAATTGATTTTTTAGTAACATTAACATCAAGAATGGATGCTTTCTTTAAATCTAGTTTAGCAAGAACCAGAGCACTTCCAATGACATATTTAACATTATTGAATGTTAAATTAGCACTTTCATTCCTAGTATAAATTTTATCTTTCTTAAGAAATAATTGCAAAGGATTAGACTTATTTGAAAAATCTGATATGAGTTTTCTAATAAAGTTAATTTTATCAAAGAAAGACTGTAGACTAGACTAATATTTAAGAGGAAGTAATTCTTTAATAGATTTAATACATTCATGATCTATAGAAACCCTGTCTTTAGAAATGATATGTCCTAATAACTTACCTTTAGTAACTCAAAAAATTGATTTATTTGGATTCAAATAAATTCCATACTTTCTACATCTTATGAAAATTTCATGAAGATGATCGAAATACCTTTTTCATCTTTTTGAATGAATACTAAGATCATCTAGATAGACTTGAATAAAAATTCTAATCAAATCATTAAAAGTAGCATGCATAACTCTTTCAAAATTAGCTCCTACATTCATTAATCCAAAAAACTTTCTATTATAAGAAAAAGTCCCTCTATGAGTAGTCAAAGTAGTTTTATGTCTATCTTCAAGATATCTATCTAATAATGACATCATTTTTTATCCTATAACTTGTTTTAAAATCTGATCTATACTTGGTAGAGGAAAATTATCCTTAACTCTAGCTTTATTCAAATCTTCAAAATCAACACACAATCTAATATCACCATTTTTTCTTAATTAGCACTAAATTAACTACCCATTCAAAATATTTTATAAGGAAAATGACACCTACATCAATCATTTTGTCTAGCTCTTCATTAATAATGTATTTTAACAAAGGGATAATTTTTCATATTTTCTATCTTACAGGTTTAATATAGAGTTTTATAGGTATATCATATTTAGTAATATCAATATTATAACCTTTAAGATCTTTATATGACTCGATGAACATATCAATGAATTTTTTAAATAACTAAATGAATTTTACCTTCTCACTTGCATTAATGTGAATTCCTAAATACACATATTTATGATCCTCTTTTGTACCTAAGTTGATAGGAATAGTTTCACCTATAATTCTATTGGAAAGTTATTTTGTTTAGATATTTTGAGTTGATCATTAGGCATAAACATAGATTCTAAATGTACTAAACCAACAAGAAATTTATTAATACTTAATTGTAAATAATATCCACAATTTAATACATAATCATCATGATCAAAATAATTAAATTTAATAAAAGAATCTATGTTTTCGTCACAACTAAAAAAAGACAATCTATCATTCAAATCAGAAATTTTAGGTTAACAAAATTTCAGCATAAAAAAAGTCTATGGTTGGTTCACTTTCACTTAGAGTTGGGTTAGATACAAAATGCAAGCTTATTAGCTCTAATATTATATTTTCTAAGAATATGAGTTATATTGAAAGCATCAAAATGTTCAAGTAAAGACCAAAATTTTTGAGTATAACAATGTAGATGAGTTTGATTAATTTTATAATTTTTTGAACTCAGTTAATAACTAATTTGAAATCTTCAAAGACTTCTAAATTTTTAATATTAAGTTCAATATCTTTTTTCAAAACTAGACATAATGCTTCAAATTATATTGTATTATTAATATTTTCAAATGATAATTTGTAAGCAAAATAGAAAATTTTACTAACAAGAGAGATTATACAAATTCCAACACCACTACCTTGTTGACATCAAGCTCCATCAAAGTATAATGTCCATAAATTATTTTTCTCAAAGAATTCATCATACTAATTTTCTGGTTCATCTAAATTCAACAACTCATAAATTTTAATTAATGTCTTAACATAAGTAATAATGAAAGAAATAGATGATTCTATAGGTGTACTAGACTAATATTCTCTTTTTATGAAATCAATTCTATTACTAATAGGAACCCATGTGATATCTTTTTTGACAAAAGTATTAGTTGCTTTTAACCAATCCCTTCTTAATAATATAGAATAATTACTAGGAATGTCTAAAATTTGGACATTAGTCATGCATATAATTCTTTCATCTTGAGAATTTTTAATGATCATATCTTGAAAATTACCACAAATTTTAGTTTGTCTAAAATCAAATCTAATATGCTTCCTATTGCCAATTTCATAAGATATGCCTAATTGATTTACACTAAATTTAGGTATTATATTATTTGAAGCACTAGTATCTATAATATAATTATGGATTACCTTATTATCAATTTTGACTAAAACATTAAAAAGAGGTATACAGTTTGTAGGAGGATCATAACTTTGAGAAAAAATAGGTGATTGTTTATTATTATCTTTTTCTTGTAAACCTACATCAGTCTTAAGATTTTTAATAGCTTTATTAATTTTATTAAGTTGTCTTGGAAGAATAACTACTTTTAATAATGAAAATATATTTTTAATTATAGATAAATCATCAATCATATTATAATTTTTAGCATCAAATTATCAAAAAAATATAGGCTTATAAGGCTGATATTGAGTATTATTATAACCAGTTGATAAAGGAATTTTTAAGAAGAATTATCAGATCACTTGAAGAATTATTTTGAATTGTTTTACCTTTATCATTAAAATAAAAATCATTATTTATTTCATTATTATTTTGGGAGGAATTATAATCTTTGCTTCTAATATTAACAACATAAACACCCTCATTTTTTTATGGATCAGCAAAAGCACACATATTTATGTTGTATGCTAGATCTTCAGATATAAGATCTTTCCCTTGAATTTTTCTTAACTTTTGAATAAAAATACATAAATTTAGATCATGATCCAATTTAAACACATTACATTAATAAGTAATTTAAATTTTTTTACTTTCAGTATTGTTTCTATTAGATGAAGGTTTATTATTCAGTTGTCTTTTAATAGTGACCAGTTCATTTTCTAGACTTTGAATGGATTTTAAAAAATTTATATTATCTAAATTTAGATCTGTACAAGACCTATATTTAAAACCAATATGTTTAAGTTTCATTTTATACTCAATGAAAAATGTTATAGTCTCATCATATTCTATAATATCTTTATCTTCTAAGGCTATTTTATACTTTAAAGGAAAAGCACTACAAAAGTAAAGTCTAAATAATTTTTTAGAAGGCTTAAGATCATGAGGGATATTTTGATGTGGATTGGTAAATTTGGTGATGAAATTATAGATTGTCTCACTTGAATCAAGAGAAAAATTCATAATATCATTGACTAGGTTGAGATCTTAATTAGCTTTTCCAAAAGATAACTCTAACCATTATCTAATATTTTTCCATGTGCTGATAACTTTAGCAGGTAAACTAATAAATTCTTGGTAAGTTTTCTCTTCACGTATTTGAATAAAAACTCTTAAACAAATATTTTCATTCATTATACCAAGAGTATTACAAACTAACCTAAACACTTTTAAATGATCTTTCCAATATTCTCCAGAAGCTCAAAAAAAAATTGGTATATTTAATCTTTTAAGGAAAGGTAACTTACGAGGATGATTTCCAATATTAAGTGGATTTACCAAAATCCACATATTTATAGCTATCTATTATTCTACTTCAACTTTAGAATTAGCTTCATCTTCAATGAGATCATTCTGATCTCTATTATATTGTAGTCTATGAATCAACTCTTGTATCTTATTTTCTGATTGATCTCTCATTAGAAGCTTCAGTAGTCTCCTCTAATTGAATTGGATTATTTTTTTTAACTTATCAACTTTATTTAATTACAAATTAATAATATTAGGTTAAGAGAACATAACTAAATCATCAAATGGGTGAGAATAAAAAAGGAAATGAGTTTTAGGTCTAGGATTAATAACTAAAATTTTGGGTCTATCTTCTTGAATTCTTTTAAAAATATCTCATTGAATTTTATGAGTAAGATTAGCATAACAATCTATCTCAAACTTTTCAACTTTTTATTCTTTATTTATGAATTGAATGATATGTTGAAGATTATGAAGATGATTATATCATGCATAAAGATTTAAATTAAAATCAACATCAACTTGATCATCAACAATATCAATTCTAGGTTAGATAATAGGAAGTTGTCCTCAAAGTACTATGAGTAGCAAGAAAATATAGTTTTAAACAAATAAAATTTCTAAAAAGTTTTCCCTAATGGAGTTACCAAATTTGTTGATGATAAAAATTCTACCATCAACTAATCAACTCTTTTACCTATTTTGAAGGTTAAATTGGAATCATACCAGTCTAATAATAAGGTTTTGAAGGCTCAATTATGATCCTAAAGATGTGAAAGTTTTTTTTAAATATTTTAGAAAATAATAAATACATTATTAAATATAACATATTTCATTATAATTTAAAAAATTTACTTATCAAATAATTAATTAGTTCATATATGAATGTGTAATCTATCCTATCTGATAGAGAAGGCTTATGAACAAAATAATATCTTAAAGGAAAGAAATCTGATTCAATAATATAATATAATTCAAAGTAATATATTGCTTCTATTATAATAACTTCCAAATACCACCAAGATAATAAAACAAAATAATTGAAGTAATATATATTTAAGATAAATCAAATATGATCATATTTTCTATAAAATAAACATAAAAAAAAACTCACCACACAAGAGACATAAATAAATATCAACCAACAAACTAAAAGACAATAAACTAATTGAGAAAAGAAAAGTATTAAATATAAACTAAAAAATAAACAAACTAATCTAAATCTAATAAACTAAATTAATTTAAATCTAAACTAAACCTAACTCTAAACTATAAAATAAGAAAACTAATTTAATAAACCTAACTTAAAAAATAAAACAAAAATAAACAGTAACCTAAAAGTAAAATATATTAAAACTAAGAAACATAAAAGAAATTAGATTCATTAAAGATTAATCTAAATCATATAAAACTAAGATAAAGTCAAAGTGAGAATAAAGTACAATATAGATAAAACATGCAAATCTCAATAAAGAGAGACATCTTAAAAAAATAGATAAATTTTATTTGAGAAACTAGCATGTTTTTATTACAAAATATCTTCAAAGATAACTTTTACAATCAAATAGATCAATGAAATATCGTAAAAAGTAAATTTTTTATAATTATTCGGGTTGAATACTTGGATTATGAGTGTATAAATGTAAGGGGAAATCATCAAAAGATGTTAAATTTATCAAAATTTAGATAACTTGTTATAAATGATAATATAAAATTGGATATACCTACATTGCCTAAGCAATTTATTCAACCATCACAGAAAGTACCATTTGATCTATCTACAAAGGTCATGTTATCTCAGAGAAGTTTCATATAAGAGAGAGATAAATGATTGACTTCATAATGTATAAGTCTTCAATACCTATGTTATTTCTCAAATGAATCCTTGATCTCCTTTTATGCTTTAAATTTTGTTATAAAAATAAGTTGTAACTAACCTTAGTTAGTTACTTGTTTAACTTAACTAACTAACATTTTAAAAGTTAATTAATATTGACAGTTATTAGTTAAGTTTTAATTAAGACTTAAAAGTCTTAATAGATCAAATATTTAAAAAAAAAATTGGGTATTCCTAATGGGTGGGGACCCTTAATCATTTAATAATAATAATAATAATAATAATAATAATAATAATAATAATAATAATAACAATAATAATAATAAATACTTCGCTTCAATAAATAGTTAGATAACTCAAAAATTAATGATATTCTTATCCCTATTAATTATATAATGTTTATTATCAAAATTACTTAGGCATATATATATCATAATTTTAAAGTCTATTTTAATTTCAAAACATCATAACCAAAATATCAAAATCTAAAAATTAAAGTAGCAAATCTAAAAATACTTAAGTTCTATCAACTTAAAGTTCAACTTAAAAATAAAATTTTATCTTGCTGACATTCAATAGTCATCAGAATAAGATAAAACCTCAATCACTAGTTTTTTCTGCTCATTCACACACTCATTGTATTCCAATTCAACTTTTGGAAACTGAACCATCTTAGTTTCAAACTCATTTGTATTATCATCAACCTCAAATTTAATCTTCTTCATAACTCTGATCTCAACTAGAGTGTCCATTCATTCTAACTATCTGACCATTTATCTAAAGTGTTTGGATGAATTACATGTAATGAATTTTAAGACTACATTTCTTGCAACTTGAAATTGGCCCCTTCAAACTTAAATTTCTTCACCCTAAAATAGGATCTCTCTGAGATGGTGAGGGTTCATTAGAAAAGGAAGGTAGGGTAAGATTGTCAAAGTTATTCACATGGGCTATATTAGTGTCTAGCTGAGTGGTTTCATTAACATGCTAGATTCTTTTTAGGGTAGGTAACTGAACTAAAAATTGATGTGAATTATTCTATAGGTGATGAGAAGAACTACTATGGGAATGAGACCTGGTACCAAATCTATGGCTGTGATGTCCTCTATTACCTCTATGGTTTTCAAGGTTAAAAGAAATTGTTTAAAACATTCTAGAACTTGGGATCAATGTCATTAAAGTGGATTAACATTCAAGTTCCCCTATTATCATACCTAGCGTTAAATATCCTAGCCTTGAAACCGCCCTTGGAAATTGTCTATTAGATACTTCTTGATTCACATTATCTAAATCCCGATTCCTTTCTCAATCTCTACTATCATTATCTCTGCTTGAACTACGTTGATTCCATCCCAACATCCTATACAATTTGAAATATATTGAAGAAATGATTATAATATGATTGAAAATAATCAATATGTATATATCCAATATGAAACCAAATTTTATTTCTATATATCAAACACATAGTCACTTATAAAATTTCCATTATCAAAAAAAATCTTTGAACTATCTATTGACTAAAACAAAACTAAATTATTCCATTTTGATTGTCATAATATTCATCATATTCTACCATATTTTATCACTGTCTAAATGTCATTTTAAAATAAATATGATCCTCAAACTAAACAGTTCAAAACAATTGAAAATATTAATTATATAATTATAAACTGCATACTTTCTTATACTATGAATAATCTAAAATCATCATAAATATTTCACAAATATAAGCTTTGAAAATATTTGAGCTTTTTCACATCATAATTAAAAATTTAAAACCAACTTATCATAGATTCTCAAAATTAGATATTTCAACATCTTCACATCTAACTTCAAAAGAAATCCGTAAAACTTCTGTGTGAAATGTTTCCAAACAAATTCTTCATGACAAACTAGAAATACATCAAGCCTATCCATATAATACCTCTGTGAATATACAAATCTCATCTCATATCAAACCCTAACATAGCTTCGAAATAAGGCTTAAAAATATAAATTGAAGCATTTCAAATAATGTCACTGTATAATACTCAACCAACAGAAACTTAAAATAAAACATTGCATGTCCATAATATATCTTCTAAGTCATATTTTTGTAATTGAGAAATAACTCATTATAGTTTTTCAAGAAAACTATTAACAATTTCTTTATTGTTCATTCATTTCCAATACTTTAAAATAAAACCCAAAATGCTTTTGAATGTATTAGATTTCCCAAAAGTTTATTTTATAAAACCTCAAACAACATGAAACTACAATTCAAAATACTAAAACACCCAACATTTCTTATAATAAAAACTCAAAATTGAGATGTGTAATTCTAGTAATATACTTCATTATTTTCACAACAAAGTTTAACATACTAAATTTCTCTAACATAACCATGCAAACATTTTCCTTTAAAACCCATATATACATGAAACTACAACTTCAAAATACTAAAACATAAACAAAAACGCCACTAAAAAACCATACTACATGTTTTAATATACTCTTGAAACCATTCCTTTATGACATGATAGACCATAAACCATTCGAAGCTTTAAAATGATCAAACTCAAACACACAAATTTCCTTCTTACTAAAACCCAAATTCAAAATTGAAACTGGTATGTTCAAAGCCTCATTTTAAACTATAAACCAACAAAATAACTAAACTAGTATATACATTCAAGTGAGCAAATCTTTATTATATATAAAAAAAATACTTTGAACCGTACTGATAAACATATCTTTATCTTATCAAAACTTATCAACATGTAGACCAAAAATTAACTTTATTTCTATACAACTGGAAAACCATTTGAAATAATTCATTCTTTTTTGAAATTAAATAACTTTGTTATTCGCATACCTGTATGCACTTTCCTTGCAAATTTTTACTCACAAATTCTCTCTACAACTCCAAATTCTAATCCAACAAAGTAAATCTTCTATAAAAGAGCTTCAAAGAATGACCAAAATAAAGAAAACAATGTTATTTATAAGACCAACCTTGAAAATTCACTACCCATGCTTGCATGCATGCTTGTGATTGGTTCATCAAATCAAGGTTAGCACTTATCAATCTACCAACCTACTTAGCGATGCTACCAAGTTTAGTGATAACCAATATGCTTACTAAGACACTTACCAGTTTGTGAGATTCAAGGCATGTACCATATCTCATTAATTTCTCAAACAACTAAATGATCTTTCAATATCTTGAAGCCTTTATCATACTTCATATTAACTCACCCTACTAGTTATCATGCCATGAAGTTTTCCAAATAGATTGCCAATCTTAACTTTCCAACTAGCCATTCATAAGTCTTGAGACTGCCAACTCAACTTGGCATAGATGGTTTTATTAAATATGCCTTTGAATAACAATAAAATTATGTCATAATCCTTTTAATTACCAAATAAACTCAAATATATCACCCTTTAAAGTAACCAATTTATACCCTTCAAACATTTATGCCTCGAGACATAAACTTAAATTACTGAATTTTGAAATCAATAAGCCTCGAGTGACCATTAGGATCCCCAATAGATCTAGTCATACCACATTATAATTTAAGATAGATGATATTTAAAATAGGACCTTAGCATAATGAAGTTTTAGGTTTTAAAATTTAGAACCTTTTAGGATGCTTAATATCCTTAGAAAATATCTTAATTTTCAAAATCAATATCAAATTCACCTATACCAAACTCATAATGTCATATTCATCATGACACTCCATATATATATACTTGAAAAATTAATTTAAATTAACCCAAACCCCTTCTAACTAATCAATACTATATTTCTATCTAGATCAAACCATGTCACATACTATCATTATAAATTGAAAATATCAAATTAAATATCATAGTCTAAACAAACTGTCAATTGAAAACTGATTTGAAATTTGTTATGATAAATCCATATAAAATTCAAGTTGAGGATCAATGTAGATATCTAAATGTTATCATGATAATATATAATTCCTCCTATTTTGATAAAACTATATAAAATATTACCATTTCAAACTAAAAATGTTTTACTGTAATTTGATCAATAAGTAACTAAAAATTAAATGATTGATCACAAACATTCGACAGTGATACATACATATGCATATTTTATTCATTCATATATTTATGATTTTTTAAACCACTTAAAATAAAAATATGAATTTAAAAACCAATCATCATCAAAATTTTAATTGAAAATATGCATCTCAATATATTACTAATTGATCTAGGTCCATGTTTAAAGTTTTAGATGTCATGAATAGGTCATCACTATGGTATAAAAGTATAGGCTTAAAAAAAAGTATGGGTGTGAAACTTAGGCATAAAAAAATCCTTTACATATCCCTTAGAGGTAAAACACTTGATTGGTATAGGGTTTTTCTTGGTGGTTGCATCAGAACATGGGTTGAATTTGAAGTGTTACTAACTTCAATATTTGAGGATGAGAGTGACCACACTTCACTCATTCATTAGTTCAATGTGATCCAAAGAGCCCCTAAAGAAATAATTTATGACTTTAATCGAGGTTCCAAAATAATTGGCATAGGTTTCATCCTCCCATGAGACCACCTATTATCTTTGTCTTTCTTACATACTTGAGAGCCATTGGTACTGATATTGCCATCATGATATAATCCATGGATGGTTTCACTCTTCCTAAAGCATATGAACTTGCCATTATAGATAATAATGGCCTTATTCAATCACAAAATATACCTCTAAAATTTTCTATTCCCATACTAACTAATTTTCCTATTTCTTCTCTAATCATTTCCTAAGTTCCCAATACCAAGACTAAGACTACTCTTAATAAGGTAGATGGTGATACTAATTGGAAGGAAATATTACTAGCCTTAGAAGATAAAAATAGGCAAGCAAATATGAAATAATGTGCTCAAAAAACACTTATCACTATCAATATAAATATGGTTTAAAATATGGGAGAGGGAGAGGTCAAGGACAACCTAACTTCAACAGTCTTGCCAATGTGTATAATCTGAATTCTACTTCCAACACAAGAGAGATGGTACCAATGCATAGAAATATAATCCAAGGGGAAGAATGGAAACAATGCCAATTCATGGATGCAAATGAAAGTGTATATAAATATATAATTTCTAAAGGAGGAGTCACTCCTCTACTATCAATGGAAGATGAAGTCTTAATGCAAACAAGTGAAGGTTGGAATCCTCAAGGATAAAGATTCAATAACTTCTTAGTTGAAGATAATGTTGTGCTTAACCAAAGAAATTATATTATATAAAATACAAGAGATAAGATAAAGTCTATAGGAGATGATAATGATGTTCCTACAAGCTCAACTGGTGCTTCTACAAGGTAGTAAGGCATGGCTATAAGCATGATAGTCTCTAACACTCCTACACCTTCTCCAAATAAAAATGTGGTAAGGTGTGATTAAAGTGATTCTATTCCTCATGATATAAATGATTACTTTCCTCTAAGGAATAAATAAAAATTAAGTACCTCTACCCCAAACATAGTGGATTCATTAAATAATTCCAAGGCATCCATTTCCCTTTGGGATGTCCTCTATATACCTAGCCAAAAAGAGATCTTGTAAAAATAGTTTTCCACTATCCCTACTAGCCCTTCTTCTTCAAGAAATAGTCATGGTTATGTATCTCTTCAAAATACCCCTAAAAACATTGTTCAATCATATACCAAAGCTAAGAAGCCTCCACCTTTGTACCTCACTCTCATTGTAGGTGATAAACTAGTTTATAATTGCATAGTTGATAGTGGAACCTCTACATCAATGATGCCAAAAGTTTTAGCTAATAGATTGGGCCTAAAATATGAACCACATAGAAAAGGAATGATTTAGTTAGATGGTACACCTACCAAGATAATAAGATTGATCAAGGGGTTAAAGGTTTTTTTACATGATTATTTGTTTCCCCATTCTTCAAAACGTTATTGTTGTGGACTTGCTCTTTTTGCAATATACATTTCAAGAGATTTCATAGCTATGCTAAGAGGCTAACTCTTAGTTGATTGGTCTTTATTGGAATTTAAGACAAAATATGAAACAAAAGTGACGATAACTACTCAACCACTTGCTATATTTCACATTGAACCCTATGTTGAAGAAAGTTCAAATCTCAATATTGTGATCAATGACAAGGAAGAGTCTATTGTAGATGATGGTTATTCCTCTAAGCTTGAAGGCATAGCTATCTTTTTTTTAGATGAGTATGGTATAGATTCTTATGAACATGATCCACATACATATTTTGAACAAACTAACCCTGACACCTATATCATCAATGAAGGAGAATTTGAGTAAGTTGAGGTAACTATTGAGCACTCCTCACAATTAGCTAAAGGTAACTATTTAATTCATGTATATAATGATGAAAAATTGAAGAGTATAATAAAGCATCATGATGAGTAGAACCATGTAATTCTACCCACGTCTAATAAGTAAGAGGACATTCATGAGGAATAGGATGAATTATGGTAAAGGTTCAATGACATATGTCAATAATTTGATCAGTTAGGTAATAATACTTCTCCAAAGAATTTCATATTTGATGTCAAGTTTCTTGATGTGCCTAATGAGTAGGTTATTGAGTGTTTTACTAAGTATGGAAAAGAGTGTCATATTATGAATAAGGATAAACATTAGAGTATTTTTGTGAGAGAGTTTGCAATCACGAAGAAAACTAATGAGTTCAAGGTAGATGTGTTTACACTTAAGGAATATTCAAGATCTCAATCTAGGGTAGAATCAAATTTAGAGGTGTTGGAACATGGTGAAAAAGCACTTGATGATCATATAAATCAAGTAAAATATATCCAAGAAGATGTAAAGGTTGAGTTAACTATCATATATCCTAATCTATAGTTTGAAGAGCACCAATTAGGTGTGACAAAGATCACAGTAGTTAAATCTCCAAATAAGTTCTTTGGAAGGCAAGATAAAGCCTAAATGAAAGCTCAAGGTAGGTCAATTTAAAGCATGGGAAGATATAAAGATAGTAAGCTTCTTGATCATCTACAAATTAAAATTGCCTTCATAGAGTGATAAAGATGCAAGAGAAACCATCTTTGACCCTAGTTGAAGCATGGTAATATGTTTTTTACCTCAAGAGTGATCTTGTGCTAATACTAGGTTAGGTGTGTGTCTTTGTTTTAGTTGTGTGTGTGTTCCATAAGTGTTCAAGTTGAACACAAGTGTTGTTTTATTGGTGTGTCTTTTTTAGTGTGTATTTCCTTTGTGTTTGGTGTTTCCAAAGGCAAATTCAGTGTCATAATTATTCATAGGTGACTCCATGACCTGATGGATAGGATTAGGCTACTGATCTTGTCATAAAAAGCATACCACCCCTAAGAAATCACCAAGAATGTTGAATATTTTGACCACAAGTCAAAATAGGTCAACCATCTATAGTACAAAACTTGTATAGGGGTATTATAAGATGTAAAAGGGTGTGTCATATTATTTTTGATGTAATTTAATGAGTTAATAACCTTTCTTATAGTCAAAATTAATCCTAAGTCATTTAATGTCACTTAAGGTCACTTTTAGAGTCATTAATGAATTTTATAAGGTTTTATCAAGTGAAAAAGTGTTCTTAATTATTCCTCAACATCTTAGATACTATCATTGATGTTAGTATTAACTAAAAAAATTGTAGGTTCCTAACTAAAATTAAGAAAAGAGTTGAAAAAGGAGAGTTTTAACAGTTGTACAACCTCTAAAGGAGTGTGGCACATGTGGAAATATTATACAATGGATATTCAACTTCATTGAACTCATTTAAATGTTTTATCTACTTTTAAATACTCAAAAATAGCTAAAAACCATTTTAGTCCTTCATCACTCCAATAGACATGGAAAATTGGTCAACAAGTTTATTCATGGTATGACTAGTAGGAGAAGTTTTAGATAAAATTATCTTTAATATTTTTAATAAAATAAATATAATTAACATTCATGGTATGAGTTCAAGTATTTATTTCCTATGCTTTATGAACCATCCTTTAGAATTTGACTGTCTCATTTTACATGCTAATCCCTACACCCTATAGGTTTTCTTCTTATCTAAGCTAGTCCATACAAACCAATGATTGAAATTGTTTATAAGAGATGTGAAAATCATAATTTCATGTTTTCCATACTTATTTTTATGTTTATAGGTTATTTTATGAATATAAACTTCTCAAGTTGTAGGTTGAGTATACTAGTGGAATTGTAAGCATGATCATCAACTATAAAGGTTTTCATTTCCTATAGTAGTTATAAGAAGAGGTATATTGATGTTTCATGTCTATTATATTTCATGTAATTCACATCATTCCTTAAAATCTTAGTCTTAAAAGGTTTCACATGATATTTTTAGTCAAGTAAACAACACAGTCAGATTTCCTACAAGTATCCATCTTATAGTCATGGTGAATGAGTTATTGAAGCTTGAAGAATAGTCATAGAGATGTATTGAGGAGTTAAAAGGTGTTAAAAATAATCTTGAAATATAATAAATCAAATGAAGCTACCCAAATGACATAAGACTAATTGTGATAACTGGTTTCTCCTCTCCATATAGTCTTACACCATGTATGGACACCTACAGGTGACCTACAAGAGGTAAAACACATTGAGATAAGGTATTGGAATTGGTTTGAGTTACTTAAAGGTGAAAATGATATACTTAATAAATGATAAAGTGTTTAATACTATTTATATGCCCACACACTATGCATAGTGTCTCTATTTCAATTACCTTATGTTTTGAAATTACACCTACGGTGGCTTTCACAGAGACCTAAAGACAATCATGGAATATTTTGAGCATGTTGGAGAACCTATTTAAAGTTTTATAATGTTTAATAGGTCATATAAATAATTGTTAAATACATGGAATGGAAATCAAACATGAATATCTATGTTTATATATGGAGAAGGAGTTTAAGGACTTACTACCTTAAACACTTCAAAATAAAGCCTTATTCATTTTTGGTGTTGTTATTTAATAGGATGTCATAAAGTATAGACAAGTTTAGATGCCTCTATATTGTATATATCATGAATAAGTAACACCTTAAAATAGAAAGTGAGGGTTTAACCAAAGGAGTTGATGAAAAATAGGTTTCCATTCTAAAAAATCTTTCACTGTACTTTTTTAGTGTTTTCTATAGTATCTTAGATTTGAAAATGTTTTCATAGTACAAGGTGGTAGTATAGAGGCACATATCCATGTTTAATGATATTATTGAAGTGAAATTCACACTAAGGGTCTAAATAACAATTAGGGGATTGAAAGTATAGGGTTTGAATTCAAATATCCATTTAGAAGTGTACCTTTCCCTCAGAAAACTCACTTATAACCTGATTGTAGGTACTCACAAATTCATGAGATGAACCTTGGTGACTGTAATCCTAAAAAAAAAAGAATTTATCAATTATAGTTGTTTAAAATAATCCAAATGTATTACATGAGGTTTATCATAGGTTTTAAATATTTAAATTCATCTACAAGACCTTTTTTACTCCAAGAATAGTCAATTATAGTTGATTATAGTATGATAGTGCTCTAAAGTATGATTGTCTTGATGTTGGTCTAACATAAAGCATTGTGTGAGAAAGTGAAACTATGAGATGATCTTAGAGGACCTCAAGAAGGTATTATGGTAATTATTCAGTGTTTAACCTTGTAATATACATCTATAGGCATGCCACTTTCTAAGGAAGGAAACACATTACATAGTGAGCCCTTTGTGTCAAGTCAAGTGAATGGTATACCTTAAGGATTTTAGAAAAGTTTGGAATGATGAATATGATTAGAGTGTATTTAAAAATGATAGTGACAATATCATAGACTCTCAAATAAAATAAATATATCATGTAGGTTCCTAATTTGCAACTTGCATTCCATACACTATCTCTGCACATAGGGAGTTTTGCAAAAAAGTCTACCTTAAGTTCCATGATATTTAGAGATGATAGGAGTGTGACCCAACATTAAAATTAAGTAAAAATTATCTTTATTATTTACACAATTCTCTCATATAATTTATTTGCATAAGATAACATGGGAGATGCCCTATATTCTATCTTAGATAGAGGGCACTCCCAGAGAGTGCAACACTAAAGATTTGGTGAGAGAAAGGTTAAGAGATGAGTTGAGGATGGTGGAGACCTTAAAAAAGGATATAGGGAGTTGTATTAGACATGAAAAAACCTAAATGAGGCCTTGGAACCTTTGGAAACCATATAGGGGTGTTGATGAGTAGTTATGTGCAGTCAAGTCCTATTAGGCTTAGGATAGGCCTAAAGCTCCCAAGGGGGTCTGATATCACTTCTAACAATATAAAGACCTCCAAAATCATTATAAAACCTTCATATGGATTTATAGGATGTGTGAGAACCTATGATTTGTAGAGAAATCCATAAATGAGTGATTTATTGACTTGAAAACATGATAAAATATCTAGAAAGCAAAGGTGATCTTGAGAAGGCAACTTTAAAAGATCATAATTATATGTATGCCTAACATGGGAGCCTAAGGAGTTATACATTATTTAAGAGGGTCATAAACTTGCATTTTGTGGGATTTATTAATGATCTCAACATTGTAGTTGTATGAATGATCCTTAAGGATCAAAATACTTAAAACCCTCTAAAACCCTTGATAAGGATGAAATGGGAAATATGGAGTAAAAACACATCCAAATGATCTAGTTTAAGTAGGAAAGAAATTTTAACTTGCAGAATACTGTCTAGGGCTCTTTCCCTTCAATTTGGCTTCTATGCTACTTGTATGGATGGGGTGAAAAATGGAATTTATTGATATATGTTGATGTTTTATAGGTATATAATGGTTTTAAAGGGTGAGGATCACTTTGAGATATAGAGTGAAACCCAATATAACCCCTCATATACATTTATTGATTTAGCCATTCCAAAATGACATAGTGAATGAGAGATGGTCACCAAGTGAGAAGGTGATAACTTCAATTAGGAAGAATTTTAAGGTTTTAATAATGAATATAATGGTAGGAGGACTCTTTATAATTTTCACACCAACCCCTACATAGATTAGATTGGAAAACTAAAGACCACCTTGGTGCATGGTCTGAAGGATGGGTGAAAGAAGGGTGATTATGATTGTAGGAAATGAGAACACCTGGACAGAAGAATATTGATGATTAAGAACACA
Organism: Torreya grandis; assembly: GCA_037957365.1. Classification (NCBI taxonomy): domain Eukaryota; kingdom Viridiplantae; phylum Streptophyta; class Pinopsida; order Cupressales; family Taxaceae; genus Torreya; species Torreya grandis. Next base: position 1,079,258 of record JARHVA010003999.1, read on the forward strand.
AACAATGAATATTAGATCCTATTTATAACCCCTCCCTCATATTTCAATGATTTCATCTATCCCTAGTTTACTGAGTAGTGCTCAAGCGAAGCCAATGATGAGGGTAGTTTCAAGAATCTAGATGAGAGACTTCTACACTAGATTTGAGGAGTTTCATGTCTTTAAGGGACATTTTTCCAAGTAGACCTTGCATTTTATATCCCATACTTAATTCCTCTACATATGTTACTCCTTCTCTTATCTTGAAAAGTTTTCTTGTGATTCTTGGACTTCATTCTCCTCTCTTCTCTTTCACATTCTATAAGTACTAGCCATTTTGGTTCTTATTTCATAGTTCCAAACCATGTATGGTGAAGCCCTACTATTTTGATGTTATTATTTTTATTTGAATATTAAAATAAATCTGGTTTTGAGTTCATAAACATCTTGTCCAAATGTACAAAGTGATGAATGGTGAGGTCTAGTGATTCTATCCTTACTTCTCCTTATCCTTTCATTTCTAGTACAAGGAGTTCTAATTCTAATAGGTCATATAGAGTGTAGCTAGTGTTTTTGTCTCCCTTAAAGTGTGAAAGTTTTCTTAGAGTTATAAATATGATCTTCGTTCTACTTACCTTAAGTTGTCTCATGTATATCACCTATATATTGAAATACTTATGTTAGAACATCTTAGGACTTTGAAGATAGTTTGTAGGTCTTGTTTCTTAGTGAAAAAAGTATGAAAATATTGTGGAAATACTTATGGTGTATCACATCCTTAGAATATATTTATTTCCTACATATTTTTATGCATTTTCCCACAAGTAATCCATTAGCATAGATGATAAGCACTTTAAGATCAATTTAGGGAGCTAGCCCTTAAATCTAGAGGTCTACTTATATTATAAGTAAACCCACATACATAAAATTATTTCAATTTTTCCCAAATCTTAGATTAGGATTGAAAAACCTCCTCTAGGGTGCAATATTTGGTGATACCATTAAACAACTAAAAATATTTGGTGACTCTGAGATGGTTATTACCTAGATCAGAGATAACTAACAATGAAATCTTACTTATCTAAATAATTAAAATCATTGATATTGGAATGTAATTGAGTCCTTTGAAGTATTAAACATTAGATCCATCCTAAGAGAGAACAAACATATAATAGATCATAGTAGCCTCAGTGGTTAATTTAGCACCACTTCAGGATTTAAAAATGTTGAAGTTTTTGAAGTAGATGGTTCCATGTCATTTTATCCTAGATAACATGTATATATTCCAAGTGTTTGAGTATAATCAATAGATCATGTAATTATTAATTAACTCTATAGATTTTAAATTTTAGATAATAGATGAAGAAGGTGCCCAACTAATGTAGATTGAGGGCATGAGATAAGATGGTATTATACAATTAAAAGAAAATTACATCCCTTTAGGCATGGTATCTTTATATTTAACTTTTTATGTGGATCCTCAAGCTTAAAAAAAAATCATCTCAAATCCATTAAATCTAATTTCAATAGAGATAACCAAGGGACTAACTAACATCCCCAATTGGTGAATGTAGTTCTAAATTACATTGAAATTGAAAAGAAAAGGATTAAGGGATTACTTGTAGAGTATAAATATGTCATTTCATGGACATTTGATGACTTAAATATATTTAACCTTAGGGTGATCACCTTTAACATTCCCTTGAAGCCAGATCATAAGCCTTTCAGACAAAGATAGAGGATAGTGAATCAAATCTTACAACCTCTCATATAAACTGAGGAATAGAAGATATTAGATTCCCAATTTTTTTTCCAAATTAGGAAATCTACATAGGTATCTAATATCATACTAATCATAAATAAGAACAAATAACTCAGACCCTATGTTGATTTTAAGAACTTAAATAGAGCCTCAAATAAATGTAATTTCCCTCTAAATTCCTTGAATGAGGTAAATCAAATGGTGAGTGTCTCTCATATGATGTGATTCTTGGTTGGATTCTTGAGTTATAATCATGTAATGGTTGAAGTATAAGATAGGATGAATACTTCCTTCAACACCAACTAGGGAAATTTCACATATAAAAGAATGTCATTTGGATTAATTAAAATGTGAGCCATATTCCAAAGAGCAATGTATTTTTCCTTTTAATGATTGGTGTAGAAGTGTATCATCATCTACATGGATGACCTTACTATGTTTTTTTAAATAAAGAGATGATCACATAGACCATCTGTAGAAAATTTTTAATAGATGCATAAGATATAGGGTCTCTCTAAACCTAAATAAAAACATCTTTAAGATTACTGAAGGAAATATATTGGGTCATATCATCACCAAATACAAGATCTCCATTGATATAGAATGGGTTTATGGCCATCTCCAAGTTGATTTCAACAAATAACAAGGAGTTGACATCTTTCTTTAGCAAGGTCAACTTTGTAATGAAATTTAATTCTAGTTTTGTAAAGATCATCAAGCATTTGAATGCTATGATAAAATAGGATGCCAAAATTGAATGGACAACTGAGGCCACAAATATTTTTAAGACATCAAGGTTGTAATTGACCAAGCTCTAGTTATAATTAGTCCTAATTTGAATAAAGATATTTATATTTATTTATTCACTTCAAAATATTATTTTGCTATAGTACTTACAAAAAATGTGGAACATAGTGAACATTACATTGCCTTCATGCACACCAATTTTAAGGATACATAGTTGAAATAATCCATGATTGAAAAATAGATATATGCCTTCATTAAAGTTATCAAAAAATTTAGGAATTATATCTTGAGGAATAAAACATTACTTGTTGGAGGTATAAGATGACTGAGAGGGGGGTTGAATTAGTTATCTAATTTTTATTTTATTTCACTTATCATTCATTAATGATTCATCATCATAAAGTATAAGCACTTGGACAAGTATCAAGACAAAACAGACACATACAAAACATGAACATGAGAAGCACATCAATACATAATTTATGTGGGAAATCCTATAGGGGGAGAAAACCCACTCTTAAGCTTGAAAACCAATGGAATATAGTCCTATAAATATATCACAAACATGAGACTTTTAGATCAGTATCAACTAACCAAGGAGCACCCACCCCTTAATTTAGTCCATTACCTACAAGACCTTTAGCTAGCTCCAACTAACAAGGAGGATAAAACCCCCTAGGTGATTAATCACCCACTCTACAAAATCAGCTCTGATGTCTTATATACCTAATGATGGATCACTTTAAGCTCATACACCTGTAATCTACTTCTCTTCTCTAGATAGGCACTCCTAGCTCATTCACTCAACCAAGTCACCCTTTAGACTGTTAGATCTAATGACTTGTTAGCTCATAAACCTAATAAAAAAATATGATTGATCCTTTTCACCCTCTCATGGTCCTAAATGACCCATGTTTTCTCCTTTATTGAGCTCTTTTCTTCACTTTTTCCCACACACTCTCTCTCTTCAAATAGGCTAATTAGGCCTAGTATATATACCATACTCCTATCTAACCCATCTTATTTAGCCAAGATGATTTCCATGCTTGATATATATTTTAAATATATCCTCATATACGTTATATGTAAAATACATACACTCCTTAGGTATGCCATTGCCCTTAAGACCCAAAAACACCAATTAGGCCTAATAGAAACCTAAAGGAATTAGGCCTACAAACCAACAAGTTATACCTTGGACTCCTTGGTCCACATTCAACCTTCATAAATTAATGAGACACATAAAACCTACCTCTAATATATTATTTCACACTCCTACATGGGTCCATAATACTCATAACTCTAATTCATACCTTGAACCAGGCCATTCTAGCCTACTCACCAATAGGCCTAGAAATATAGAAAACACTATCTTATATAACTGAAGCACACATATGATTTTGTCAAAAAATCACATAAAAAATAACATTAATAACTCCTAAATGACCTAAAAACATTACTAAATCCATTTTTCACCATCACATAACTCAAAACCATCCAAACTAACTTACTCCATACGACCTACTCAAACTAGTCATGCACATCAAAAACTTAGTCAAAGATATTTGATTGATAAAACCAAAATATAGTCAAAATATGAATAAAAAATCCATAAAATAAATATTTTAGATTCATATAATACCAAAAATATCTTACTCACTTCAAAATATGTACAAAACAACTCAAAATAGCCTCTCTAAATAGGCCACTTCAAACTACCTACAAGCTCCAAAAAATAGTCATGGAAACATGAATTTATCTCAAATAAAATGGTTTCAATAAGATATTAAAATGAATTAAAAATATACTAAAATTACCCTAGATCACTCTCCTATAATTATATAATAGGATCCAATAGCAAAAAATCTTCTATAAGCCATTTTCACTTCAGTCGCTCACACAGACTCAAAAGGACCAAGAAGGTCAACTTTGAGTCAATCCCCTAATCATACATCAAGAATAAAAACTACTTAAAATTCATTTATATATTTAATAAAAACCTTTTATCATCATAAATATCTCAAAGTCATCCCTAAACATTTGATCACCTTCCCAATTCATCTTCTCACTCCATTTGGTCTTTCTCACACATGGTACCCTTTCCTTCATATTGAATAGATAACTTTGAGGACATAAAAATTTAACACAGAGACATGAATAATATTTAAACTTTAAATTAATGTTTTAATAAAATTATAAGCTTCATCACACACCCATTTTTTCCCCTGGTTACTTTCAAAAATCTCTCATAATATCAAAAACACTGTTAAGAAGCACTTTTCTGTGGGACCCACAAATAGTCAAGATTGACCAAAACATCCTTAAAATATTAGAGGAGTACTATAAAACCTTAAAAAATAATTATATCCATCTAACAACTTATTAATCATCAACAATAAATATCTTCAACATCAGGTCTTAAGACTAGGAATTTTGCACATACAAACCTACTTACCTTCTTAGCAATCATTCATAAATAATAGGACCTTAATCCATTAACTAATGCTTATAAAACCTTCTTAGTATCCTTTATCAACTTATACAAAAGTATCATCTCACCATGAAAAGTATAAATGAGCTAATGAATGTGATAACTTTTCCTCTCGAGCTTAAAATGCACCATTCAAGCACCCTTTGAAGAACATGAAGTCATTTCTGACTTTCTCTCTCATATGCTAAAATATGAATTGGTAAATAAACTTTAACACACATATTTTATCATATCCCATGCACCTTTTGACCCTTCATAAGGCCTCACAAGCCCACATGGGCCAATGGCTAAACTATGTTACAAACCAATAGCCACCTCTTTCAAACCATCTATCTAAAATCTCAACATCCCATACACATAAAAAATGCATAATCTAGTCATACTAAGATCCATACCATGGAATACAAGCCATAAGACTCAAAAACCTATAGGAAACCATGCATGATCAAGCCTACAAGGCACAAATTGACCTGCATACCTCATGAAGGCCACATAAAGTCAACCCTTGAGTATATAAAACATTAGGAACAAGTCAAATATCATCATACCAAGCTCCATTTAGCCATACAACATCCACTTATGATACCCATACACACCCTTATAAGTATCACATTGCTCCAAGTATATTGGGCCACCATGCTTTATCTCATTGAATTGTTAGACCACTTTGTCATCACCAATTCCACTTGACATTAATGACAACAAATCTACCATCAATATCCCAATAATCTCCTATTTTTTCATTGATGGAAACACTCATTTTCTCTCTCTGCCTTTGCCAAAATGACAAAGTGGACTCTTTTTAACACTAGGTACCATAAAAAACAAGCAAATGAGTTATAGTAAACTCATGAAACTATGATCACTTATAGGAAATATTCTGAAAATGTACCATTCAAACCTCAACTAGGCACAACTCCCCCTTGGAAGATGCTCTCACTCAGAAACTACTCTTTAACCATTAAGATCCTTGGACCTATCACCAATTTTCAAGGCAACATAGCTCCCCCTAAGACCTTGCTCCACTTTGAAGGCTCCCCCTCAATCCACACAATCCATGCATACCTACAGGACCTTCAAGAATAACTACCATAAACTCAAACAACAACAAGATCATCACAATATCATGCAAACTCATTTATCATTACACTCAAGTCACACTGAATACCACCAAAGGCACTTAAATCACACCACCATACCTAAAACAAACTTAAAGTGGACTAAAATACTTATCTAAAACCAACAATGCCATCTTCCTTAGGAAAATTTCTTCAACAATCTTCATTTTCTTCACTAGGCCTATTTAGACCCCTTGTAGCCCAATATGGCCACTGTAGACTTCATAACTCTCTACCATAATCACTTAAAGATACGAAACTTAATATTTGAAGACCATTACCATTCCCCCTTAGGAATGCCAAAACTAAGCCTCTAACTCATCTTCCTTATCATACCTCCTTCCTTAGCCTACTAGACAATTAAGCCTCATAATGAGCTAAAACTTGAATAAAAATAAATATACTCAATTAAAAACCACTATAAAAGTTTATTAAGATACCCATTTGGAACATTTAGTTTTTTTTAAAGCTTTTAGCCTTCAACTCTACAGTTTGACCACTTTTCCAAACATGCCCAAATCACTAGGCCTTCAAAGTAACATTTGGTCAAAAGTCAACCTTAGATAAATGTAGACACCTAAAATGGATAACACACCTAGATACCACAAAAATTATCTACCATGACAAATTTTAAGCCTCCAAAACTTTGGGAACCATGACTTCCTTTAAGACACCAAACACATGCTCTTGAGAATAGAAGCTAGTGACCACTCAAAATGCTCCACCTGGCACAAAAGGATTCAAAAACCTATGAAACCACTTGGATCATGTCTCAAAAACATTTTTATATCTTCTTTAGATAAAAATTATTCATGACACATATTCATTCTTCAAGTGACCCTTGAAACCAAGCAATCTATGCATACATACTCATTATCTAAAACAAACACCTTGACCAAAAGGGTAAATTCATCCCTGAGCACCTCATAAACATATCCAAACCTCCTATTTTTATTTTAAATGTTATAATAAACTTTAATCACCCATTATAAAACTTATTTTCACCTTAGAACACCATATGAGCAACTTGGGCACCTTCTAGGTAGTCAACACTAGCAAAAATGGTCAATTCAGACTTTTGACCATAAAACACATATCTAAGAACATAAAGACCTCAAACCATCTAGGAATGAATTTTTTAAATTTTATTCATGACCTAATATAAATATGTTCTTCCTTTTTCTTCAAATAACTACTCAACCAAGGCATAATTTTTTTTTATCAAAATGGCACTTTAAAACAAGGAGACTTGAACATTCCTTTTAAAAACATTCTTGCTTCCAACTAAATTCTTGGGTTAACTTGAACATCTGAGACAATCAAGAATATATCCCATATTATCATTTATTCATTAACCATCTATCCCTTAGACACCACAATACATTATGGCTATGAATTATTCAAAGTACTTCATGGAAACACATAGTCATATAATTCTATGTATACATCTACTATCTATCAGACATTTGATAAGTAATATTTCCTTTAAAACACTAAATATAAGATACCAAAATAATAAAAATAATTATACATGAACTTAATGTCATAAATAACCTCTTAGTCCATTTATCTCTTCGTGAAAGTCCTTCAAATTGACTCAAAGGATCAAACTCACCCTCATAGTTAAGACCCTTTTATGAAAACTCAGAACTTATGGCATATTTAGATATGTAACAGAGACCAAATAACATACTTAAAATCATTCAATGATCCTTAGATCATTATCCCTTTCTAAAAAATATCATCTACAAGGCAAAAAACCAAAGGCAACTCTTGAAATAACATTCTTCAACCTCTACAATAAGCATACTCAGAACCCTGACAAGAAACTCAAAATAACTATCAACCTTATATTATTCAAACTTTCTTCATGATGCCATCACACTCTTATATGACCTTATGAGGTCACCTGGACAAAAAAGAAATAGAACACTCATAATAAAAACTTTAAGATCACTTTCAATAATCTCCTTCAAGATCACAAGCAATCTTGTGAAGCTACAACAATAAGAAATATCTTAAAAACTTTTGTGACTATTCAAAAGACAAAAATAACAAGCCAACCTACTTATTAGATCATATCCAAGAATTGGAACTCATGAACACTAATTATCATCTTGAAGAACATTAGTCTTGAAATATAATCCTTAACTCTAATACCCTTGTTTTGACTTAGGTTCCTTTGAACATTACCTTGAACGTAAACATGCTTAGGGTTTATATTCATAACTCATCTTAAACCCTAAAATCACTATCTTTCACCTATTGAGATAGATCTTCAAATCTAAGATCAATTTGATTACTCTCAAAGCATCTACAAATGTCATATTACCTTGAAAATACTATCATACACTTCCAGATCTATCTTAATGAACCAGACCCTATCATATACTTTTTTTCCATTTTATATGAGTCTTCTCCATGCATAGGCATCCAAAAACTATTTTCTCTTACTTAGAAAGATTCATTAGCTCTCATACCCTCATTAAGTCTCATGGATACCTAATATAAATATGACTATATTTCAATATGTATTCAAGGTCCTTTTGTCTATCAAGATAGTTTTGATCTTGGACTTAGATTCAACATAATACTTATTAATTTCCATATGCCTTCTTTGATAAACCATCATGCTTAAAGAACCACGTGTAATAGCAAAAAACTCACCTTGGTTTGAGAGAAGAACAATCCTTACCTTGACATCCTTATCCATCTTAGAAAAAACTTCAAAATTCATCAATCTTGAAAGCACAACTCAGAAAACATGAATAACCATGACATAAACTAGGATAACATATTGATAATCACCAATTCTAATAGTAATCTAACTAGGCTCACACCAATCACCAAGTTACTCACAACATCACCGTCAAGCTGCTTAGGATCACTTGTAGGTTGTTAAGCCTCCTTTAAATATCTAGATTTGATACCAATTATTAGAGGTAAAATATGACTAAGAGACGTGGGGTGAATTAGTTATCTAAATTTTATTTTATTTCACTTATCATTCATTCATTATTCATCATCACAAAGTATAAGCACTAGAACAAGTATCAAGACAAAAGAGATCATATACAAAGCATGAACATGCGAAGAACATCAATAAATAATTTATATGGGAAACCCTATAGGGGGATAAATTCCACTCTCAAGCCTAAAAACCAATGGACTATATTCCTATAAAGATATCACAAACATGAAACTTTTAGATCAACATCAACTGACCAAGGAGCACCCACCCCTCAATTTAGTCTAGTCTCTACTAGACCTTTAGATAGCTCCAAATAAAAAGGAGGATACAACCGAATAGGTGGTTAATAACCCACTCAACCACCTCATATATTATTTATTCTATACCTAATGATGAAACACCTGAAGCTCTTACACTTGCAATCTACTTCTCTTCTCGAGGTAGACACTCCTAGCTCATTAGCTCAACCAAGTCACCCTTTAGATTGTTAGGTCTAATGAATTTTTAATTCATGACCCTAATAAAAAAATTTACTGATACTCTTCACCATATCATGGTCCTTAATTACCCATATTTTCTCCTTGATTTATCTCTTTTCTTCACTTTTTCTCACACATACTCTCTCTCTTCAAATAGGCCAATTAAGCATAGTATATATAACATACTCTTATCTAACCCATATTGGTTAGTGAATATTATTTACATGATTTATATATATCTTAAATATATAGTAATAAACTTTATATGTAATATACATACACTCCTTAGGTCTTCCATTTCTGTTAATACCCAAAACACCAATTAGGCCTAATAGAAACCTAAAGGAATTAGGTGTACAAACAAACATGTTACACCTTAGAATCCTTGGTCCACCTTAGACCTTAATAAATAGATAAAAAAACATAAAAAATTACTCTAATATATTATTTACTTCTCCTACATGGGTCCACAATACTTATAACTCCAATTCATACCTTGAACAAAGCCATTTTAGCCTACTCACCAACAGGCCTAGAAACATAGAAAACACTATCTTCTAAAACTAAAGTACACAAATGATTATTCAAATAATAAAATAAAATAATCACATTAATATTTCCTCCATGACCTAAAAAACATTACTAAATCCATTATTCACCATCATACAAATCAAAACCATCCAAACTAACTCAATCCATATGACCTACTCAAACTAGTCATGCACATTAGAAACTTAGTCAAAGATATTTGACTGGTCCAACCAAAATAGAGGAAAAATATGAATAAAAAATACATTTAATAAATTTATTAGACTCATATAAGACCACCAAGCTCTTAATCACTTTAAAATCTGCTCAGAACAACTCAAACTAGCCTCTCCAAATAGGCCACTTCAGACTACCTACAAGATCCAAAAAATAGTCATGGAAAAATGAATTTATATCACCTAAAATGGATTTAATAAGATATTAAAATTCATGAAAAATATACTAAAAGGACCTAAATCAGTATTATATAGTTATATCATAGGTTCCAATAGTAAAAACTCTTCTACAAGCCATTTTCACTTTACTAGCTCACACAAACTCAAAAGAACCAAGAAGGTCAAATTTGAGTCAATCCCCTAATCATACCTCAAGAATAGAAAATAATTAAAATGAATTTATAGATTTAATAAAACCATTTTATCACCATCAATCTCTCAAAGTCATCCCTAAACATCTGATCACCTTCCCAATTCATCTTCTCACTCCAACTGATCTTTCTCACTCATGGCACCCTTTCCTTTATATTGACTAGATAACTTTGAGGACCTATAAAATTGAAATATAGAAAATAATATTCTTAAATATATTTTTTAATGTTTTAATAAAGTTATAATCTTCATCACACACCCATTTTTCCCCTAGTTACTTTCAAAAATCTCTCACAATCTAAAAAACACTGTTAAGAAGCACTTTTCTATGGGAACCACAAACAATAAAGATTGACCAAACACATCTTCAAAAGACTATATGAGTAATATAAAATATTAAAACATCACTATGGACATCCACCACTCATTAAGAATCAACAAGAAATATCTTTAACATTGGATCTTTAGACTAAAAATTTTGCACATAAAAACCTGATTACCTTCTTAACAATAATTCATAAAGAATAGGACCTTAATCCATGAAATAATTATTATAAAAACTTATTTATAACCTTCCTAAAATTATCCAAAATTATCATCTCCATATGAAAAGTATAAATGAGTTAATGAACCTGAGAAATTTTCTTTTTGAGCTCAAAATGCAACATTTGAGCACCCTTGGAAGAACATGAGGTCATTTCTAAATTTATATGTAATATTTTAATCCTTAACTTGGTCAATAAACTTTAACACACCTATAAAATCACATAAATTAAAATAAAATCTTCACCAACCTAAAAACACCCTTTGATCCTTCACAAGGCCTCACAAGCCCACCTAGGCCAACTAGGCCAATGGCCAAACTATCTTCCAGGCAACTAGCCACCTCTTGAAAACCATATATCTAACCTATAATCATCTTATAAATTTAAAAAATTTATATTACAATCATATTGAGATCCATACTATGTCATATAATCTATAGGACTCAAAAACCTATAGGCAACCATGCATGATCAAGCCTACAAGGCACAAACTCACCTACATACCTCATGAAGGCCACATAAAGTTAAACCTTATGCATATAATACATTAGGAACAAGTGAAAAATCATCATACCAAGATATATTTATCCATAAAACATCCACATAGGACACCCATACATACCCTTGCAAGTATCACATTACTCCAAGTATATCAGGCCACCATGCTCTATCTCACTGACCTATTAGACCACTTTGTCTTCACCAATGACACTTGAAATAAATTTAAACACATCTACCATCAATATCCAAACATCACTATTATCCCAAATCTAACTTTCATGGTCATTATTAAGTATAGTAAGTTGGGTGAATGGATAGGAAAGTGGTTATCCAAATTCAAGAGTTTAACCTTGAGATCAGATAGGATAAAATGGTGAGAGGCTAGAGAATCATCTAGTTGATGGTTGAAACCAATTTACACATAATAATTGAAAAAATAAATTAAAATTAGGTAGCTAATGTACTCATGAATCATCCATTACCTACTTACATGTACATGTCCCCTATAACTAGAGAGAGAACAAAGATGATCACTCAAGATCAAATTAGCTCATTGCATGATAAAAAGGGAGTCATATATTGAAACAAATATGATGGCATATATCTAATACATGTTTTAAAATAAGAGGCTAAGGATATCCTAGATATTTTACATCAGAATATTGGTAGTGGACATCCATATGGAAATAATATAGCCCATAAGATTATGAGTATGGGATATTACTGGCCCACAATTTTCTAGGATGCACATAATCATGTTAGGATGGGAAATGAGTGATATGTGTTCAGAAAGAGAGAAGTGAATATTTTCATGATTTTTAATAAATTTATTAAAGGATTCCCCTTTTATCAATGGGCCCTCAATATTATTGGGGTGATAAACTTGAATTCTTCAATAGGACACAAGTTTATCCTCAAAGCTACTGATGATTGCACCATGTGGACAAAAGTTGTAGCAATAAAAAATTTTAGGGAAATTTATGTCATTAAATTTTTAGAATAAAATATATTGACTTGGTTTGGCACTCTTATTTCCTTGGTTTATGATAATCATCTATCTTTTCAATCTTTTGATTTTATAGAATGGGACTATGAAAATCAAATCATAATTATGTTTTTTTCGAATCACTATCCTAAAGGAAATGGAGAAGTTGATTATAATAAAAAATTAAGATGGATGCCATTCAGATATAACATAAGACACAATAAGATAATGGCATATCTGATTAAAATATGCATTATGGGTAGATAGAGGTACAAACAAGCTCAAAAGGCTTCACCTTTTCTATTAGTGTATGGACAACAACTAGTCTTCCCCATTACTCTAAATATACCAATATACCAATTAATGCAAGAATATATGGGTGAAGAAGAAAGAGATAAATCTAGACTACTTGAGATAGTTCAATTAAAAGACGCAAGAACTCAATCATTATACATCTTCAATAAGCATTAGGATATTACCAAATAGTGGTTTGACAAAAGATCTAAGATCAAAGCCTTTAGGATCTCAGATCTAGAGATTTTATAAGATAAATAACAAGAAAAGAAGGTAAAACATGATAACTTAAATCATTTATGGATTGGACCTTATCATATATAAAAAATCCTAGGTAACCATATCTTTTGGTAGAAATACCTTCAATGTCACAACCTCACTTTTGCAATCAAATCATAGTTTTTGAAGCACTACTTCATGGCTACTCCAACTAGAGATGAATTAAAGTGAATTTCAAGTATTTATAATATAATTAGATTAGATTTATTATTTTTTAGATTAGATTTATTTCTTTTTATATTACATTTCTTATTTTCTACATTTTTATTGTAGTATATTAATTGTTCTGCTTTCTAGGTTAGTTCCTTGAAATTAAAGAGCAAATAGACTAATTTCCTATACCAAAATACAAAGACATTCCAAAATAAATGGGATGATATAAATGAAAAAATAATTATTTCTCATAATAATTTATTTTGATAGTACAATATTATCTGGGATTGAGTTATGTATTATGACTTAATTTAGTTTTATTTTGGTTGAATAGGTTTTTTAGACTTTTAGGATCTAATATGATACAATCATGAACATTTTAGAAATATTTTTCATCTCCAAAGGATCCATGCATGACTATATGATAAAACTTGGATGATAAATAATAATCATAGAATTGGAGACACACTGACATGGACGTATTGACCCAAATAAGTTTTTTCTTATACATACACATAGTCAATGGTGGTTCCTAACCTATTTCTATCTATATTTAAAAAAAAATCATAAAAAAATGATAGAGGATAAGTGATTCAATCAATATATACTAGGGATATGGATGCTTATTTGGTATTAGAGTGAGGATTTGAGTGTAATCAAAATTATCTCTTTTGGGGTTACGAATGCCTAGATAGTAATAGAGTAACACACATGATTCCATTATTATTTGTTTATGAAATAAAAAGGTAAAAATTGAACCTAAAATTTATATATAGGAATTGGTAAAAATATCATGACAATATTCACACACTCAAGCCCAAGGAATGAAAGGTTTAGTATGTTGCATGAGGAAGTAGGAGTCTATTTTGAGGTCTAGTCTATATATTCTAGTCTAGGAAGGGTGTCTACCACAAAAGAGATATTTTGAAAAAATATTTAAAAAATATAAATAAACATAAAATATTAATCATAAAATTAATTTTTAAACCCTCTCTAAATATTATGGAAATATAGAAAGAGGTACTCGCATAAAATCAATAATTTTCTTCACAAACTAAAACTTAGATTTGATAATTTATACACAATAACTTCTAAATATTTTCCTATTATTGAAATATTATTTATTATAAAGAAATATTATGTTACTATATAAAAATATATAGACACACACCTCTACAAATATTAAATTCAAGGCTCTACATAATTACAACAAACAAGTTACTCCTAATGCCCCAAATTTGGCAATTTTGGCACCAAATTACTTCAAACTTCCCATAGATTTGAAATGTGACATATTTGAAATTTATATAGAATAAAAATATTGATATATCTCACTTATAAATTCAACCAATACAACAGTAAAAATTTAGAAATCAAACCACACCAAAAGACACCTAAAAATATGCAAACAACTCACCAAAATCTACATACACAATACCAATTAGCTCCATTGCAATCTCTAGATGAGATATAAGTATTGAATAAAATGGGATACATCATATTAATATTGAAATAAATGGTTTTTCCCATCGATCTCCTCACCTGAATATTTTCATCTATATATGCAAAATTGAACTACAAAGTCAAAAAAATTGTTGAAATGGCCAAAAGATCCTCCCAAAATAAAACCATGTCATATTAATACACAATAATCCCAAGATTGATACCAAAATAAATATTAATTTATTTGGGAAAATGTGACATGAATTATAAAAGGTATCTAATCCCCATCTTTATCCACTTCCATAATATTCACTTAGATCTTGCTTTTTCCCTCTTTAGTTTCTATTTCTAAACTTTCCCAAATGTGACCCAATTAACTTGAGGATAATAATTTAAAATAAATTAATAAGTTTAATTTAAGCCTCATCATTATCCTCTCCTAGATAATCATTCCCAAACTTAGTATGTTTCCTTATAAACTCATCATTCCCATAACTGTCAGCTAAAGGTAGTCAATGATAACCTAGAATATTTCTAAATTAAAATTAGGAGTTACTAGTTCCTCTTTAGAAAACCAAATCCTCAAATGTTGGATCCAAATATTAATTTAAATATTTAATATTTAATTGGTCTAATAAATATACCTTTAAAATAAAATCATTTTTGGACCAAATAAAAATATTAAGTAAATTACTTCCCCTATTCCTTATCATAGCCCATATAAAGTATTGGAATGGAATATAAGGCTCACCAATTTAAAATTAATTAAAAAGAGACATGATAAGTGTTCCCTTCCCAAAATTTATTTTCCTTAAACAATTACAAACCAAGATGATCAAGAACCACCATGACAATGTAATGAGTCATGTTATACTTGTCACAAAGTTTGGATCTAGTACCTGAGAGATGATGTATTTTCTCCCAAGGAAAACTATGCAAATCCAAGTACACAAGTTTCTCCATGCCATTATCAAAAATCAAACTGTAATATCCATGTAATCTGAATCTTGTAATTTTTGTATGATCTTCTTTGATGAAAATTTTAATGATTCCTTCTCTCCAATGTTTGTAAAATCCCATGTACACATAGAGTATATATCCCATAATTGATAGGTGAAAAAAATTAGGCCAAAAAGTAAAACATCTCTTTGATTTATTACTCGTGACTAAAAACACTAGAAAATCCACTTACATGAGTAAAAATAAAGTAACAAGGTGGCTGAAAATGGTGATAACATAAATGATGACAATACATTCCATAGTTGCTCTGAGTACATTTCCTCTATCCCTTGATGAAAGTATCCCATCATGACTTATCCCATTCATATCTTGTTGACAATTCTTTTTTCAAATATCCATGTTTGGATTTACACCACTATATTTATTATACGATGTTCTAGTATTCATGTGAACTTCCATTTAAAAACACCTTGTGGAGCTCATAACTTCCTCAATAAAAAGGTTGTATCTAACATAACTCCTTAATTTTTATTGGTTCCATTTATCTAAAGGATACCTTGAAAATTTAAAATCACTCACAATGTAAAGCTTGTATCTACTCTTATTACTAAAAACTTGTTGTGTTATCATGATGTAATTAATGATGACACAATTTTGTAGTGTCTCCCTATTCTTGAATTATCCTCCCTATATCAAAATATGGAATACCTGTATGTATCTTAATTCTAGAAAAACACTACCATAATTATTAAATAAATTTATAATATCAAAATGATATATATCTTGCTTACCAACTTCCAAAATCAAACCTTCTATCTTGAATATGAGATCTCATTCCATGTATTTTGTAAAGATCAAGGGTTGAATTGAGTGTTTACATCGATGGTTTTATTTCACCCATTTTTTTATTTTTATGTGATCAATGATCCCAAACACTTGCATCATGGTTATAGTCACAATCTCTAATGTGTTCTTATTATGGCATGGTTTATTCAAAACATGACACAAATAAATTTACATGTAAGCTGAAAACAAATAATAATAGTCACATACCACCCCAAATCTCCTCCAAGTTAATGCTATGATGGCTGAAGTAATTGTCATTAATAGTGGAAACCTTCTTTTTACATCATCATGCAAGTAAACATCCTCAAAATATACCAATCTATAGTTTTTCATAACTAATACCATCAAAATTATAACTATACAAATGATGTAACAATTACAAAAATGACAAACCTATCCAATATTCATCAATGTGAACAATTTAAAATTTGTGGGAAGCCATGTAAAATATCAAAATCTATTGACAAACTTCTGCATATTTATGAAACCCTTCAATATTGACAACCTTGAAAATACTTGTAGAACTACAAGTAGTGGATTATAGTAGCTACAAATAAAGATATCAATCATATTAAAATTAGGAATTATGGAAAAATCACTTCTCTTTCTCACTATGAATTGTTTTATATATTTTGAAATAATTACATAAAGATTATGTAGCGCTAATCTCATGTTATACTGATCATCTTCTTGAAATTTTCTTGTGGTGCCAATTAATTTCTCAATGGGATGAATATTTCCAACATATATCTTTACTAAAGAATAACATTCTATAGCATTTTCTTGTGATAAATCTTAAATGATAAATAAATGAAATGATTTGTTTACCTTTTCAATCCCTTCTAATGCTTCTCGTGTTGCATCCTCCTGTATACCCTGAGCAATAGTGACTTGGCCTAAATATGTGACATCAATCCCCAATATCGATGCATGATATAAATTAGTTTCTAACTCTATGGCATGTTGGAATCCTCTATCTATTATATATCCTAGGAATATTTTATTGAACACTGTGATATGTTGATTTTAAGGTATTTGTATATCAACATAAAGACTATGCTGCTTACCAAAAGATAACATGATTTTCATGTTCTCCTTCATTAAGCAACTTGATGCCCAAACAACATGTCATTTATGAGAAGTCCTCTAAGCTATGACCATTTATTTTAGTGGTCAAATTAAGGTCCTTAGATTTATGATCCTGTATAATCTTACCAATGGATTGTAGCCATCCTCCATTTATAACCATGTTAGTTCTCAAAACATATAATTCATTATATACCTTTTTCTTACCCATAGATTTATTAAGTTTTCTACTTATCTAGTTACATGGAATGGTGAACTAGTTGGAACTGTAAAATTACACCCATTAAATTTTTTATCCTTCATGTGTGTTAGCTTATATCCTAGATCCCATACTCTTATGTACAAACAACCTTTAATTTTAGAAAAATAATCTATTTACATTTTTCTAATGAGTTATGCCCTTATTTTGATATTTATCATCATGCCAACAATTTTGAAATATATGAAGTCATTGAAATAAATTTTTGCTGAATTTTTCATGCCTTGAATTATTATTTCAAAAATAATAGTGGTGTTTACCTTCATTATCTAATTTGAAAATCTTGACAAAATCACATCCAATTTAGTATTTACTAAGACATAATTATTATGTGCATGTTTATTCCTTCCCAAAAGTTCATATTGATACTTAAATTCATATGTTTTTTTAATTGAAACATACTTTCAAAATAAAAATTCATACCTTCCATCTTCTTGGTGAATTCCTCCAAGGGTGTTTCCTTTTCATTTCTAGAAACTCTAATTTTTCTTCTTGCTCATCATCATGGTTATTTGATATACCATTATCACATAGCATTGGCCCCTTATTTTAAATGCTTGGAATATGTGTTTTATTGGCACCATTATCTTTTTAAAATTTTCCTTCCATACATATCATTTTTCCCTCCACTTATTTAAGACAAACTTTTTATTGAAATTCAATCTTAGAAGTAAATGAAATATTTTTTCCTAAATCAAAATCCTTAAATTTCATCTGTATGATGGATTCTTATATAATTTTTTTTATTTCACTTTATTTTAATATTTTTTTATCTTATTTATTTTACTCACGTTCCATAATTATTCCTTGACCTTCTCTTGTAATTTTGGCTAACATGTACTCAACTATTTCTAGCTCCACCATTTTCTGTTTAGCCTCCTTGGAAAATTCTTTCACTTATTATTTATTACAACATATGTGACTTGTATTCAAAGTTTATTTATAATATAATAAAGGTTTATTTATTCTTATTTAATTTTTGGTATCCTCCACCTTTTGAGATGTTTTGGCTGGAACTAAATTTTACATGTTATCCAAAAACCTTTGAAGTGAATTGATCATTTTTTCTTGGTTCCTTTGTATTTACATCATATTATATTGAATAAGATCCAAATTTTTCTCATATTTTAATAATCTCATGATAAAAAAAATCAATTTACCCATTTGAAATTTCTAGTTTCTCTCTCACTTGGAAATTCATTCTTAAAACCCTATAAGTTAGCAAGATTGTGGCTCTGATACCACTATCATGTTCTCGAAATAGATATTTTTAAAAATGTTTGAAAAAATATAAATAAACATAAAATATGAGTCATAACATTAATTTTCAAACCCTCTCCATATAATTTATAAATATAGAAAGAGGTACTTGCATAAAATTAACAATTTTCTTCACAAACTAAAACCCGGATTTGAAAAATTTTATACAATAACTTCTAAATCTTTTTCTATTATTGAAATATGATTTATAAAAATGTGATATTATATTACCAAAAAAAAAATCCATCCAAATACCTTTAAAATATATGAAATTAAAATCTCCACACAACTGCAACAAATATGTTGCTTTAAATACCCTAGATTTGGGAATTTTGGCACCAAATTACTTCAAACTTCCCACAAAATTAAAAGGTTAAATATTTGATATATATATATATATATATATAATATAAATTCAAAATATTTAAATCAAACCACACTAAAAGACACTTGAAAATATGCAAACAACTCACCAAAATATGTATACACAATACCAATCAAATGCGATCTCTAGATGAGATCACCTTATTGAATAAAATTAGATACATATTATTACTCTTGTAATAAATGGGTTTTCATCCAATTATCTCCTCACCTAAAGTTTTTCATCCTCAGATGTAAAATTGAACTGTAAAGTCCAAGCATTTGTTGAAATGGACAAAAGATCCTCCTAGAATGAAAGCATGGCATATTAATATAAAAGAATCCCAAGAGTGGCACTAAAATATTGATTAATTTATTTGGATAAATGTGGTATGAGTTATAAAATAATATAATCCCCATATTTATCCACTTTACCAATATTCACTTAGATCCTGCTTTTGCCCACTTTAGTTTCTATTTTTGAACTTGCCTAAATGTGAACCACTTAAATTAAGAATAAGAATGACATAAATTAGTAAGTTTCCTTGAAACCTAATCATTATCCTCTCCTATATAACCACACCCAAAATTTATATTTTTCCTTAGAAACTCATCATTCCCATAACTATTAGCTAAACATAGTCAATGATAACGTATCATAGAATCCACCATATTTGTCACTTCAAAAAGACAACATGTCTTAACTTGTCATAGAATAATTTTAAATTAAAATTAGGAGTTAATAATTCCTATTGAGAAACCCAACTCATCAAATGGTGAAGGTCAATATTATTTTACATATTTAATTGGCCCAATAAATATACCTTGAAAATAAAATCATTTTGAGACCAAATATAAATATTAAGTAAATTAATTCCTTTATTCCTTATTATAGCCCACATAAATTATTGAAATGGATTATAAGTCTCACCAATTTTAAATTAATTAAAATGAGACATGACAAAGGGCTAAAGTTTGATATGATACATTGCTAAAATTCTGGGTTCTCAAAATACTGAGGAGTATTTTCCCCTGTGAGTTACCATTTGTTGTGCCCTAACACACACATACACCCCATTTTAAAATTTCAAATCGGGACCCATATTTATTGGAAAACTCTAGTTGGATGAACCTATATACCTTACAAGTCCATGGTAATATTTTATTCATACAAAGGCTAGGGTTATTTCCAAAAGACTAAATTTACATAAACTTAAATCATGAAAATTAAAGCTTGAATTATCACTTTAAGTTATTTTGAATCTTGGGTTTTCATAATTGATGTTTTGATTTATCGACTAAAAAAATTAGTATATTTTGTCCTATTGTTCATATGCATTCTCTATGATAATAGGAACATCAGCTAAATACTTATTATTCACCCACAATTGGCCTGACCTTTATTTCACATGATTGTGATAGGTGGTGCTATCATATTTCCTAGAGCATTCATCTTTCCCAAAAGTTTTTAAGTATTCAAATATACCTTGATATTATTAATGTTGACATGTGTAATTATGGTTTTATATGGATCCCTCAAATTTTAAATAAAATTCTAAGCATTTATAGTCCTCTAGATTCAAAAAACATGTCATGTGGCATGTTCTTATGAACCCAAGAATACAAAGACCTTACACAATTAACAATTAGTCTAATAGGCATGATCTCTTAGAGTATAATGGTTTCAATATTCCATGTTTCTTAGAATTTAACACTTGGAACATTTTCATCAAATATAACCTTAAAAACATTAACATATTTTAATGGTTCTAACCTTTAGAGCTATGAATGGATGACACTTGGCACATTTTTTCCACACGTAACTTTAGAAGTATGAAATCAAGGTATAAAGTCCAATAACCCTATGGAATCAAGTCTGTGAACCTTTGAGTCTCTAAGATCATACCAGGTGTTGACATTATATTATATAGAGCCCTCTAAGACATACATAATTCCAATATATAAGTGGATAAATCTCTGACCTTCTGAGTTCTCACAAAGTTGATATCAATCCACATGGCTCAATCACTTTAACTAGTGACCGTAGAACATACAAAATAACTCTACAAACCTAAAAACTTGGATAAATGAAGATTAGACAAATTTCATAATCCAAAAGGAACACAACAAATTTACACATAAATAAGGTTGATAATAAATCAAGAAATCCAAATAATGAAGAAGTGATAGCTATTATAAATGGGATGACTAGACATGTAAAATTAACAAAATATCACCATTTAAGAAACAAGTAAACCCACCAAATCTAATTGGCACATTAAAATAAAAATGGGAATTAAATCTAAATACTAATATTTATAATGATGACACATAAATACTTTCAAGGCTTAGGCTTGGGAGCAATATATGTAAAATATACATGGAGGATAGCCATTTTCCCATTACTCTCTTGATCAAACATTGAATTTTCAAGGTCTCATGTGTCTATAAGTCCATAATTTTCCTAGTAAGTAAGCAAGGAATTAACTAGCCAATCTAAAAGAGAAATTATAGTAGTAAAATTTAAACAATGGAATCCTCTTGAAATCAAGGTTATCCTCTAGTTCCTCCCATATACTTATTTGTTGGGTGGGAAGAATATAAAGATACCATGTTCAATAAAATTTCCTTAAACTTCAAATTCCTTCACTACTCAATGTTATTAAATGAAGTGGAATATGTGGTGTTGTATTTTAAATAGGACCAAATTTCTTCAGATAAGAAGTAGTAAATAGATGACCTGTTACCCATTAAAGTGAAATCTCTCTACTAAATAATAATAAAACTAGATTTAATGCCTTTCATAGACCTACTAAAAGATTTAATTATGAATGGAAAATGTTATGAGTATTGTATGAACATTAATAATATAAAAACACATTTGATTATATATCTAGTAGGGAATTTTAAAGGTATCTTAGAATGCCAATATTTGACACCATGTATAACCAAGTCTTAACCAATGTTTGGATCGAGAAAAATACATAGAAAGAAAGTTAAATAAACTAATAGTCAAAGGATAGAGGATGAATCCTAAAGTGGGGGGAATTCATCCAATTATATTATTAAGTTTAGACTTAAAATTAGGATAGTTATGGCTCTCCTAAACTGATTATATGGGTTTTTTAGCATTGCATATGTATAGGTTGAGTGGGTCCCATTGCTAGATACAATCTGAATATCTAAAAAATTAGTGGCCTTGAGAGAGATTATAAGTGTTAGGTTGAAACTACAAATGATTTATCTTGATCAAATTCCAAATAATTATAGTTTATATATGATGTCTTATTTACTTGATGTGGTATTGGGCACTATTTATAGGACCCATAGGCAAATATCGAAACCATCAAATGAATACATGGAAAATAAGATCAAAGAAGATCATTATTGTTTGTTCATATATAGGTACAAGAATGAAATATAAAGAATATGTGATGAGGTATATCCTTAAGTGTTCCAAGATATTCATGGCACTATGAGGCCTAGGCTATCAGATAACATAATGAAAAACCTTTGAAAAATGGGGGACTATTTATATTACCCTAATATCACTATAATCAAGATAGAGGGCACATGGACATTAGTGTTATTACTACCACACCATGTTCTAAACAAAATATCAAAGTAAGAAATAACATTTAAATTTTATAATAACATCGATGGGAATTAGGTCAAAAGTACTTGGATTATTACTTTAAAACTCCTTTAAGTATTGGACAAATACAATATGTGATCAGGTCACATTTTATCTAAGCTAGCAAGGCCATGACCAAATATAATTTTAAGATGTTACTATTTAAGTAGTTTGATCCTAAGAACAATATAAGGTCATACCTCTAATACACTAAGGAGAAGAAAACGGTGAACAACTAATTTGGCCATTGATAATACAATCATGATGTTGCATTATAAATGAATCAGATGACATGGATGTATGGAATAAGATGAAGAACAAGATTATGATTATGATTTGGGTTTAATACCTTCAATATGATCTTGAAGTGATATAAAAAAAGCACAAAGTGTATGAAGCCAATAGTGGCCTCCATCTTAGACATGTGATTCACAAGTGTAT
Organism: Torreya grandis; assembly: GCA_037957365.1. NCBI lineage: Eukaryota > Viridiplantae > Streptophyta > Pinopsida > Cupressales > Taxaceae > Torreya > Torreya grandis. Next base: position 1,102,990 of record JARHVA010003999.1, read on the forward strand.
GATCAACCCACTCTCTTACATAGGAGTAAATGGATGAGAAAAAAGTATAATAAATTATACAAAGGGATTCAAACCCTCAAATTAGGAGGGAAATTCTAAGAGGCTTCCTAGGTCCTTAGTTCCCTTCTACATCTATAGTTGATACCACTCAGGCTTAGGGAATGACCATAACAAAGGAGAGATCTACACCTCCTTTAGGATAATAAAGGAAGAGAACTTTTGTAATGACACCCACCTCTTATAATTATTACTCATGTTAATCTCCCTAATTTTATTCAATCCTCATTTATATCTATTCTAACTACTCTTGATTCTCCTAATTCTCCTCTAGTAAGTTTACCACCCTCCACAACCATTAGTAAGGAGACCTCTTTTTCAACTATCCCTACCATACCAATTCCAATCATATTTTATACCACCACTATTATCACAGTAACCATTCCTTTGCCCCCACCTCTAGTGACACCTTTCACCATTGTTATTCCTTCATATATATCACCATCTTATCCATTTTCTACTCCCCCTATCTTGACTCACTATAGGGAACCTAGAGACCTCTCCACTTCCTCTAAGGGAAAATAATTAGAAGAAAGTACATCAATGGGTATTCCCACTATAGAAGAGTCCCTTTAGGAATATATTGAATAGTAAGTAGGGGAAGAAAAACAACCATAGGAAAAAGAGATTGAGTAGGTGATATCTTAAGTAAATTATCCAACAAATGAGGAAGCAGAGGATGTAGAAATAATGAAGAGATTAAAACTAAAAGTGAGAGAAGATGCACCTATAGGCAATTAGGAGTTAGAATTAGAGAAATAAAAATCCATGAGTCTCAGAGGCCAATAGGTAGAAGAAAACTTATCTAACACCTTAGATCAACAAGTCCTCATAGGTGAATAGATCTAAAGCATTAATGGGGTATTTACTTCCATTGTTTCATCTATTGTTAGTATAGAAATTCTAGTTATAGATTTACCTCTAGTGGTTCCTAGAAATTTGGTGTCTAATTATTATATTTATCCATCTATTCTTTCTTCTTCTAATAAAATAAAGAGCCCAAAGAAATGGGTTCATTTTAAAATAAAGGTTAAGGTTTCCACCATTAACCCTAAAATTACACTAGTCCCTAGGACATAGTCAGCCCAACTAGAGATCCCAGTGCCCTAGTCATCACTTGTGCCATCAAATACCATGACTATAGAAAGGATCCCTATATTAACTAAATTTATGGTTTAATTCATTTTAATAAGGTAACCATCACCATGAGAGAGAGTTTTTCATTCACCTTTCCAATTACCCATTCAAATAAGTGCATCATTGGCACCCCTAATAATAATATCCCTCTAATGACTCCCCCACCTTTTGCATCCCAATACCAATGTCCAAATAAAGAAACATGTGATCTCATTATTCCCTAATGGGTAAATAATATGCAAAATGTAAGGGTTGAGAGATATAATTTGGGTCTCAAAGAGTTACCTATAGTCTCTATCTAGTTTGATAAGAAAAATCTGACTATCTATAGGGTAAGGAAGGGAAGTTTTGAATTTGAATACCACATAAGAACTAGAATTTGAGTAAGTGGAGAAATTATTCCCCTTTTCTAATCCCAATAGGAATCTCAATAATCCCACTAATTATAATGAATATATCTCCATTTTTGTGAATTTTGATGTTGTTGTCATGAATGAAATGTAAGAGAGTAAAGAGGAAGCATTCGAAAGGTTTCAATAGAGATAAAACATTTAAGCTCCTCAAGAAATAGTTGATTATATGTAGAGTGCAGTCACCAAGATATATTTTTTGAGTAATATTAGGAATTTAATAGCAAGAAGATAATATAATATAATATTATTTCTCTTTGTCAAATGATAAAACCTTAGATTTCCATCTTCAGTGTGACCTTGAATAAAAATGGGTTAATGGGCATATAGTGTCAAGCTGACCCTAATGAACCCACTATCAATTGGTGCTACCTACATAGTCAATACTCCAAAAGAGGGAATTAGACTCATGTAGTTCTCTCCTACATTTTAGTTTGTGTGTGAATCCTACAATGTGTGTAAATCAAGTACAAAAATGACCTAGCTTTAAACTTTGAAAATAAGACCTTATGAATTCTCCTTTAGTATTTTAGACTTATGGATCTATTATACCTATAACTGGTATGAAAATAGGGAAGCTTTGATTAATTGAATTTTTGATAGAGTGATTTTTATAAGTACCTTCATGTCTTTGGTTTGATTTATAAGTGAGGAATGAAGAAGGGTTGATATTAAATTTATACCAATATTATTGGGAGATAACTCACATTAAATAACTCAAGATAAATGTTGGAATATGTTTCATTTCAAAGTAACAACTTTAAATAACTGGACACTTGCATCAAGGTAGGATAGTAACATTGATGCTACTATGTATCCCCAATGTTAGTGTCTAGGGAGCATGGGAATATGTACATGTGAATAAGTTATAGAGGTGTAAGATAAGTAAATTTTAAGCATTCTAGGTAACATAAGATGTCCATGGCATCAATATAAGATAGGTATGACTAAGAGATAGACCAAGGGGCACAAGATAAATTATAATTTATGTAATTAAGGCATGCGTAGAATTAATAAGAACAACCAAGTTATGAGTTTTTCAAGTGTACAAGATTGAGGTGCTACATAATCACAAAATATCATCTATATATTCAAGATTTTTCATATGTCTTACTCAATGAATATTACTCAAAAGAAACATTGATGTTGTACTAATGAGATATATTGAACCTGAGAGGGTTGAAAATACCTTGAAATATTTCCATTAAGGATCCTCTAGAATACATTATTATCCTAAAACTATAACCATAAAGATAATAAGAATAGGATAATATTAGAAAATGATGTTGATGTTTACAAATAGGTAAGAAAATGTAAATAATTCCTACTATTTATATGGAAAAATAATGGTCTATTATATCAGATCTATTATTTTATTAATGAGGTCCATATTTCATTTATATTATCAATGCATTGTCTAACAAGGATCACAAAATGATTATCATAGTAATAGACTACTTTAAAATGTATAAAATAGAGTTGTTTGGAAGGAAAATAATGGAGTTATTGTTAAACTATTAGAGTAAATTATAAAAATATTTGGAATTGTTCACACTATTATAAATGATAATTCTAATGAATTTTTGTGTACTAAAATTCATGAATTTTCTCATAGGAATGACATTCTTCAAATTATTATCCCTAATTGGATAGGCTAACTAAATATACCAATAATAACCTCATTAGAAACATGAAAATATATATTGAACATAATGAGAGTTAGTAGCCTAAAATCTTGAAATTAACTCTCTGGGAAAATAAAATAGATTTAATCAAACTATTGGTAGATCTCCTTTCATTTTATTTTATTGAAAAGAGGCAAGGTTACCCTTTATAATAGAAATCCATTATCTATAGTTTTCACTCCATATAGAGCTCAAATATAATAATTAAATGACTATAATAATATAAAATATGATCAATCTTAAAGAGACAATGGATAAAGCTAAAGACAAATTTAGCAAACATCAACAAACTATCAAAAGGTTGTTTGACAAAAACAATGAGTCAAGACTTACATAATGAATTTGATTTTCTTATGTTGCATGAGGAAAAAGTCAATATTAGTGGACATATAATTTTTAATGATAAATAGAGAAATATTTATCAAATTATGATTTGTGGGGAAAGTAATTGTTTTCATCTAACAACATTGAATTAAAATTTGCTACATATCCCAATCAATGGGTACATCTCAAATCTTATCCATAAACTAAGTAATCCCCTTTTGTAAATATTTAAATAATGTTAGTGTAATTTATTATTCATACACTATTGTATGTTTTTAAGATACAATTGTAATATTATTGTAATATAATTCATGGATAATCACAAATTGGTGCACAATTATCGACAAATTATTATTATAGAAGAGTATCAATCAAGTTATTGACTTGGTTGACATCCTTTATTACTACTAAAGTCTTATATTTGAGAATACTTATTTTCCAAGTTAATTAATCTCCAAACCCTATCCCTATCCTCTTTATTATATATATAATATCATAGAGATAAATTTGTTGAGGTAATCACTATGGAAGAGAGTTATTGTTATTCTTACAATTGAGGCCAATATTTTTCACCAAAATAGGTAGTCAAGCTACCTATGGTAAATCAATGTAATATATTTATTTAAAGATTTTGTTAATTTATAGTATTGTATGTATTATGGGTGTATATATTATGATAGATACAAAAATTCTAGAGTATATTTAACCACTTTAATATGGTATTAGAGATATAAAATCTTCACCACGACATGTATAATTTTCAAATCTAAAATTTTATTTTTCCAAGCCTAGATTTTAGTGACCTATAAAAAATACCTACTATGATACTTTCACCTCACCCTTAGGGGATATTTATTGATAAAAAAATTTAGAATGTAGTGGGATACTAAGGGCTTGTAAAAACTAAAATTTATTTATTTGATCTAAAAATTTAGCAAAAGGTATTTGTTTACCTCTACAACAAATTGATCTTTTGCATCAAGTGTTGATTCAACATCCATATTAACATTTTGGGCCAACTTAAAAATCATGAAAAAATAAAAGTACTATATTTGAATAAGATATTTACCACAAGTAATATATTAGAGTCTAGAAAAAAATTTACTTATGTATTAGGTACAAATTAAGTAACTACACAACATTTTTAGCATAATTAAAATTTGTACCAAAATGGAAACTATTCTAGGTCAAATTAATTTTTATGGGCATGTATATTTGGTGTTTTTACACACTTTTATATCCTATTAAAATTGATGAATCATGAATTTTTTAAAGATATTTAAAGTTATTTGGACATGTATACCTTTTTTAGAAAAAATACCTTAGGTTAGAAGTATGTTCATATAAACTCATAAGAGTTGTCATTCTTGTAAAATAGGTTATAAGTTTTACTTGAAATATGGTGTGTAGGGTACTTCCCCAATACTCAAGACATTATACAAATTGTATAAATATTTTATCTTCTACATACCTCACGGTATATAATACATGCCTACAATTTTTATTTTTCTCCAATGGGAAGCCTCTAAAACTTTAAATTTTATGGTGCACTAGTAAGCAGTTAACCACAATAATTAATTCTATTTACCTCAAATATAGGATAGCGTGGTTATGGGAATGGTTTAAACTTTTGTGTATGTTCCATTTGGGTCATGTTCATTATTTATGTCAAGGATTATTATATTAAAAATAATATATATGAAACATACCTAAATTATTAATTCCAAAGAAATATTGAGATTACTTGGAAGTTATGCACACTATTTTTGTATCTTTATTCAAATCATAATTAGTGTTAAATTATGATATGTAGTTACTATTTAAATTTTAGTTGAAAAACCCTAATTTCATATTTATTTTTTAAACATAACATTGAAATGAAAATACAAAGGGTGTAAAATATATAAACTGGAAATCTAAGATAAATTTTGATCCATCTAGAAACTTTTAACCTATAGTAAGTTTTTTTTGCTACACTATGGCTATAAAAAATAATTCTCATAAAATTCAAACTAATTTAAACTAATTCATTTGGAAAGGGCACATCATTGATGTATTAATTAATAAGGGTATTTAACACATGTAAATGGGTGAATAGATTACCCCTTATAACCTTTGAAAATGAATAAAATGGCAAATTTGTAGTGGTGAAGCTAGAGGTCTCATAGGTTAATCAATATCCCCTAAATTGAAGTTACAATTTGAGGTGAAAATGCTACCTTGGGAAGTTTGGACTATCTTGGAGGATATTTTTGTGAAGCATAGTAAAATATAGTGATGTCAACCATATAATGAGCTTGTATCTTTAAGTCTATAAACTAAAATATAAATGAATATCTCATAACTCAAGTCAAATGCTTGAGACTTATCCTTACATAAATTGGTGAAACTAAGTCTATATATAAATTCATGACTATTTTTTTTTAAATTGGGTTGTATTTACTTAGTGTTTATTTTAAACTACTACACACAACAATATTCTTTAGGAACAACATATTTGGCATGAATGTCTGACAATTTTTGTGAGCAACTTCAACAAGAACATAAAAATCTATTTTTTGTTGGTGATATTTAACCTAGAGCTACTAAGTAGTAGGAATTACTAGTCAATGATAATGTTGTAATGTCACAACCTAACTTTAGAAAAGGTAAGGGCCATACCAAAGAAAAATATAAATAAAATCCTATGGATAAAATCAATAAATTAGAATTATAGAACTCTTCCCCTCATCATTAAAAAGGCAAATGGAAAATGAATGTTAATATTGTGAAATAAAGGTTGACTTTTTTATGATAAACTATTATATATAGAACCATAGTATTTCAATAAAATGTCATATTTGGAAGAATAGATGAAAAAATATAACTTCTTCCTCCAAATCAAAATCTTCCCTTTCTACATAAATAGTCAGATCACTTGCATCTGAATGAATGTTAGATTTAGGATCCTCTCACCACATGGCACATAAAGGCTCTCTATTTCAAAATCTTGAGAAAAGTGACATAACTAAAATATTTTTGGAAAACTCTATTCCTCTAACTATTGAGAGTAAATAGTTTTTTGAGATGGAAAATGTAATATTCAAAATAAACTAAACATTATAGAATTTTTAGTGAACCTTTAAAAACATAAATCTAGATCTAGGTACTTTAAAATGTTAATTCTTGACACATTAAAAACCACACGACTTGTACACAAACACATGACTCTGATTTTCCATTCATAAAAGCCCTTTTTATATATGTAGGGTTGACCCTTTTTCCATTACTACCATGTATAACATTTAATGTCAAATTTTTAAGTTGTATAAAATAATCTTTAGACTATGTCCAGTTTAGGACATATGTCTTTTATCCTCCTAGATAGGTTAAATATAAGTAGATTAGAGCGTAGTGTGCCCTAGTCCACTTAGACCAACCATGTACTTACTAAATAATGGCTAGTTTTCAAATTTGATGTCAATATTTTGGGTCTTCTTACACATTATATAATGTTGGCTATAAGAAAATTTCAAAAGATTTACCTGTAAATACATGTCAAGAGTCACTCATTAAATACATTCTCTATTCATTTGGATCAAATTTATACACTTTTCACATTGATAAAATTTACCCCATTCTACCTATATTCTAAATCATTCACAATGGTCAATCATAAACCAATTCAAGAGCTATCATTGTCAAGTAACAAATCCATTTTATAGCTACATACACATATTCAAAGGAGCACAATTTCACATTCACTCTAGGTGGGATAACTATGCTAGGTTGGTTTCCCTTCTTAGAGTATTAGATAAGTAGGCATTGGTCAATCCTCAATGACATGATTGAGGTCATAATCACCCATTACACCCCTATTATTTAATTTCAAGTTTTACAATTATGAAAGTTTCATAAGGGTTTCAAGTACAATATAAGAAAAACTATTTTATGCACAATGAATCCCTAGTTTAGGTATATCATATTACTCAACATTCACAAGTGAAAAATGTGAAGTGATACATTTTTATGCACAATCAACAAAGATAATTCCACTATCAATAAAATCAGGTGAACCACATTTTTTTCCATATACAATATGCGTGTATAGAAACATATATTATTTATACCTATGATCTATCATTTATACATTATTATTTTCTTTATCTTTTCCTTTCAAAAATCTATCACAGTCAATTGAGATAAGTACGTGCTCAACATACTTTAACACACTTCATTGTTATCCACTTATAACAACCCTATACAAATTCTTTCTTTGTTACTCATTATGATCCTAATATTATATCATCTCCTCTTTTTATTTTCACATAAATAAAATAAAAATAATATACAAGAATTTGTGAACAAGCTAAGTATATATCTTCTTATTATTTTAAAAAAATGATAAATTTTCATATTTAACAATTTGTCAAACTCAAAATAGTTAAATATTTCACATCTTTAGGACTATGATATTTTGAGTTTTACACCTTTATAATAAAATACAATTTATTTAATTTTTTATAAAAATATGGTAAAACATATTTGTGAACTTTAATCCTTATTTTTGAGCCTTTGAATTTGTATTTCATTTTTCAATTTAGATTTTATTTTTCCTTTTTTTTCTCTAGAATTTTTTTACTTAGTTTTAAAACTCATAAGAGTTGTCATTATGTGAAATGTGGTCTTTAGTCATGGTGTGATGGGTACTACCCCAATACTCTAGCCATTATATAACACTATCATAGATTTTAGTTTCCACATACCTCATCATAAATCATAAATGTCTTAGTTTTTTTTAGCCATAAGAAGCCTTTGATCATTTGTTATTATAGTGTAATAGTAAGAGGTTAACCTTAAGAACTTACATTCAATGTACCATAAATATGGGATAGAGTGGCTATGGGAATGGTTTAATATTTTGTATTTATTAACTTCAAAACCATATTCATTATTTATGATTAGGATTAGTATATATAAGATACTCTAAATTTAACACACCCTTGACTAGTTTTACCCATTTTTATTTTTATTTTTATTTTTTAATTTTGCATGTCACCCAAGAAGGAAAATTCTTCCTTTTCTATAAAGTGTAGTGCTTGATTAAGTAGAATTCCTAAAACATACTAAAATTCTTTTAATTTATTCTCAAATGGATTATATATATATATATATATATATATATTGAAACCATTAAAAATTATATGGACATTATGTTAGAGGTACAATCACTGAGAGGTGGGGTGAATCAGTGATGAAAAATAATCCAAACTTCAATTCCAATTCTTGAAATCCTTAATCAATCATCACAATAATTTATAAAGCATAAAAGTCATTCATAACAGTGAATCAGAAAGATGATGCAAGATCAAACACACAACACATGAATTACATGGGAAAACCTCATGGAGAATAAAACCAACTCTCAATCCTAAAAACACATGGACTACTTGTCCTATAAATGATCAAAAACATGATACCTTTTGGTGAAGCACCCACTTCATAAAGAGCACCCACCCTAAAGCATGAATAAGCACCAACTTGTTCTAGATGTTGAGCACCCACACAACACCTATGAAATCAAAAACTACAAAAATATAATTGCCTTTCAATATGACAGATAAATAACTTATAAAACCTCACTTTCAACCCTTTTCACACTCTCAAACTTGCATACATAAGCAATACATCTAAAATACCCTTTTGGATCACTCTAGACCTTTTCATTCATCTTCAATCTTTAATCCTATAAGTACACTATTATAACATCATAATTATGACCTATAGGTCATAAAAATAGTCCTAAAAATGATATTCTCTTTAATACATCAGATAGGCACACTCCCTTTCTTCTTTCTTCACTTCACAACTCTATCTTCCACACATAAAACTCTAGAAACCATCACCTTTGATTTCACT
>JARHVA010004000.1:0-307500 GCA_037957365.1 Torreya grandis
AAAACTCTGGTTATGATAATGCATGGAATAATTATGATTATTATGCACATAGTGAAGAAGAAAATTCATCTCATGTTTCTAACTCTTCTCTTAATCCTCTCAAACATAATGCACTGCAAAATGTTGTTTCTATTTATATTCATGATTATATTTCAAATAATGAACATGTCAATAATAACATCACATCTTCTACTCAATTAGAATGTGATTCAATAAAACATAAAGATACAAATGAATCTCCCAAGCCACCCCCTACTATAGTAGCACCTATTTCTCACTCTTCCCTAAAGAGAATGGTAGCCCACATCCCTCTACTAAGGTCCAAGTTACCATTACTCTAAAGGTTTGAGTGGGCACACCCCCTCTTTATGATCCAATTTCTAAATGTAGCATTCCCATGGCTAAAATAAATGATCAAATTCAATAATTAAATGAACCACTTAAAGATTATAATATACCATCCTAGGAGATTATTTATTTGATGCATGTAGTTGGTGAATTACAACACCAAGTACATCTCCTTACATTGAAAAATAAGGCATCTTCGATAGATGCCAGTTATTTATATGATAGCCTTATTTTGAAGACATTTTTTAAAAGCTTCATTACCTAATCATTTCTAGATACCATCATTGCCTCACTTTGATGGAATTGGAGATCCATTCGTACACCTTCAAGCCTTTCAAATGGCTTTGCCATCTCATGTGAGTCCTTTAATTCTACTCAAGTTGTTCCAGTAGACACTAGTGGGTAATGCACATAATTGGTTTTTTCATCTACTTTGTGTTGGTTCTTTACACACATATGATGACCTAGAGGAGGTATTTCTCAGATATTACATAGAAAACATGGGTTTTAATGTTACATACAAGAAACTTGCCACATTGCATCAAAATACTTCAGAGCTAGTTAGTGATTATATCTTACAATTTAATACTCACATGTTAATATTGATTTACAAACCAATAAATTTAGAGATTCAACATATCTTTATTAAGGGGATTCACCAAACCCTCCTAGAGCATATACTATATCAGACAAAGTCCTCTTTCTGGCACTTATGTTATATAGTTCTAGCCTTGGATAATTAATTAGAATTGATTGAGTCAAATTTAGTCAATTGGATTACTCTATATTTCACAACATTACCTCTATCTATATCTCCTAGCACTCTAAATCCACCATTTCCTAAACAAGATATGAGACTACAACCAAAAATGCAACTAGTTAAGAACAAAGAACTAGTCTCTAGAGCACAACCTACAGTATGCACTATAGAGAACAATAGTAAGGCACCACTATAGTTTGATTTAGAGTTAGATAGCCCATATGTCATATTATCAAGACTACTAGGTAGGATGTTAATCACATTGCTTTCTACTCATCGATGAGATATACATGTCTTACATAAATAACCACATTGACCCTATTGTAACTATTATCATATTTATGGACATAGAGATAATGATTGTTATGGATTTAGGGATTCCATTAATAGATGTGTTGATAATGACATCATAACATTCACACAAAGGGCACTGAGTTGTCCTCCATCATGGATTCCTAGACCTCATTCCTCCATGGCTGAGTTATCCCAAGACATTCCTCCATTGGAATGATCAATTACTCATTATGAGAGTGATGCATCTTTTAGGATAGAGCCTCATAGGATATCTCTTATTCCATCTATTCAAAACGTTTGTAAACTAGTACACCAAGAATAGCCTACATATAGTAGTGTAATCTAAGGAATACATAGTGTAGCTCTATATACATATCCAATAAAGTCATAGGCATTGTACCATAGTTTTCTAGGTCTTTCTCATGTAGTAACCCATTACGGTTAAGATTAGAGGAACCCACATTGAAGAGAATTGATTTAAAGAGATATTCACTATGAATAAGTTTTTAGGGACTTATTTCATGTATAAAACCACTATTATTGAGATTAGATGAGCCAACATCATAGGTTTCAACTCCTTGATCTATTACTCAGTCATATGCATCACAATAGAGGCCACATGGTATTATTTCATGAAACAATCCACTATGATTACAAATATATGAGCTTTTTCACAACACATAGTTTCATTTATACATCTAATAAGGTTACATTTGGTAGAGTCTCCACACACAACTATAGTTAGTTCATAGCAAATAATATCAGATATAGTGCACATTCCTACACAACATGAGTAGTGTGGGCACTTGTTCAGTTGGCCATCAGTGTTTAGACAATGATACAACACACATTCATATCAGTATTAGTTCATAGCTTCAATTCATAAAGAATGATGGAGCCAAAGGAATAGCTAGCCTTTGTATTATTGAGCCACCTAGTAAAAGATATTGGACACAAAGTCCAAACATTGATTAACACATACATGATTACATAGCTTCACTTAGTGGGCATTGATGGATCCAAAGGGCCAACCTTTGTATTCTTGATCCACTCTTGGGGAATTAATCATACAATGATATGCATAGAGTATTGTCTTACATCCCCTTCTAATAAAAAATAACATTCCTAGTTCCAAATATCCATCCCTAACCAAACCAAATTATCCAAATCTTGACCTTACCAATATCCTTTTTTCTAATCTTAAACCAATTCACTTTATCAAAATAATTTACCAATTAAAAAATAAATAAATTTTTGGCTCACATATGATCACAAATCAAACCTAACATCACACTTAAACATATCATGAATAATCAAATCACATCCCAAAATGCCATCTTACCAAACACATGAAACCTCAAACATCAATGCCAAATCAACTATTTATAATCAACCATTTGCAACAAATATAACAATATACTTCAACTCTCATAACACAATACACATGAGTCAAAACCAAAAAAAATATCCATATATATATAAAAAATTCAATACATATAAACTATTATCGAACACAATCAATCATGAATGGGAATCAACCCTCACTCTCAGTCTCACTCTCTCCTCTAGTACTAGTCCCATAATCTAACCTAGCACTTGATGACCCCACACCTCCTCTAGCTATCACATGCCTCTTATGATGACTCTCTTGCTATAACAGTCTTCCATGTTCCTAAGACAATTCTACATATTAGCTCTAAAGATCCATGTACTCATCCATAATCCTCATACTCACCAATCCAAAATTGGGTGGGGGCATCTTATGCCTATCTAGCTCAATCTTCAGCTCATCTCTCTCCCTCACTTCCCTAACATATGTAAATGCTACTATAGTATCCCTATAAAATAAATGAGCATGAAATTTGGATGTAAATATCACTCACTCTATCAAACCCTCCTCTATTGCATCATCAAGTACATGTTATGTGAGCTCTCAGAGTGTCAACTCAATGATGGTCTCCTAATACTCATCATCTTCACTTACTACCCCAACCTGTGCTTCATCTTGAACACCTCCCACTCCACATGCATATAAATTATGGAACTACATTATCTATATACTTTAAAATCAAACTAAAAAGCATAAATTTGTACACAATTCAAATAAAATTGCTACTTGCCTACCATAATTTGGATCAGCTTAGGATCCTCATACTTTGGAGCATCCCCTCTATCAACAGGATATAATGGAGTGCATCAATGTCTAACCCACCATGTAGTATATACATCTACACATCCAACATCATCCACACAAATAATATCTATAGCCACATCATGTGCATCCAAAGGTAATGGTGTTAGCTCAACCTTAGTAGGCCTTGCACAACCTCTTACCCTCATTGGTGCCTATGCACTCCTCACCCATACTCATGATACCAGAGGTACATTTTGTGGTACCCCAAACTGTCTAGTCATGCACTCATACTAAAATTTCTCATACAATCCAACCTAGTGGTCATGTATCCAATAGCTAAGCCTTATATACCACAACTTCACTCCATTCTTGGCCCACCTAGGAAATATTCTATAGGGCCTCTATATGATATCACAAGCCACCAATCTATCTAAAATGCATTTATAGTGATCCATCCCAAGAGATTGGATATCTAATGTACTCATCCACCACTCCCCAAATGGCTATGGAGGTACCCATTCTACCCTAGGTAATCCAATCGATCACACAACTACTATGTGCTCATAAGCCCAATAATGCAATAAGGTAGCTACACTCACACCACCACTAAATGCCTCCTATGTAAACATATAAATATCTCTGTATAGGTGAGCAAGCATAGTCTGACCCTAATAAAACACAGTGCCATATACCTACACACTATGCATCTTATATATAATCGATACTCCACTTTTATCAATAGCAACAAAGGAGGCCAACAAAACAACCAACCACTTCTGCAAGCACGAAACACTAGACTACACAATAGCTGACAATAATACATCACTATCACTCCCTCTTCAATGTATACCTAAGGGAATACCAAGAAAATACAAGGACACATGATCAATAGCATCAGCACCCATGTCATCCTATAATGTCACACACCATCCACTAATCAGTAAATGCAAAATATGATACAAATATCTAGAGTCATAGTAATCTCCCTTGTAAGAAGTGAAAATGTACATGTATCTACATTTCACCTCTCACATAAGGTAGTAATCATATATATCCCACTACATTATGCCTAGGTCACACACATGACACAACCCTACCCTATCCATGATAGCTCTCTCATCAGTAGACAATGGTAATAGCCTCAATGTCTCCATCACCTAGCCCCTACGAAACTCTCTCATCCCCACCTCACCCTAAAAACACTAGAAACAACATATATCAATCAACAATGCCAAATAAAAATTTAACACAAAAACAACAACAACTAACAAAGTTGCATCTCATAAAATCCTACCTATTGGACAATAACACTAGGTACAGGACAACACACTGGACATGAGTGCTGAAACCTAGATAGGAGTGTTGGAACCTAGACAAGAGTGTTGGAAGTAGGATAGGAGAACTAGAACTAGTAAAATTTTTCCTAAGCTAATTTAAAGATTTTAAAACACCAAAAATAGGATTCAAAATAGACAAAAATCAAGTGTTTTAGTTACTTATCAGGGTAACATCACTAGCAACCTAAATCGAGGCTACTAACTATTCAAATTGGGTCACAATAGGTGCTTATCTCCTTATCATATCTCTCACTCCAAAGTTCCAAATCTCAACCTAGTCAATACATAAAGGAATTGAGAATCAATCCAATTTCCTATATTACCCAACTTTCTCAAAGTAACATACCATTTTGCCCATAACTTTAACCTTGTAACACCATTTTTCAAACCATTTTCTTTCATGGAATCATGATAATGATACATTTGACATAACTCAAACTTCATTCTCTTACTACCTCATCTACCTAATATGGAATGAGTATCTCTATATTTCTTTTATATTTAGACACACACCTTGATCATCACCAATCAAAACATGTTCCACTTTCAACAACTCCATTTAATCAATCAAACAACCTCTCAAGATATTCACAATGTGCCAACCTTGTTTTTACTTATGCCACTAGTCATTATTTTTGACTCAACCTCCTCTATCACAAATTTTGTCCCTCTCCCCAAAATGGGGGCATCATTCCTACTATTCCTATTCCTACACTTACCTAACATGCCCATCCACTCTCATAGGTGGATACACCATGGTTCATACACATCTAACAATAATATTATCAAATTTAGCTTAGATCGATCAAAATATATAGTGATTCAAATTATATGGGTCACTCTGCATTACTCAAGACATTCAAAGGGATATACCTTCATTTTACAAGAACATAGACTATTTAGATACATTGTTTTAGATCATATGGACTCACAATGACTTCAGTTTATAGATACACAATCTATTCAGATATAGCAGTTTTGATCATATAGATCCATAGTGATTTCAGCTTACATATTTATAGAATATTTAGACCCAATGTTTTAGATTATATGGATCATAGTGATTTTGATACAAATTCAGGCTCAAATACCAAATTTTGGGGCATGTACATACTACATGTCTCACACATAATTCTTCATACAACATGACATAATTACAAAATTAGATAACAAATTATAGGCACAGTGTTTTGGTCTCTAGTTTTTCACATGAGGCATGGCATGATATGTCATTTCACATGTGGTTATACAAATTACCAGATTATATAGATGCATCACTCACATACTAGATTTGGGGGCATGGTACATATGTTCATGTTATTTATCACTCAAGATTTATACAAATAAAATAATAAGACATGACATTCTCTTCTTGCACATGGACCAGAGTTTCATATTACACACAATTCTACCTAGGTTGTCACCAGGTTGGAATGCATGACTGTCTATAGTGGTTGGTCCATTATATTATCTAGACCCAAACTACACAAGTTTTTACAGCATAAAGAATATATATTGGTTTTGGGCCTCTAAGCATTTCTCAGTTTTAGTTTAGATATTCAGAGTGGGGACATGACAAATTTTTCTATTCATAGCATATAGATTTAGATACACACATTCCAAATTACATGAGTTCATATGGGATAGAGGATAGACATTAGTTTTAAGCCTCTGAGCATTCCTCATCTTAAGTTAGATTCAATATAGGGCACAAGTATTACCCTCCTTCTCCATGTTATATGGATTCCACTTCCAGATTTAGTATAGGGGCATCCATTGTAGGTATTTTTTATTTCTCCAGGAACTATTCAACTCTCCATCCACTTCCCTAGCTAGGAAGTGAGTTAGACCCTTTACAACACATTTATTTTCACGTAGGTAGGTTCAAGTACACACTTTCTTCTTCTTTCTTTTACTATAGTACTTCATTTCATTGCATCACTAGCATAAAAGGGAGGAAAATTTATACACCCTAAATTGGTCAAGCAACCACACATATCATGTATTTTCACTGTCTTTTCATAGGAGACTCTGACTAGAGAATATGATCTTTATTCACATTAACCATGTCTTTTGTTTTACTTATATTGGTCTTGTTCATTTTTGAGTCACCTTTTTTTTCCATAATCAGTCATCCATAGCCTTTTATAGGGTCATTATAGCTCATACAGACTCTATTTCCCATGTTATTTCCATCCCCTTAGGTCTTAAGCATGTAGGACAAGAATTTTAGGATTGGACTATAGTGCTAGACCCTAGGGTGTCTTATTTCTATCTCTCTTGTCTAATTGCATTTTGAGTCCCTAACAATCAAGTTTCCTCGTTTAATGAGTCATAAACCATTCTTATCTTTATCCTTATGTTTTTTTGTCTTTCTAATATCATCCAAATGTGAATAAAGTTCCCAAATTAAAAACAAAGAGTCTCCTATATAAAGGACTTCACAAGGAATTTTATATCTAGAAATTTTACTTTGGCACAATACATAATTAAAAATTAGTCAATAGTATAGCTCAAAATTTTGCATCACACATAGATTTGCATGTTTGATCAAAGAAGGGACTAGGCAAAAGCTCATTATTGGATCTACCATGTGTGTTGAATATGAACATTCCCTAAGGGAGAACTACATTTGATATGAGACCCTAATTTAAGGGTTAATGCAGGTAGTGATTAAAATAGTAAGGGTTTTATATCATGTGATCATACTTCCTCTAACCTAGTTTTTCCCCCTTTCACTTTTGATGTATTTGTTGTTTCCTATGTGTAGATAGACCTAAGATTTTTAAGATTAAAATAATTATATATGGAGTTATGTTGATATTCAAAATTTGAAATTTCATAGATAGGATCACATTGGGATAAAGAACAAAACCCAAAAAACTCAGGTCTTTGTGAGAAGTTTGGATAAGATCAGTAGAGAAGGACAATAACATCAGACCCTTAGGTGTCCTATTTTGATGGTCCTATCCTTTCACAAAAAAAAAGCCAAATCCAGGTTCTTGACATATTCTTAGTCCTACAAAACAATTCTCAAGCTTTGAAATAGTCATCTTACCTATTTTTATAGATAAGTAACCTCTCTTTCCTATGTAATTAATTTAATCAAAATGATATAACTCTGTCATTTATTATATTTAATTACAATTTTCCCTTTTATCTATACCCTTTATTATTTAGGAACTATACCCTACTTTCTCAAAAATAATAAAACACATGATCAAAACAATCAAACACAATAAAATTCAAGACCTGATCAATCCAAAACCCAAGGTTGAGATGAAAGATTATGACAAAAACCATTAAATTCCAAATGAATAACCCAGTCATAATAAGAAACATAGTCACATAAATCATAATGTGTGTGTGTGTGTGTATCAACAAAATTAAACACTTGAATAGTTTGATAAGAAAATCCTAGCATAGTCGACCATGACACATTCACTTAATAAGGGGATTTCTACCATCAACTTCTGAATGCCCTATAATTATATAAAAGAAAGAGACAAGGCTCAAAACCTCAATAATATAGAAATTCATAACTAAATAACCCAAAATCAAACAAAGAAACTTACAACTTACCCAATAGTTAAAATACCACAACCTATAATAACAAAGTTTATAAATGGTAGTAATCCATTTAAAAGATACATCAAGTTCAACATTTAATAGGTTGATACAACACATAATATAACCATAATGATGAAGATACCAACACATCTATGTCAACACCACATGGATTTTATATAAATATAACATAACAAGATCCAAATAATAATATAATCAAACCCAAGATAATAATGCCCAAAAATCCAACATATCCAAACTTTCCAATCGAATAATGAGCAAGGTTACTAGAAAGTAATATCACCGAGAGATTTAACAACAAAGTCTATAAAACTCATTTTCCTTTTTAAGTCATAAAAAATAATAATAGGTTCACTCCAATGGAAGTATCAACCAAAAAATTCAAATATGACCAACAACATTCCCAAAAAAACACAATCAATAATAATGTAAACATATTAAGAAGGCATAGTTATTTTCCATTAACACAATCAATTATTCAAATCAAACACAATCAATTGCAATCATTTTTTAGCTTATCCATATGATAACACCCTTAGTTATTGAAAACTCATACACCCATACATGTTTATCCAATAAAACCACACAAAAGTCTCTTTATAAAACACAGTCATGAAAATGATCACACAATCATTATATCTAAAGACATAGAGCTTGGCAAGATTTATAACATTCAACCATTATACAATCATCTTTTAAAACACGTGGGTAACACACGAACATTCAACTTATCACGCATGAAAACATAGTCCATGACCTATTCAAGAAAATAATGAAATGACTGTATAAATATAAGGATTTGATTTAGATGTTATATATATATATATATATATATATATATATATATATATTACAAGTTTATATGTAATGAATGTATCTATATATAACCATAATGGGTCTGTGTATACACTTGGAAGTCTGAATACTTTTGGCTTCAATGCAAAACCTCTAAATATTTATCATTATTCAAACATCATTAAAAAAGCAAACTAGAAACCCAAAAAACTTCAAAAAATGTAGAAGATTTCAAAAACTCAAAAGATTAAGAATTTCTAAGACATGTCAAACATTGCTATGTTTTTAAAACTATCTAGCTCATCATTAAAACTAATTGATCCATTTTTATTGTTTACTCCCAAAAATTTCCATCTTACTAACACTTCTACCTATTGTTCACCTTCCCCATTCCTTCCATCCATTCCCCCATACCCCCAATCACTTTTCATTCAATTCCAAGTGGAGATAGAAACACCTCTGGATCCTAAGGTAATCCCCACCAACCTTACCATTAATGGTGAGTCTAGAAGGCTCGGTGACTAAGCAACCTGCCACAAATAGAAAAGAAGATTAGATTTAAGTAAAAGGATTAAACATAAACCAAATAGTTTAACATTGAAACCTTGATCATAATGCCACCTACATCATTAATAAGTTTAACATATTTCCCTCATAAACTATCAACCTAAGTCAATAATAGTATTAAAATAACATAATTAAATTAAATGAAGCTTATGTCAAGCCATAACTATACTTAGTTTTTAAAACATTATGCCATCACCTTAGACAATAGTTCTAGGTTGAAGGGGTTAGGGTAAGAAAAAAAGGTGATAAGGGTTACCAAGGGGAATGTTAGGTCTAGGTGGGTTTAGTCAGGTTTAGGTACAAAATTAAATAGATCATTAGGATTAAGGGAGAACAAGAGAGATTCATAGAAGTGAAGGAAATAAATAATGGAGTTGTACATATGAAGATATTATGATTGATAAAACATTTAATGAAACATAAGAAAAACTAACAATAATTAACGACTCATAATGATATAGGCAAAGTTCAATAAAAATCAATATAAGGACCACAATTGATAAATATAAAAATTAAATCAAAGTGTCCAAAGGACATTCAAACAAAAAATATACCTATCAAACGTGATGATGTGCTTAAAATTCATTGGTTTTGGGAGTACAACCTCCATCATCTGCCTAACTCATTGACAAAAACTTCAACCACCAAAAATGGCATAAATCACATTTTGTTTTAAACTAGTAATCAATACAAATTTATAAAATCATCATCAACAATAATAATTCCATTAAAATGATTAATCATAGAATTAAGTACGTAGCTAACACTATCATAGCAAGTACCACAAATAATCTAGCTAAATAACAACTAATAACCATTCTAACAAACATAATGTTAATGTGATGATAGTAGAATATATAATGAAAATATGGGATCATAACATCCTCCCCCTCTTAGAAGGGAGTTGTCCTAGAAACTTAATCAAAAAGCCATACATAATGTTGTTTGAAAATATGAGCATCTTCCCAAGTAACACTCCTTTCATTGATAGGGTCCCATTACACCAAAACCTCCTATATATCCCTGTTACATAGCTTAATATTGCAATGGTCCAAGATTATAAATGGTTCTAACTAAATCTTTTCCTCTTATATGACCTATAAATGAGTCGACTATAAAACATGAGATGGATCAGGTATATATTTTATCAATAATACAACATGAAAAACATCATTAATCCTTTAAAGAGAAAGAGGAAGTGTCATCTAGTAAGCAACATGGCTAATCTTGTCCACTATGTCAAAAGACCCAAAAAACATTGTACTAACTTGGAAGCTTTTCCAAATTTAGTAAAACTTTTTTGTAGTCTAACACACATAAAAACTTTATCCCCCACACTGAATTCTCATAGAGTTCTCTTAAGATCTGCGCAACTCTTTTTCCTATCAAAAGCTATTTTTAAATTCTACCATATTACTTCCATCTTCCATCATATTCTAGTAGTAGATCAGGTCTATTAACAACTCTATTTTTTAAATTATCCCAACTAATAGGTGTTCTGCACTTATGCCCATATAAATCTTCAAATGGTGTTATCTTAATAGCTAAATAGTAGGAATTATTATATGCAAATTTGACCAGATAAAGATAGTCCTATTTTGTTTGATAATCCATTACATACATGTGCAACATATCTTAAACCACTTGGTTGAGTCATTTCATTTTCCCATCTATTTTAGGATGATATGAAGAGTTAAAATTTAGCTTTGTTCCAAAGTCTATACTTAAAGTACACCAAAACCTTGATGTAAATAATATCTAGTATGATCACTTAAATTACACCATGGAGTCTTACTACTTCCTTCACAAAGAGTTATATAAATATAAATGCATCATATGTTAAATTCCCATCAATAAAGTGGCCAACTTTAGTTTCTTTATCAATCACTATCAAGATTGTATCATGCTTGCTATGTGATTTTGGTATCCTATAATAAAATCAAGTGAGACTACAACCCACTTATTTTTTGGAATATAATGAGGGTATAATAGTCTTCCTAGATGGCAATGCTCAACTTTGACTCACTAGTATTCTAAGCATTTTTCTACAAATTTAGTGACATCATACTTGATTGCGGGCTAAAAATAGAGATTTTTTAGCTCATGCATAATTTTTGTAACCCTTGGATGATCATAATTTCGTATGTTACCCATCCAGTGTACATAAATTATACATTTATGCCTTATAAGGCCATCTTTTGCGAAAAAAATAGCAAATATTTTTGTTATAGGATCATCAGCAAACATGCCCTTACATCATTATAGAATACATCATCAAGTTATTGTTCCAAAATAACACTTATGAAATTTCCTTGTAACACTGACAAGGTAGCATGGTACGTGTGTTTTTTGAGTGCATCAGCCACATGGTTCTCTTTGACTTTAACATATGATATATTCATGTAAATATTTCTCTAAAATTCCATCTACCTATATTGGTGTGCATTTAAATCTTCTTGAGAGAACAAATACTCAAGTCTTTGATGATAATATTTTAATTCGAAAGGCTTTCCTAGTAGGAAATGTTTCCATCATTTAAGTGAATGAACAATGGTAACAAGTTCTATGTCATGCATATGATAGTTCTTTTCATTTTCTTTAAACTTTCATGACTCATAAGCCACAACCTTTCCATTTTAAATCAAGATACCTCCATATCCTTATTTGGAAGCATCATCCAAAACTTCAAAGTTACCATTTAGGTTTGGTATGATCCAAATAGGAGTTATAGTAAGCATCCCTTTCAACTTAATAAAATATTCCTCAAACTGAGGAGTTCATACAAACTTCTTTCCTTTTCACTATAAGGATTTGATGGGATAGGCCACACTAGAGAAATTTTCAATAAAGCACTGATAATAACTGACCAAACCCATGAATCTTTGCACTTTATGCCATTGGAAGGATCAACACAATCTTGGATAACTTTGATCTTGATAGGGTCAACAACAATGCCTTTTTTAGAAATAATGTGTCCTAAGTAATGAATTTCATATTTATAGAATGCACATTTGTATAATTTTTCATAAAGCTTATGCTATCTTAGACTTTGCAAGATTAGATAGAGGTGTTGATCATGTTTATCCTCATCTTTGGAATAAATCAGAATACCATTAAGAAAAATTAGCATAAACTTATCTAAGAAATCTCTAAATATGTTATTCATAAGGTTCATGAAAGTTACATGTGCATTGGTTAAGATTAAAGGTAGAACCATAAACTCATAGTGTTTATATCAGGTTCTAAAGGCAATTTTATGAATGTCTTCTTCCTTGATGCACAACTGATGGTAACTAGACCTCAAGTCAATCTTAGAAAATACTGCATCACCCTTCATTTGGTCAAATAAATCATTGATTCTAGGCAAAGGATATTAGTTTTTTATTGTTACCTTATTCAACATGCAGTAATTAATGTAAAGCCTTAGAATACCCATCTTTATTATTCATAAAGACTATTGGAGAACCCTAAGAAAACACACTTGGTCATATACTTCCACTATCTAAAAGTTCTTGCAACTGAAATTTCAATTCTTATAGATCAACCACATTCATATCAGGTAGTTTTTTAAGAAAATCATCCATAAACTCCCTTAGAATAGGAAAATCTACATGCCCTAATTATTTTTCTTTGGATATTTCTTGTAGTTGGCTGCATAGAGCTTGCATCCCTTCCTAACAAATCTTTTTAGTTGTAAAGATAAAGGTGTTTTACATCTTGTAGACTATTGCATGCCTTACAATTTTACAATTTGGCCAAGGTCATTGGTGCATCACACTCTTTTAACCATATAATCAAGTGTGCCTTGATGTTCATATAGCCAATCCATCCCAAGAATGAGATCATAAAAACCTAAAGGCATAAAAAAAGATTCACCTTGGTCTTAAAAACACTAAGATCCATTTTTACTTGTTCCAAGCACTCAAGAATAGGCACTTTCTCTCCGATACCAAATTCAACTTCCCAACCTTTTCTTATCAAGGTAGGTTTATTATTACATTGTTTAGTAGTAAAATGAGAAATAAACAATCTATTACACCAAATTCAATCAAGATAGTCAAAGGAAAACCATTAATTGTACTTTAGGTCTCATTTGGAGTGGCCTACACATCAACATTGTGATTATCAACAATATCATATAGTCTATGGTTAATTGTTTGGCCTAATTTTGGTTTAGGATAGTCCTTTTTATAGTGATTATTACTACATTCCCAACACATAATTGGTCTAGAGGATGCTACTGGAATAGTGTTAGCACCCATGATAGGTCCACATGGGTTGTTTTGATGTTGTTCCTTCTTGTAAGAACTAGATTTGGAAGATTTATGGGACTTGAAATTCCTATTTTGATTGGAAAACTTGTTGAAGTTCTTATTTCCTCTTAAATAATTTGTGGTTATGATCAGATTTTTTGAAGTTCTCATTGATAGGAGAGAGGTTCTTGGCTTTAGACTGTTGCGTATTTGACTTGAATTCTTGTCTTACTTTTTGGTGAGACTTTTCTTTCTCCTCAACCTTGTATGTTGATTCTATGGTTGTAGCCAAAGTTTTTGGATTTTTCATGTTAACATCATGCATCAAAATCTCTTTAAGCCCAAGATTGAACTTATTAATCTTAGTTTATTCATCATGCATATAGTTCACATGATGCACCAAGTTCAAAAACTTTTTCTCATATTCAACAAGATACATGTTCTCTTATTTTAAGAGATGAAAATTAATGATTTTATGTTCCTTATAATTTTCATTTAGGTACCTCTTGTGAAATTGAGTGTCAAAAATATACCAAGATAAGTTTAAAGGTTGATACCCTTCAATAACACAAAGGTGTTTCAATCATAATGATGCAAGTCCTACTAGCTGGTAGGTTGTTACTTTGGCTTTCAATTGGAAGGCATATTATGCAAATTGAAGTACTTTTAAAAGTGTACGAACCAAGCATCAATTGCATCACCTTATTCCTCACCTAAAAAGGTAGGTGGTGGAAGCTTCTTCAATTATTTGATGATTGGGTCAAAAGTGGTCAAAGGTAGTTCTTGAATTATAGGTCCTTTAACTTATCCCATTTCCAACCTAGGTACTTCCTCTTGGGATACCCCCTCAAAATTATTCAATCTTTGTTCATGGTTATCAATATTTCCTTGCAAGGTGTTAAGGTCTATCAAGATTCCAATAAGGATTTCCTCATGCTTATCAATTGGAATCCCACTGACTGCTTTAGCATGGGGTACCTCAGTATTATTATCAGCATTATGTATAAGTAGTTCATCTAGGTTGCGAATGAGGATGCAACCTCGATAACCCCTTCCATGTCCTTGACCTCTACCCCTAGCTAGGTTGACATTCAAAGGATTTAAGTGGATGTTGCCTCCACTTGATCATTTTTTAACCATCCTAAGAAATCAAAATCAAGGTTTTTTGAGTGGTGAATCTTTGTTAATATATGAATATTCCATTTTTTTAAGTCAACATTTGACAATTTTTGTGAAGTGTATAATAGGGTAGGATCACCTAGATTTTTAAGGTCAAAGTTAATTTTAAGGATAGGTTCAACTACATTTGAATATTAATTTTATCATATAAATATAATTTTTTGGTACCTTGAAAGCCAATTTGGAGGAATTCACCATATAACATTGGGCATCTTTAGGAATGTTTTTGGTGGTTTATATTTTAGGTCCCAAGAAAGCTTCAAGAATCAATAGTTTCTAACAAGGTAGGCAACAATTTTTTTACAATGTTATTTTTTAGTTTTTTTAACTACATTTATTTTTACTACTCTGTAAGTACCATCATGGTAATTAAACATGAGGGCAGTCTATGGGCATCCAACTACATCTTGCAAGCATAGGTGCCCGATGGTAGGATATGGGTGCTTGGTTGTAGTCTATCATCATCTACCCACAACCTATCATCATCCACTTATATCTCAACATCATCTATCAACAACCTATGACTGTTCACCCATAGGTAGCTTACTATCATCCATATACCATCCACCATCATTCACCCACATCCTACTACTTAACTATGGGTGATCTTTGATAGACTATGAGCAAAAATCGAGAGACTATGGGTGGATACCAATAGAGAAGACATCAACATCCCTTAGGTAGACACCAAAAACCTATGGGTGGATATACACAACCTATAGGTGGATACTAGCATCATGTGTGTGGATGCTAGTAGCTTGTAGGTGGATGCTAGTAGCTTGTAGGTGGATGCTAATAGCCTATAGGTAGATACTATTAACCTACGTGAAGCTGCCAATAGATTATATTCAAGTACCTATAGCCTACAAGTAGACACTAATAGTCTATAGGTGGATGATGGAATTCTATGAGTAGATGTCATTAGTCTATGAGTGAACACAAATAGTCTATAAGTAGGTGCCAGTTGTATCCTATCATATGCTAATAGGATATAGTCAAGCACCATTAGGCTATAATCAAACACCAGTAGTCTATAGTTGGGTGCTTATAGGTTACCATTAGATGGTTGGGTGTCCTCATGTTTGATTGTTATCATGATTCCTTATTCATCGATCAAGAATCTTTGTTTGTTTTCAATCATCTTCATTTTAGTATTAATTATCATTCATCTATGTCTTTGTAGTTTTGATAATATGGCATCTACTAAAAATTTTAAGGACTCTAGGAAATTTAAAAAACAAAATAACCTATTATATTAGTTTAGCCAAACACCAAACACAAGTATTGAATTTTCAATTAACTATTGTTTTTTTATTTATTTTCTTACATTAAATTTAAATAATAATTAAAATGTATTAAACTTTTTTGCATGCAAACCCCACTGATAACTCTTTTGAATAAATGTCTCCATAGGAAGACATACGCAAACATAAATTTGAAATGCCAAACAGAGGTACTTACTCATATAATACTATTTTTAAAATAAATTAAAGACTTTTTTAAGGATTTAATAATAATGGAAAGCTATATAATAATATTACATGTAATCCCTTTGATAAATGGATCAAATATATCCTTGAATTGGAAGATAGACTTGGGAATAAAATGCCAAACATAGGCACTATATTATAAATATTATTGGATTTAATGATTTTTATTTATTTATACTTTGGTATTGGAATTTATTAAAAATTAATATCATACAATTTTTTTGCATGTATAATTCAATGATAAAAGTATTAGATATTTGTGTAACACTTTTGAATATATACCTCCCCTAAAAAAAGTCACTCAGAAAGAAATACCCACTGTCCCACTAAATTCAAGGAAATAGAGATATGACATCATAAATAATTATGTCGATGATGAGTTCCCAACACCAAATGAGATATATACTCACCCAACACAATATTTAGATGTGATTTTTATGTAGCCAAACCAATCTCCAGTTGAAAAAGGCACAAAAAGTCACTCAAAATGAAATACCCACTGTCCCACTGAATTCAAGGAAATGGAGATATGAAATCATAACTAGTGGTGTTGATGATGAGTTTTTAACATAAAATGAGAAATATACTCACCCAACATAATATTCAGATGAGATTTCTATGCAAAAAAAATAATCTCTAGTTGAAAAAGGCACAAACAAGTCACTTCGAAAGAAATAATCATTGTCCCATTGAATTTAAGGAAATAGAGATATCACATCATAAGTAATGGTGTTGATGATGAGTTACCAACACAAAATGAGAGATATAATCACCTAACACAATTTTTAGATGATACTAATATGTAGCCAAAACAATCTCCAATTGAAAAAGGCACCAAAAAACTATGCAGAAGAAAAAAATACGTGGACAATTAGAAGGTCATTTTAGTATGAGTGGGTATCTAAATACCCATTTATTAAACCTGTATAGCCATAAAATAGTAATGACACACCAATATAATGACAATGCATAATATTTAGTTAGAATCTTGGAAAGGACCACAAAATGTAGTTTAAGTTGGACACAATTTAAAAACATTGTGGTTAAATATATGAGTTGGTAAAAGATAAAGATGGAAATATCAAAAAAATAGTATCAAATATTTACAAAAGAACATTTAAAAAATAAATATCTTTCTCCTACTAGGACATGTAGATAATATTGTTGAACTTACAAGGCTCCACCCAATCATTATATGTGTCTTATTACTATAGAAGCCTTTGGATGATGGTGCATGTCAAAATTTAGAAAGTGAGTTTGGGGTTTCCGGTTACCTCTGTGTCAATGCCATAAAAGGTCTATGAAATGGAATCCATACATTAAAATAGGGTTTTGAAAGTTAGGAAAAAGAGTGTAAAAATTTTAAACATAGAAAGAGAGCAAGTATGGTAAAAAGTGTAAAATGAGGTATGTTTGGCACATTTATAGGAATTTATCTTGATAGGGGTGACCGATCATATGGTGTAATCACTCATCAAAGATACGTATGATGTGATCGAGTGGTCCACATTAGCATTGACCATGCATGTGGGTACCTACAACATCTTGCAATCCACCTGAAGAATGAGGGTGATCATCGACATCATACTAATGCTCACCCACATTATACAAGCATACTCTCACAATGCATTGTTATTAATCTGTAGTGGCACCCCAATGGTGAATGACTATGGGAATGATGTATATGAGAATTAACACCCTTTGAGGTGAACTTCAATGTGATGTAGATGAGTTCTAGTTCATTATAGATGATTTGACACCCACTAGTATATTGCTAGTTCTCATTTGAATCACACAAGTATCTATATGCATATTGATAGCATCCACCAACACCATGTTGGCATTCATATAGGTTACTCAAGAATTCATCTATAATTTTTTGTTGATTTCTTGCACCATGTTATTATTAATCTAGTTGGCATATGTGTTCATCTATATTCTTCTATCAATCACCCATACCATGCCATTGGGCACCCACATGAAGCCACCATGTGCATGTGTCATACTAGTGTTTATATATATTATATAGGTTCCCATCTACATTATACCAACATCTATCTATATTATGTGAGCATTAATCTATATGGTGATGGGGAACATATACAAACATGCATATGTGTGCCCGTATCTTGTTGGCATTCATCTATATAGCTTTGGCATTCATCTTCATTGTGTCGACATTTATCTTAAGCATGGCAATGTTCATCTACATTGTATCAACATTCATCTACATCTTTACATCATTCAATAGTGTTATGTCATCATTCACCTAGGTTTCTTTGGTGTTCATTCATGTTTATAAGCCTTGTGTGATTTGTTGTGTGGCATTGCATGATTTGTCTCTATGATGGGTTGCCTTCCAAATTGATTCACCACCATTATGAATTCAATTTTCCTCAAGACATATATATATTTTTTATATGGTCCAATAAAATTAACCCTGATCACAAGTGATAACTTAGAATATTGTAATTATTTAAAGGAAAATGCTCATTCCTAGAGTTCCCTAGAGCAAAATAATATTCTAATACCATGAAATAACCCAATTTTTTTTTGAATTGTATATCATATTATTCTTTGGTCACATGTTAGGCCCTCTTACAATTATTTCTAATTAAATTAAAACATTCAATGTACTACATGCATACACAATTGAAATTGAAGGAGGGGAACTAGAGCAATTCTCTAGAGGTAAACACATACAGAAGGTGTTATGGGGAAGTTGGTTATTGTTTTAGAATTATTATGGAATTCAGGGTGTATCAATATACACATACACTGATTAGTCTTGAGCACCATAAGTGGCACTCACACTTCCTTACAAGACAATTTTTAGGTCCTTAACCCTAGTTAAATACCTCACTCTCCTTAGTGGGTTTTAGTCCCATTCAAGGATGGTTATGTTAAGGGATTGGTTTAACCAATAAGGATATCTTGTTGTTTTTAAGTTATCATTTATTTTAATCATGGGTGTAGATTAAGATACATGCTACATAAATTAAACAAACACTTAAAATCAATAGACATAATCAATTCAACACTTACAGAATTTGATTTGTTCATGCAGCTAATTATGTTGAAGCATAAGAGAAAATAGATTAACTATGAGATTCCTTAGTGTTATGGCCAGGTTATAAAACCCTTCAATGTTTAAGTTCATTTCAATATTCATACACCATTTATATTAAACATGGATGTTCATAAAAAATTATGATGTAGTTATAACTCAACATTGCCATTCAAAAATCTATGCAACTATTTAGATTGACATAGTCAATTCTATAATAAAAGATTTGAAGGCATTCAAGTAAATAAATTTCAGATTTTTGTATAAAATAAATAATTTATGCAACTAGTAATAGTGAAAATAAACTAGGTATCCACTCAAGAAATAACTCTTTTCATTTCATTCAACATTCCATAAATGAATATTTTAAACACCTTAGTATGTTAAGGATTCATTTTCAATTCAACTAGATAATAAAAAAAAAATTAATCATGGAGTTCAAAATTATTAGGCCACAAAGTTAATTCAAGTTTCAAGATGATTGGAACCCAAATAAAAGGTTTCACTTAAGGAACTCTTATAAATTTCTTTGTTTGGTCAACCAAAGCAACAAGACAAGCTAGTTCAACCATAGTGAAGGGTGGAAAATCATACAGCTAGATAAGAAAGGAAACAATGATCCTTGCATCTTATCGAAAGGTTTGAAGTGATATAATAACTTATTTATCATTTTTTACTACATTATAGTTTCATTTGATTCATTTACTAAACTAATAAATAATCTAAGTAAAGCACTATTCATGATCCTTCTTAAATCATGAAAATCAATTAATAAAAATATTTACTTATTAATCTTGGATTTCACTATTCAACATACATAACTTAAGAAATAATATTTTATATTTTTAAATAGAATACATACCTTGAATGCATCCCAATAGGTATAAAGTGCATGATAAAATGGAGCATTTGTTTTATTTTTCTCATGGTCCAACTATCAAGTTTATGCATTGATGAAAGGATTAAGTGTCTTAGATGTATCTTTGTATTATAAACAAGAGTAACAATATAAACAACACTAATTCATCTAATGCAAGTTACTATGTAACTTCTATCTAAATTCCCATAAAAATTATTCATTTTGAATTAAACAAAGTGCAAAATTAATGAACCAATGTAAAACATCCAAATATGCATGTTTCTTCGAAGTGGAAAGCTAGATAAAAAATAACTTCTATTTAAAATATATTTCTAGAATTAAATCTAATGTGAAAATTTCTAAGTTATTCCAAGTGAATATTCAATTGACATCAAGAATTATTAGGTCATTGAATATTCTTAACGATGTACATTTCTATCAATTAATCAAACTAGGATGAAATCAATCTCATAAGACAACATTAGATCACTTCATGATTAATATAGTAATGAATAAGCATATAGTAATTGATGGTATTACAAATCTAATTCCAAGTTGAAAATTATTAAATCAATGTAGGATTAATATGACATATATAATTAGTAGTATGCCCAATCAATTCTAATTTGTTATGATTGTAAGAAATAAAGGATCAACTCAATAATAATACAAGGTACCTATATAATAACTTCAACCAATAATTAATTTAATTCTTCAATATTTCATTTCCATAATCTATTCATAACATCCATTATCAACCAACAAGATATCTATAACTATTAAATTAATAACTATAATTGATAATATCTATACATGTTAATAATTAATCAAATCAATAAATACATTTGTTATCATCTTCCATACACAATCATCAAATCATGGAGTCGAAGTTGATCAAGATGAACCCACCCAACCATCCCTATGAGCCCACCATCAGTGGCCCTCACCACCTCAACCATCAACATGATGGTGGTTGCAGTAACCAAGAACATGAAATGGAGTCTGAGCACATCAATCTCTGCAAAATAAATAATGAAAAAATGGACACATGCAACACAATATATTCATTTCAAGGCAATATGGGCATAATTAAACCATCTAGGTGTAGATTAAGAGTTGGGATTGTTAACTTAGGCCATCAAATGATATAGAATGGATCAATTCTAATCCATTATATATCTCTCAAAATTACCCTACTTGGAACCCTATCCAATATCATGACCGGACTTAACTATCTGAACCCACATTATAAATATATGATTGTGTGTGTGTGTGTGTGTGTGTGTGTGTGTGTGTGTGTGTGTGTGTGTGTGTGTGTGTGTGTGTGTGTGTGTGTGTGTGTGTGTGTGTGTGTGTGTGTGTGTGTGTGTGTGTGTGTGTGTGTGTGTGTGTGTGTGTGTGTGATTGTGTTTCCTATTATGATTGGGATATTCATTTAGAATTTATGTGAAGCCTCTAAATATTTATCATTAGTGAAACATTATTACAAAAACAAACCAAAAACCCAAAAGACTTGTAAAAACATAGAAGATTCCAAAATCTCAAAAGAATGAAAAGATTTAAGACTTTAAAAATGTATATGTGTTTTCCAGACCGTCCAAATAGCCATTAAAACTAGTTGAGCCATTTTTAATTTTTACTCCCTAAATTTTCCATCTTCCTAACACTTCTGCCTATCGTACACCTTACCCATTCCTTCTGTACATTCCCCCCATACTCCCAATCACTTTGAATTCAATTTTGGGAGGAAAAAGAAACACCTCTAGATCCAAAGATAATCCCCTCCAACCTCACCATTAATGGTGAGATTAGAAGGATCGGTGACTAATAAATCCACCACCAATAGAAAAGAAGTAGAGTTAAGCAAAAAGATTAAACACAAATCGAATGGTTTAACAATGAAACCTTCACCATAATGCCACCTACCTCATTAAATGAGGTTAACATATTTCCTTTGCAAACCATCGACCTAAATTAATTTACTATTAAAATATATAATCAAATTAAACCAAGCCTAAGTCAAAACATGACTATACTTAGTCATTAAAACATTATTCCATCACCTTATACAATAGTACTAGGTCGAAGGGGTTAGGGTAAGATTAAAAGGTGACAAGGTTTCCCAAGGGGTGTTAGGTTTAGGTGGGTTTAACTAGGTTTAGGTACATAATTAAATAGGTCATTATGAATAATGGATAATAAGAGAGATTTAGAGACCTATAGGAAATACAGAATGGAGTTGTCCATATGAAAATATTATGTTCGATAAAACATTTAACAAAACATAATGAACACTAATAATAATTAATGACTCATAATGATATTGGAAAAGTATAATAATCAACACAAGGACCATAGCTAAAAAATTTAATGATGAAATCAAAGTGTCCATAGGATAATCAAACAACAAGTATACCTGTCAGACATGTCGATGTGCTTATAATTCATTGGTTCTGGGAGTATAGCCTCCATCACCTGCCTAGCTCATAGACAAAACCTAAAACCACCAAAAATGGCATAAATCACATTATGTCATAAATCAATAATAAATACATATTTATATAATCATCATAAATAATAATAAATCCATAAAAATAATTAATCACAAAATTAAGCACATAACCAACACTATCGTAATAAGTACCACAAATAATACAACTAAACAATAGCTAATAACCAATCTAACAAACATAATGTTAATGTTATGATAACATAATGTATAATGAAAATATAGGATCGTAACATTATTTTTCACTTATTTCACCTGTATATAGTCTGCCTCTTTACTTTCTTTTTTCATGCAAATTCAAGCCTTGAAAGATCTTAGAAAATGATTTAATAGTTTGTTCTTTGACTGTACCTATAGGTTCTTGGATTAAAAACAACATGTTTGTTATTTAATACAATAAATGAGGATAAAATATATTTCAAGAAATAAATAAAGATTAAAAATAAGTTACTAATAATTTACAATGAATAACAATACTACCTTTGCAATATCCATTCCATAAAATAAGCTTTCTATTGCATTTGAAGAAGAAACATAACATAAATTGAGTAACATAGTTTTGTTCTTTCTAGATTCTCCTTTTTTGTTCAAAATATAATTATTTTATTGTTTTATTATTTTTATTATCCTAGTTTTTTCCTCTCAAATTTACTCTTCTCTTCCACCTTATCTCCTTCTCATTCCAAGACTACTAATTTCTCGACTATCTTGATAACCAACTTCTAAACTTGACCTTGGTTGTGTTTTGACAAGACTAGGAATGTGTTATAGAATTATGTACACTTAAGACATGTATTAAGACATTTATTTACCTTTAAAATAAGTATCAAGTATTTACAACACATTATAAATTAAAAAATAATGCAAAAATTTTTAGAAGAAGTTCAAAAATTTAAATTTGCTAATTTTGGCAAGAAAACAAGAAACATACCAAAATGACTAATTATTGAAAATATAACTATTAAATCACCAATAATATGATCACATGACTATCTAACCTTATAATCTACCAAAATTATACAAAATTTTACAAAAATAAACCTCCTAAGTTGATGCACCTATATTAGACTCCTAAAGAACAAGATTCATTCATGAGCTCCTTTTCATGAGGTCTTCAACACTATTTCCATGCTTATATATTTATAAATATGTCATAATTGTTACATACTCAAGTGTATGGTTTCCCCATTTTACCAATAACTAAAATTAATCTTTGTCTCTAGTCTTCTTCAACACCTTCTTATCTAGAATAACTTCTATCTCATCTGGTTGAGCTTTAGGAAACTACTGTTCCTAGTTGATAACCTGTTCATCAATGTCTTCAGGTGAATTTACTATATATTACTCTCCTTTAAAAGGATATAGTTATAAAAAATTAAATATGGGTGAAATTCCAATTTGAAATGGGAGTCATAACTCATAACAGAAAATTTTCTTATGATCTTACATAGTCTAATTTTGTTCAATTTTAATTTTTTATACTCTCTTTTAGGAAATATCTCTTTCCTAAGATGTGCCAACACTAAATAAACTATATCAAAATTCAATTATTTTATTTTCATATCATTATTTCTCTTATACTTTCCTATACTCAATTCTAACTATTGTTTGACCTACTCATGCAACTCTTGCATAACTATAACAAAGTTCTCTCCTTCTACACTTATTTTCTCTAGATTACCCAAGTTCTTCAGCTCATATAATATTTTTGGATGGATTACATAAAAAAATATGTAATGGTATGTAACCTATAATTTTATTAATAGAGTCATTGTATGCAAATTATACCTAAGTTAACACTTGATCCCACTATTTTGGATGATCACTTATCAAACATCTAAGTATATCTCCTAAAATCCTATTGAAAACTTAAATTTGACCATATATATAAGTATCTTAAGTTTAATTTAATATTAATTTAGTCCCTAATTTCTTCCAAAGTGTTCTCCAAAAATTCCCCATAATTATTTTATCTCTGTCAGACACAATGCTTCTAGGAAGCCCATGTAATCTTACTATCTCATTAAAGAACAAGTTTGTAATATTAGTGGAATCACTTGTTTTCTTAAAATCTATGATGTGTGACATATTAAATAACCTATAAATTACAATAAATATGGATTCATTACCTTATTGTGTTCTTCGCATCCCATGTAAAAAATCCATGCTTATTGAATCCCATGTTCTGTTTGGAATAGGCAATGGCTAGTATAGGCCTACATTCTAACTTTTCCCTTTGCATGTTATAAATTTTTTAATCTCTTCACAAAATTATTCACATCATCTTTCATCCTTGTCCAATATTAATGTGCACTAATTGAGCAAGTGTTTATATTTTCCTAAAATTCCCTACTAAGATGCCACTATGTTTCTCCTTTATCAAGTTTTCTCTCATGCATCATATGGGTATGCATAGTTGGCTAAATTTGAATAGAAATCCTTATTTTATAAGTTAGTCCATTAATTGACTCCTATCCATGCTTATAGGATTCTCACAAGCTTCATAGGTCTCTTTGAAATTAGGATCTTCCTTATACAAGTCTTTAAATGATTCAAATCCTAGAACATTCAAGTGATATTAATGTCTAATCAGATTTATTATACTTAATATATCAATAAATTTGTTAGCCTACCCATTATTATTCTTGATAATAAAATAAAATCTTTGGAAAAACTCAATCCATTTCATGTGCCTTTGACTCAATTTATTTTGACTATTAATAAATTTCAAAGTATGGTTATCTATATAGAGTAAAAACTCTTTAGACAATAAGTAGTGCCTCCATTTCTTAAAATCTTAGACAATGTCATAAAAATATTGATCATAGGCTAATTATTTATTATTTAATTAATTTATCTTCTCACTTAAATAATCAATGGGCCTTCCTTCTTGGCTCAAAATAACTCTAATTACAAGCCCACTAGAATCACATTCTACTTGTAAAAGCTTGTTAAAGTTAGGTCAAGACATAATAGGTTGTTATATGATCTTTTTTTTTTAAACTGAAAAAAAATTCTCACTTGATTATATCCATTAAAACTTATTTTTTCTCTCTTTGATGGTTTCAACTATTGGAGAAAAAATGCCACTAAAATGCTTAATGACTTTCCTATAGAGTATAGCCAACCCATGAAAAT
This sequence comes from Torreya grandis, assembly GCA_037957365.1. NCBI lineage: Eukaryota > Viridiplantae > Streptophyta > Pinopsida > Cupressales > Taxaceae > Torreya > Torreya grandis. The sequence continues at coordinate 26,319 of JARHVA010004000.1, forward strand.
GTCTTACCTCAAGTACACTTCTTGGCATATCCCACTCTATTATGGATTTGACCTTATGTTTTGTCCATCTTTAATCCCTCTTGTGAAATGACAAACACCAAATAGATTAAATCTATTTTCATGAAGGTGCACATCTTGTGATTGATTAACAACTTATATTATTGTAACTTATTTAAAGCCATTTTAACATGGTTGAGTTGTTATTCCTTTGACTGACTATAAATCATAATATCATCTAGGTAAACAATGAAAAACTTAATTTTGAAATGCTTGATCACCTCATTAATAAGCCTCATGAAAGTGCTTGGAGTGTTAGTTATCCCAAATGGCATTACAAGCCATTCATACAGCCCATCACTAGTCTTAGAAGTTGTCTTCCATTCATTTCCTTCTTTGATCCTTATCTGATGATATGCACTTTTCTAATCTATTTTATAAAAATACCTTACACCACTTAGAGAATCCATGAGATCATAAATTATAGGAAATGGAATTTTGTATGTGATTTTGATCTTGTTTATAGCTCTAGAGTTTGTACATATTCTCCATCCTCCATCCTTCTTAGGGGTTAGGACTGATAGTATAACACACGGGCTTAAAATTTCCTTAATCAAACCTTTGTATAATAACTCATGCACTTGTATTTGTATTTCCTCATTCTTTTTTGGTGTCATTCTATAAGCTACAGGTTTTGGTATAATATCTCTTGAAATGAAGTATATATGGTGAATTATGCTTCTCATAGGAGTTAGTTCATTAGGTAACTCATCCACTACTATATCAACAAACTCATTTAGAAAATTATGAATTTATAAGGGAAGATACTTTATTTTAATGGTTGTGATAACTATTTTAGGCTTGGCAACTAGTGCATAACCCACTTTTTTCTTCCTTGACCAACAACAATAACTCTTTATCAATTACTAGTAATACCTTAATATTATTTTCTATTGTTGCATTATCATATCTCAAGGTATTAGTGTATGATTATTTCCATCTTTCTCAAAATTATATGTATTTCTTCTTCCATCAGGTATGACTTTCGTATTAAATTTCCAAGGTCTTCCCAATAAGACATGGCAAACATACATAGGCATGATGTCACACAACACCTCATATGTATAACTACCTATTTGAAATTCTACTTTGAATTGATCATTTACCAATACTTGGTGTTTTTTTTGTAGCCATGACACCTTATAGGGAGTAGGATGGATTACTATCTTCAATCCTAGTTTTTTACCATCTTAGAAGAAACTAGATTATCTACGCTTCCACTATCAATGATCAAATTACAACACTTTGGATTTGCATGTGGTTCTGATTAAGGTCTTTCTTGGAGCTAGTTTTTTCACCTCCTTATTTGGCATGATAAATACTCTTTCCATTAGAAAAATTTCTCTTACTTTAGGTTCATTCACATGTGATGGTGATTCCACACTCTCCTCTTTAGCTTAAGTAATTTGATTGTTACCCTCATTCCTAGCATGAATTATTTTAGGATTCTTTGGGTACTCATATGATCTGTGACATGCATATTTTTTACACTTAAAACACTTGAACCAAAATCCTCTTCCTCTGCCTCTTGTTTATGGTCTTGTACTTCTGAAGTAGTAACCACCTCTTATATTTTTACTTTGGATTTGAGATATTATTGCTTCCTCATTGTGGAAATACGATTTATTTTTACCACCATGTTGTCCTCTACCTCTAAAAATGTGGCCTTTTCCTATAAAATATCATGTTTACTTTCTAGATAATTTTTCCTCAGCTTTGAGTGTAAACTAGTATGGTTCCTCAATTGATATTGGGGATAAAATCTTGATTTTAAATTGTATATTAAACCTTAGACCATTTATATACCTTTCAAACTTTTATGAACTCTCTTATATATGACATGATCTAATTGGTAACCTACATAAATCATCTATATATAGTATTTCACTATCAAGTCCTTATGCTTTAGGTTTTAAACTATTATGGTTCCTCAATTGATATTGGGGATAAAATATTGATTTTAAATTGTATATTAAACCTTAGACCATTTGTATACCTTTCAACCTTCTATGCACTCTCTTATATATGGCATGCTCTAATTTTTAACCTACAGAAATCATCTATATATAGTATTTCACTATCAAGTCCTTATGCTTTAGGTTTTAAATATTCTTGAATATATTAGTATGGTAATATTTTTGCATGAAGTTACCTTTTAGTTTGAATACCATTCTATCTCAAACTCTTGATATTTGGTTTGTATTTTCTTCTCCTCTCATCTTGAACCCCATCCCACCAAAGGGATACATAACCTCTCAATCTTGTAATATCAAACTTAACTTTATTTTCATCTTATATTCCTTCATATTCAAAATATTTGTCAATTGTTGTGATCCAATCTAGAAGTTATTCCACATTCAAGTTTCCTTAATATACTAGAGCTTCTAATTTAATATTTGAACCTATCCCTATGAATAATTTTATGAGTATTTCTTCCATTATCTCTTATTATTATTCTATAAATTATTTTGGTGGTTCTTCCTCTCTTTCACTTGCATCACCTATCTCAACATGATGCAGGAACATCAAGCATACAAACATCACTTTTGAGTTATTAAAAAGTCCTATGTTAGTTAGAGGTCAAATTTGATCCATTTTTGGATGTAATTGTGTGTGAGGGACCTTTTAAATACCATTTATTGTCTTAGGAGTCATAATGAGTCATTAAAGTTGTGTTTGTGAGTATGTGGAGTTTCCCTCAAAAAGTGACCATTTGAATATTCAAAATACTAAAGGACCTAGTGAAGATTGTAAGTGGTTTTTAAAGTAATGTCAAGGGTGTTTAATGAGTGATTAAGGTCCTAATGGTCATAAGACTCTAGTGAAGTGTCAAATAGGTAGTTAAGTTGAGAAATGGTCTTAACAAAGTCTTATGTGGGTAGTTACATGAAAATACAAGTCATGAGAAAAGGTGGTGAAGGGTCTTGTTGTGGTAACCACCCAAACCAACGTATAATTTGGATGGGAAAGAAGTTATAAGAATTTTTGTCATGTAATATATAAAATGGATAGGGAGAGAGCTCCAATAAGGAGAGATTATTGAGATAGAAAGAATAAAAACTCCTCAAATGTTGTCAGAGTCAATTCATGGACTGAAAATGTAATAGAAGATGATTCATATGAATAAAGGAAAGTTATTTTTATTGTTTTTGTATCTCTCTCAATAAGAATATGATTATTATAGATTACATATTTCATTGGAAAATCCCATAAGGATATATACAAACCTCTTTATGTGTGTTGTTATATGTTTGAGACAATAAATATAGGTTACAATCAACAAGAAGATATTTTGGTTAATTTTTCCAAATTATGAATGAAGGAACTTTTATGGATCATCAATATTGAGAATGTTTGAATCATAAACATGTTTATTAGTTATTTTATGTGGTGTTTATATTTAAAGGAACTTAGAAGAGGACATCTCTATCTTACAAACCTATTACTTGCTTATGGCTATCAAGAACATGGTAAGTTGATGTTTCTTGAAATGTAGTTTGTCATTTTATTTAAGATGATAGTCTATCAAAAGATTAAATTATATTGGATGGTATTTTATGTGATTTGAATACAAATATAGATGGTAATTTCCAATACTCAGTCCACACAAAAATATAACTGTGTATATAATTAAGAACTTTGTTGCATAGTCATATGTCAATGAAGGAAAGTATATGTTTGAGAAGTGGAATGGTAATTGATTTGGTGGGTAATTATTATGATTTAAAATGATACTAAGGTCTTGAGAATAACTATTGATAAGTTTTATAACATTGTGGATTAAAATGGACCCCTGAAACCTTACACAGTCATTACCTTGTTCTTATCCAGCTTGTATGTGAGTGAAAGAGTGTATATGTTTGAATGAATGAGTGAATGGATAATGTGTTGATTAAGTCTTGGTATGATTATAAGACTAAAAAAAGTTTTAAAATAATACTTTTAAGGTTAGGAACTTCCTTGAAGTATGAATAGATTGCATAAACACCTTGCACAGTCAACTAAAGGAGCACACAATTATGTGTCTTATTATCTATAAGAATTAAAAGGATTGAATGAGGTATCTAACCTATTTGTATAGATTTATGATTTAAAAATATATATGAATAATGTATTATTTTAGTTTGAAAGGCTCTATAACTAAATAAAATGAATTTTGAAGTCTCTCACCCTCCAAAGTCAACCACTAGGGTTTTCAAACCAAAAACCCTATAACTTGAATTCTAACTACTGAAAAATAATGAAAATGTAATCATGACTATTTTAAAATGTTTAAAATGAATAATAAGTTTTTAGTTTTCTACCATGTGGTATGGTATAGATTTTAGGTCTAAGCAAGTGTCGTAGGGCTAAAATGCCTAATTGGGAAGGTGCTAACAAAGGAAAGGTTGTCTAAACAAATAATTAAGGGATGAAAATTTATAAATACCTATAAGTAGATACAGGGTGCCCTAATATGGGATTAGATATTTAGGGGAGTTTGCAAATTGCTCAAACAAAACAAAATTATGAAAAAGGCTACAAGGAGATGAACTCACTAATGAGGTTGAGGTGTCTAAGGAGATGTTAGAGAGTGATTGAGAGATTAAAGGGGACCAAGGAAAATGTGTTGTGCCTAATATAAATCATCCATGATAGGATACTTTCTTAAATAAACCTAGTACAAGATTTGGTGTGTTATGCCAAGAGAAGAGTGACTAGTGTGAGCAAAGTGAGTAAGTTATTGATAAGGAGATGAATGAGTGAATATATTGAGTGGAGATGATGAATGAGAGACATATGCATGGTTTAGTGATAGCTAAGATTGATTCCTAAGGTTCCTTGTGACCAGACTTTATTCTTATTAAGGATATCAAGATTGAGAAGATCAAAGACTATAGGTTGAAGATTACAACTGAGGAATAGAGCTAAACATTCTATTGAGATAATTACCAAGATTATATTGAGGAGATGATGTATTCAAGGATTTTCCCATGTACCTCTACATTATTTGGTATCATAATAAGTTAATCTATTAATTTTCATTATGTTTTGAGTTAGTTGTTAAAGATTGTTATATGTGATATTGTCAATAACATTATGAGGATTGCATGAGATGATATTGCAAGGTATTGTTTAAAAATAAGGTGTTTTAGGTATGAAAAATTGAGGTTATTATAGAGGATTATTAAATTATTGAAGAGAAGATAAATACCCTTAAGTTTAAAGAGAAGGACATAAAGCTAGTCAAGAGAACTAGAGAAGGTATAATGAGAGATCATTGAATCTCAAGAGAGAAAGAAGGGAAAGATTCCAAGAGAGAGTAAAGGGAGAAGAGAAGTTATAGATAAAGGACTATAGAAATATAATCATATCAAATAGTGGTTTAAGAGGCAAGTAGGCAGCCTGCTAATAGAGTGGTCTAGACAAGGCCTAAAAAGTGAAGAGAAAGAGAGAAGATGGATATATAAGAAGTGACAAAGTTGAGAAGAGATTTGGGGTAGAGTTTAGATGAGATAGAGCTCATGGTGAAACTCCTGAAATATCAAGGAAGGTAATGGCTTGGATGTAGTGTGAATAAGAGAGTGAAGTAGACAATAGAGTTATTTCAGAGAGACAAAAGGCACAAGATGAGTGTCTTCAAAAAAAGAATAAAATAGAGAGCACTTCCCATAGAGGTATGAAGGTTGAGGAGTTGCCAAGAAATCAACTTGACAAAGAAGTTGAGAAAAGAGTTCTCATTGAGGACAACAAGGAGAGAGAAGTTCTATAATAAGCACTTGAGGGAGAAGACAATAATAAGAAGAGAATGCCTATATAAGAGGCATTCATGGAGACTATGTGGTCTCTTGTTTTATTTTGTAATGTTTATTTTGAGTGTGTGTATGTGGGTGTGAAGATAGGTTTGATAAATGCCAAGATAAGGCCTTAAATATTATGAAGGATGGGCCTAGTACATCACTCATCAAGAAGAAAGAAGAAGATAAGAAAAGAGAACCAATTCTAGAAGTAAATGTGGTGAATAATGAAGGTACTCAACATGCTAAAGATGAAGTTTATGACTAATTTCATGATGATTTGACAAGACTTGTAGATAAATCAAGACAAATATCTAACTATGAAGACATGAGAGAGAACATGAGCTTGCAATAGTCCTATATAGAGCTAGATGAATGCTTAAGCATTGATTATGACTGTACATTTGAAAAGAAAGAAGCTAACATGTAGATTGGAAGAAATAAGAACAAGGTAAAACCCTCAAATATGGTATAAGGGAATGGTTATGTGATGCTTAAATGGGTCAATAAATTAGTTGGTGAGGTAAAGAAGAAAGAGCTTAAGCAAGAGGTTATATAAGATAAGAATATAGGTGAAAGACAAGAACAAACATGGAGGCAAAGAACAAAGGGAAAATTACATCAAGATGACATGATAAGTCATCAAACCAAGAAGCATGAAGAAGGTGAGGTAGGAAGCAATATTCAATCTAAGAGAGTGAAAATTATAAAATGGGTTGAGAAGAACAAGAAACGGGTGAACAACGATAGTCTATCAAGTACACTTCAATAAGGCATAGAGAAAGAGGAAAATGACAAACTCAAGAAGAAAATAGAATAAATGGTTGAGGAAAACTAAACTAAATAATTAAATGTGTAGCTAAGTAACTCTATGAGGAAACATGATGAAGAATATGAACAGAACCCATCCTTGTGTAAAGGTAAGAAAATCATTTATAACAAGTATGTTGATGAATTCCTTGTGTCAATAAGTGTGAATGTGGAACAAAGCTAAAAAGCATGGGAAATAATTTCAATGACCAAAAGTGGGAAGCAAGGTGAGATTTCAAATGCTAATATAGGTGAAGCATTGATGGCGAATGAGGAATTATTGAAGGATGAAGACATAATGAATGCACAAGTTGGAGAAGGATAGAATTGTGAATAAAATGGAAGACAATAGGGTCTAAATTTTTATAAAGATTGTAGAGATATAGATACTCTCACATTAAAAGAATAAATGGAGATTATAGAGAATATTTTTAGTCCATCAAAAGGGTTTTAAGTAGATGAAGAAAAAAGGAAAAATTCATGAATAAGCTCAAAGAATAATTAGGAATGGAATTACATAGGGAAACACAAAGAGTTATGGAAGCCATCTATTCCATGGGTGAAGTTTAAATAAATTTATTAGTTTAAATTCATGATGATGGAAAGATAATAAGGTGCCAAACAATATTGTACCATGTTGAAGATGAACTGGTTGAGAAATTGTTCTTGCAAGATGAGAAAGGTTGTGTGAAGAGACATCAAGAAGTGGAGAAGTGTAAAGAGGAGGTAGCAAGAGATATTATATTTATAAAAAAATAAAAATATAGAGATTATTATGATTCCATTATAATAAATAACTAATAGTGCCAAGAAGCTAAGACACCTAAAGAAGTAAGCACCAAGTGAGAACAATGAATAAGAAGGCCATAAAACAAGACTCAACAAGAAGAGTAAGAACCATTTGTTTGAAATAGAGGATGATGAAGGAAAAATTGACTTGGAAAAAGTAAAATAAGAAAAAAACAAATAGTTTAAGTAGATGGTACACCTCATAGAGGTAGGGGAAGAGTTGACAAGGAGTATAGACAAAGCAAGGAAGCAGAAGTACAAGAGCCTAATGAGGATAAAATAACAAGAAAGGAGGAGAAATGGTAAGGTGAGCATAGAACATCCCCAAAGAATAAATTGGAAGGTAAGAAATAAGAATTTAGCATTCAATTTTATCCCTCTTAGGGAGTATGATGCAAGAACATTAAGCATACAAACATCAATTTTTAGTTGTTGAAAAATCTTGTGTTAGTTAGAGGTCAAAGTTGATCCATTTTGGAATGTAAGTGTGTGTAAGGGACTTTATAATGTCCATTTGTTGTATTTGGAGTAATAATTAGTCATTAAAGGTGTTTTTTTGAGTATGTGGAGTTTTCCCTCCAAAAGTGACCATTTGAATATTTGAAATACTAAAGGACCTAGTGAGGATTGTAAGTGGTGTTTCAAGTAATGTCAAGGGTGTTTAATGAATGAGTAAGTTCTTAGGGGTCATAAGAGTTTAATGAAGTGTCAAATAGGTAGTTAAGATGATAAATGGTCTTAACAAAGTCTTATGTGGCTAAATGTGTGAAAATACAAGTCATGAAAAAAGGTGGTGAAGGGTCTTATTGTGGTAACCACCCAAACCAACGTAGAAGTTAGATGGGAAGAAATTTGTATGAATTTGTAGCATGTAAGAGAGAAAATGGAGGGAATATAGATATCCAAGAAGGATAAAAAACTTAGATAGAAATAATGAAAAATCCTCAAATGTTGTTAGATTCCATGGAATGAAAATGTAATAGGAGATGATTCATATGAATAAAGGAAAGTTGTTTTTATCATGTTTATCTCTCTCTCTCTTGATAATCATATGATTTTTATATATTATATATTCCATTGGAAAATACCATGAGGCTATATACATATCTCTTTTTGTGTGTTATTACAGGTTTGAGACATTAAATACAAGTTAAAGTGAACAAGAAGATGTTTTGGTTAATTTATCAAGAGTATGAATGAATGTAATTTTATGGAACATTAATCCTGATGATGTTTGAATCATACAAATGTTTATTGGTTATTTAATTTGGTTTTTAAAGTGAAAGGAACTTAGAAGAGGACACCTCTATCTTGTAACCCTATTACTTGCTTATGGCTACAAAAAAATGTGGTAAGTTGATGTTTCTTGAAATGTAGTTTGTGTTTGTATTTGATATGATATAATTTCAAAATATTAACTTATATGGGTTGGTAGTTTATGTGCTTTGAATACAAATATAGATGGTAATTTCCAATACCTAGTCCACACATAAATATAACTTTATGTGTACATTCAGGAACCTTGTATCATAGTCATATGCCAATGAAGTAAATTATATGTTTGAGAAGTGGAATGGTAATTGAATTTGTGGACTTATTATGATTGAAAATGATACTAAGGTCTTTAGAACAACTTGTTGACTATTTTCACCACAAGTCAAAATAGGTCAACCCCTTATAGTCCAAAACTTGGTATAAGGGTTCTATAAGAGGTAATAGGGTGTGTCATGGTCCTAATTTATGTCATATAGTGTGTTATTAACCTTGATCATGATAAAATTTAGTCCTAAGTCCATTTTGTGTCATAAAGGTTCTTTTTAAGACATAAATGAGAGTGGTAAATGTATTGATAGAGGTATAATAACTAAGGGTGGGGGTGAATCAATGATCTCAGATAATCTAATTCAATTCCCAATTCTTAAATATTCATCACATACAATCATGATGCATACAAATTAATCATTTCAATGAACGAGCAAGATCAAACACATAACACATGATAGATGTGGGAAACCCTCTTGGGGGATAAAACCCACTAAACCTTGCAAGATGGAATGTATTCCTATAATGACAAGATATAATTTAGACTAGAACCAACTAATAAAGGATCACATGTCCTTTAATTTAGTGAGACACCATTCTCACAAATATCTACTACTCCTATCTAGCTGAGCACCCACAAAAACTAGACCTTTCAACAAGTTTCACCTTGCAAGGAGGAACTAACCCCCTAGGAAACTAAGCACCTACTTAGTTACCTTGAATAGATCATCTTTAATACCTATTTTTTCAATTCAAATGATGATGAACACCTTTATTTTCACTCTTCAACTTCACTCTTTCACCCAAATAGTCTCAAGGGCTCACTCACTCAATCTGCCTCTTCTAGGATCATTAGGTCCAATGACCTATGTATCCACCTATATCAATTTTTTCAAACAAACATGACTGATACTCTTTGTTTTTGATGGTCCTTGATAAATTTTACCTTCTATTTCAAATTTCATCTCCTTCCCTTGGATCCACACATGCACACCAAGCCCAAATAATCCAATTAGACCTTGTACTTATACCACTCCCTTGGTATAACCCATCTTGGTTGACCTAGATGGTTAACATATTTGTTATACCTTATAAATAGGTCCTCATACATGTTACATGTAAGTAACACACACTCCATAGGTTTTCCAATACCTCATTATCCCTAATACTCCATTAGGCCTAGGTGAGACCCAAAACAATTAGGCCTTCATACATAGAAAACACAGTCTCAAACTTTTGAAGAAACTACTCAAATATTTAACAATCCATATGATTAGATCACATGTGTGAACCATTTAAAACCTATGAAACACCTCTATGTGACTTATACACTTCAACACAAGCTCTAAGCACTTAAATCAACTCTCTTAAAATGACCACTCAGACTAGTCATATACAGTCATTACACAATCAAACCATTTTGACTCTTCAAATATGATAAAAAACTATGACAACCAATGCCTTCTCATCAATATTTAGGACTTATAGAACAACTCCAAAATCATTATATTCTCCAAATCTACTCAAATAATATCCAACTTACCTCTGCAAACTAACCACTCAAACTACCAGGACATTCAATAAACGTAATCAACTTATAATAAATTGTTCACACTAAAGATAGATTTGTCAAACCTCTAAAATACATATACATGGTCCTCATGGAGTATATAACACTATTTAATAGTTAATTCACCATAAAACATCCAAATAGCATTAATAAAATTTCAAATAACCTTCTTGGGTTACTTATAGAACATGATCAAACACATAATCAAATTTGGAGCTCAATATCTTTGACTATACAAACAATCAAACTTTCTAACCAGATTCTCTAGATGATCCTTGAATTCCTATTCAAATTTGAATTTTCCACCACTATGAAAATCATCCTAGATCAAAATATATTAGAAAAATTCTTAGCATTGGTTTTTCCTTTGTTAATTTAAAATGCCAACGGTCACTATGCAAATGTTAAACAACAACCACTTTCACCTCATCTCATGCACCTTGGAAACTTTGAAAAAACATGCTCTAATGATATCCCTTGAAATTTTCCTAGCTTTAACATAGATAAACATCTGACACTTTGACATCCTCTTGTTACCTCCTGACAATTTGGAAAAAACACACTCCATCTATCTCTTCGAGAGTAGCCTGCTAAACATCAAATATTTTGTTATCATCTTGTTGCTTCCTAGAAATTTGAGAAAATTTTACTCCATCAATATCTTCAAGAGTATCTTGGTCTTTGTGTTTGATAAATATCAAACACTTTGTCCACATCTCACTCTTTATAAAAATTTGGAACAAACAAGCTCCATTGATCTCCTTGAGAGTAGCTTGGACTTTAACCTACTAAACATCAGACACTTTGACCTATTTGAATAAATATGCATCATTTAGATACATTTATATGAACACCTTCTTGCCATTAGATCCTTATCTGGTCTGGGTCGTTACCTTTGATTAAACATTACACACTTTGACCTATTTGACATAATATGCATTGTTGATCTACATCTGTACAAACACATGCTCTCAATTGGATCTTCCTTTTACAAATTTGGCTTTGGAAACCACTGTAATCTACCTAGAAGGCTAACTTTGCACCTTAATAACATTTTCTATGCTCAATCTCATGTCTTTAAATTTGAATCATATGATCTTCTTTCATAGAGGAATTCATCCATGTATCAAGCTACTCCTAAAACCTTCATACATGCGATATTTGAAATCATCAAACTGATTACTTGGTTCTAATTGAGCTTATAAAAACAATTTAGTTAAACTCAAATTAATTTCATGTCAAAGATATGTGATGCTATTAAACACTCATCATTATATCTCCCATTTCAAATTTGGATAAGTATGGGAACTTGGTGAATTCTATCTAAGAAGCTAACTTTGCATCATTATAAATTTTGCTACACTCAACATTATGACCTAAAATTTGAAACATATGATCAAATTTCATAGGAGAATCCATACATATATCAATATTCTCATAAAACCTTAATTTGAGTGAAATATAACGTAATCAATATGACTACTCATATTTTTATACCATAGAACCAACTATGCCAAGATGAATACCTTGAAGAACTAGATGAATACCATGCACTTCCATACTTATTCCAAACCCTCTCGACACCCATAATGTCTCTACAACATGTCCATACCAATATCTTTTTACCACAGAACCAACTATGCCTAGATGAATACCATACAAAACCAAATGAATATCATGCATTTTCATACTTATTCCAAGCACTCTTGACACCCCATAGGGTCTCTGTAATATGTCCATACCAATAATACCATCCATCAATTTCTTAATGAAGAAAAAAATCTCCAAACCATCCATATGATCACTTTGTCATTAATGCACTATGCTCTCTTTGACATCAATGATAACCTAACATTAAATGACCATGCTCAACAATATCCCCCTTTATAATTGATGGCAAAACACCCTTAGAATGACTTATTACTCATTTGAACTTATTCATTCTAATATTTCTCCCCCTTTGACATTAATAACAAAAGGTCTCTTCCTTAATAATCCAACAATCATTTATTAACACTATGTATGCATTCAAATACAATTTAAGATGCTCAAGATACTTACATACTTTCAAGCATATGAATTAATTACTCCTCCTTTGACATGCATTAATTTGAACTTGGACATCTATAATCTTTAGACCTGAAAAACTACTCCTAGATCTTAGAAATCTCCCCCTAACATCAGGCTCCATCTCATGTCATCTGCTCTTTGACATACACCAATCTAAACATGAATTTCTTTGATCTTTAACCTATGTACCTACATAACTCACAAGCTCTATTTTCTCATGCATGAATATTCAATACCTTGTCAATACACATGACTTGGTTTGATCAAGTCATCATATCAATCTTCTTGAATTCATAATTGTAGCAAACATCTTCATTATTCTATCATGACTTAAGCATCTTCACATATGATCCCCCTCACATCATGCACATCTTCTTCAAGCCATTCAATCTATTTATCTCCCCCTAACTCCTTGATCTACCATCCTTGATTAAACAACTAGAGATCTTTATTTCTTTCATATAGATCTTTCACACATAGCTTCATTCATTACCACTTTGACTAACTAGATCATCCTTTAACTCACTAAACTTCTTCATGTCCTTTCCCAGTAAGCTAATACATCTACTCATGACCTTATGAGGTCACTAGAAGATCAATGAAGCTCTAAACATAAAGAAACACATTATGAAACAACATTATTCAACATTTTCAAATACACACTCATAGCCCTGATATGAAAACTCAGAACCATAGACATCTTTAGATCACTGTGAACACTCATGATACTTACAACAAATCATCATACCCTTTTAAGATCTTAAAAGATCAAAATGTTACTAAACAAATCACTATACTTCAAATCACAGTCTTAAGATCACACTATGATAATCTCATTCAATCTTGTAAGAAACATGACAACAAGACCTCAACTAGGAAAAATAGTCTCAAAACAAATTGTTAAAGCCTTTCAAGTATTCATACCATCTCCCATGCCTACACAAATACTCAATAATCCTTAGTAGGTCTACAAAGATCTATAATTAGGCCTAGAAGAGAGACCTTCAAATTTTAGGTTCACATAGAATATACCAAAATACTAATATGCAAGCATACATATGAAAACTCACCTTCATACCAAAGCATCCAAACCATGATAAAAAATTAAACTCCTTCTCAAGATAGGAACATTGAGATTCTTCACAAGCTTATTTTCTCCAACAAATAGATATATAAATATGAATGCACATGCATACCTTTTGTCAAATAATATCAACTAACTAGCATCCATCATGATTCCTCTTGCTAACAAGTGTCTCCTTGTAGCCTAGAGAGAGACACCATATTGACATAGAGAGACTAAAAGTCCCAAAACTATAGAGACTCCCATATCTCCATACCTTTATTTGACTTGTAGTCATGCCTCATCATCTGATTGATTTTGAATGGATGCCTGACTTCATTATTTGCTTTAGATTTGCCAAAATTGAAAGAAAAATAAACTCTTGAATTTCCTATATTTATATCATGGTAAACAAACCATATTTGGTCTAAAACTTATCTCTCCTAATAGACTTAGGTCTCCAAATCCATGTGTGACCTCTTCCTTACACACTGGGAGTTCCATATACCTTTTTTTTGCTTTGATAGTTTATTCAACCTATTATTTTAATACCTAACAAAGTGACCAACTCTATGACATCTCAAACAAATAAGATTATTCATACCTTTTGCTTGATGAATATTATGAATCTCAACAAACATACCATCTTGTCTCTTAGGTTTATTATGCTCAAGCTTGACTTTCTTAGGTCTCCACACCTAGGTTAGTCTTTTCCCATGTATTATATGGAAAAATATAGCAATATATCCCATGTAATAATGATTATAGTATAATATATTATCCATACCTATATTTGACCAACTATTCTTCCTTCTATAATTTCTTTCCTTATGACTAAAAAGCTTACATGCAAAGCAGTGACCATGAAATGAAAATTTCATACCTTATAGCATTTGCTTGCCTGCTAGGTCTTTTCATGTTTCCCTTGGTGCTTGAATCCTTATTGCCTTGAACTAACCTCTCTTACTCTTTCTCGGCCTTATTTATGTTGATAAAAAATTGCTCATGTTCATCCTTCAATGAATCTAGCTTTGTTTTCAATTGAATGCTCTCATCCTTTTTAGGTCTCACACTTGAACTTACAACCTCTAACTAAATTATGAGAACTTGGATAGTCTCCTTATCTTTCTTAGATTCTTTATCCATTCCATCCTTCATTATAAACTCTTGATCTTCCATAGACTTGGTCAGTTCTTGATTCTTATTTTCCTCTCTCATGATCTTGCCTAGCAAACTTCCCTTAAGGGAACTGATTTGTGCTTTAAGACCTTTGAACATATTCCTGATTTTGTTCATTAAGATCCTCAAGATTCATCTCATATTCATCATCTTTGGAATTATAATTACTCTTCCCAGTCTAAATATGACTAATTTTTTCTTCAAGACTTTTTACCATTGATCTCAATTAAATATTTTCTTTCCTCAACTGCTTAGCCATTTTTGTACCTTGGATCACCTTCAAGTGGTTAAAATTACACAAAAGGTCCTACTCTAAAATTAATCGATAAAGGTACAATAACTAGGGGGTGAATTAGTGATGACAGATAATCTACTTCAATTCCAAATCTTAAACATTGAGCACATACAATCATGATGCATACAAATTAACTATCACAATGAACAAGCAAGATCAAACACATAACACATGATATATGTGAGAAACCCTCTTAGGGGATAAAAACCATTGAACCAGGTAAGATAGACCATATTACTATAATGATAAGATCCAATTTAGACTAGAAAAAAATGATCAAGGAACACATATCTCTTAATTTAGTGAGATACCAGTCCCATAAGGAACTACTACCCTTGTCTAGCTGAGCACCCATAACAACTACACGTTTTAACAAGTTTTACCTTAAAAGGTGGAACCAACCCCCTAAGAAACTAAGAAAATACTAAAATAACTTAAATAAATAAACTTGAACACCTATTATTTCTCTTCAATTGATGATTACCACCTTTGCTTGTATTCTTCACCTTCACTCTTTCACCCAAATAGTCTCAAGGGCTCACTCGCTCAATCTGCCTCTTCTAGGCTCACTAGGTCCAATGACCTATGTATCCACCTGCATCATATTTATTAGATAAAAATGATTGATCCTATTTTATATCTAATGGCCCTCACTAACCTATACCTTCTCTTTCAAATTTACTCACCTTTGCTTGGCTTCACATATCAACAACAAGCCTAAATAGTCCAACTAGACCTTGTACTTATACCACTCTCTTAGTATAACCCATCTTAGTTAGATAAGATGCTTACCATATTTTTTTATACATTTGAAATAGGTACTCATACACATTAAATTTAATAACCACACACTCCATAGGTTTTTCATTACCTCATTATCCCAAATCTGCCATTAGGCTTAGGTGAGACCCAAAACAATTAGGCCTTCATACATAAAAAACACAGTCTCAAACTTCTAAAGAAAATATTCAAATATTTAACATGGACATATGATTATATCACATGGTTTAACCCTTCATAATATATGAAATACCTCCATGTGCCTTGGACACTTCAACACAATCTCTAATCACTTAAATCAACTTTCTCAAAATGACCACTCAGACTAGTCATATACAGTCAAAACACATTCAAACCATTTTGATTCTCCACATCTGATCAGAGAAAAAATATGACAACTAGTACCTTATAATAAATATATGGGACTTATATAAAAACTAAAATATCATTGGATGCTCCAAATCTTCTCAAAAAATGTCTAACTTAACTTTAAAAACTGACTACTTAAACTGTCAGTGTATTCAACAAACACAATCAACTTCTAAGTAATTGCTCACACTAAAGATGGATTGGTCAAACCTCCAAAATCCATAAAAATAGTCCTCATGGATTATATAACACTCTTAAATAGTTAATTCACCTTGAAACATCTAAATACCATCAAGAATAACTAAAATAACCTTCTTTGGTTACTTATAGAACATGGTCAAACACAATCAAATTTGGAGCTCAATATCTTTGACTGTATGAACATTAAAACTTCTAACTAAATTTTATATAAGTGCCTTTAAGTCCTCTTCAACTTTACCTTTTAAACCATAATTAAATTCATCATGGATGAAAATATATTAGCAAAATTCTCATCATTAGTTTTACCTTTGTTAATTTCAAATGGCAACGGTCACTGTGTAAATGTTAAAAAACATACACTTTGACCTCATCAGACACTTTGAGATATTTGAATCAATAAACATAATTTATACTCATTTTTTCAAATACCCACTCATCATTAGATCCTTATTTTGTCCTTGACTTTACCTTTTCTTAAACATTAGACACTTTGACCTATTTGACTCAATACGTATCATTGATCTACATCTGTACGAACACCTGTTCGCCATTAGATATTCATTTGAAATTTTGGATAAGTATGGGAACCAATAAAATATACCTATAATGAAAAATTTTCACCTTAATAAATTTTTATACACTCAATCTCATGTCCTAAAATTTGAACCATATAATCTTGTTTCATAGAGGAATTCATCCATGTATCAAGCTACTCCTAAAAGCTTCATACATGTGAAATATGATGTCGTCAAACTAATTACTTAGTTGTACTTGAGATTATAAAAATAATATTATTAAATTCAAATAAATTTTGTGCCATATATCTATGATGTGATGAAACACTCACCATTATATCTCCCTTTGCAAATTTGTCTAAGTATGGGAACTTGGTGAATTATGTCTGAGAAGCCAACTTTGCATCATTATAATTTTTTTTACGCTCAACCTCATTACCTAAAATTTGAACCATATGATAACCATTCATAGGAAAATCCATCCATTTATAAAGATGCTCCTGAAACCTTCACGTGAGTGAAATATAATGTCATAAATATGCCTACTCAAATTTTTATACCACAGAACCAACTATGCCTAGATGAATACCATAAAGAACAAGATGAATACCATGCACTTCCATACTTATTAAAATCACTCTTGAAACCCCATAGGGTCTCTGTAACATGTCCATACTAAGATTTTTCTACCATAGAACCAACTATGTCTAGATGAATACCATGAAGAACCAAATGAATACCATGTACTTCCATACTTGTTTCAAGAACTCTTGACACCCCATAGGGTCTTTGTAACATGTTCATACCAAAAATATCATCAATAAATTGATTAAATAAACAAACACTCTCCAAACCATAAATATAATCACTTTGTCATTAATGAACTATGATCTCATACTATCTTTAACATCAATGACAACATAGCATCAAATGACCATGCTCAACAATATCCCCCTTTATCATTAATGTAAAAAAACCTTTAGAATGACTTATTACTTATTTGAACTTATTCATTATGATATTTTCCCCCTTTGACATTAATGACAAAGGGTTTCTTCCTCAACAAGCCAATAATCATTCCTTAACATCATGTATGCATTCAAATAATATTTAAGATTCTCAAGATACATACTTTCAAGCATATGAATTAATTTCTCCCCCTTTTACATGCAATAATCTACATTTTGACATCTTTGATCCTTAAACCTAATGAACTACTCATAGAGCTTAGAAAGATCCCCTTAACATTAGGCTTCATCTCATGTCATCTATTTTTTGACATACACCAATCTAAATTTGAAATTCTCTAATCCTTGGACTTATCCACCTACATAACTCACAAGCTCTCTTTGCTCATATATGAAGATTAAATACCTTGTCAAAACACATGAATTGGTTTGATCAAGTCATCATATCAATATTCTTGAATTCACAACGTTATAAGAACCAACTATGCCTAGATGAATACCATGAAGAACAAGATGAATACCATGCACTTCCATACTTATTAAAATCACTCTTGAAACCCCATAGGGTCTTTGTAACATGTCCATACTAAGATTTTTCTACCATAGAACCAACTATGTCTAGATGAATACCATGAAGAACCAAATGAATACCATGTACTTCCATACTTGTTTCAAGAACTCTTGACACCCCATAGGGTCTTTGTAACATGTTCATACCAAAAATATCATCAATAAATTGATTAAATAAACAAACACTCTCCAAACCATAAATATAATCACTTTGTCATTAATGAACTATGATCTCATACTATCTTTAACATCAATGACAACATAACATCAAATGACCATGCTCAACAATATCCCCCTTTATCATTAATGGAAAAAAACCTTTAGAATGACTTATTACTTATTTGAACTTATTCATTTTGATCTTTTCCCCCTTTGACATTAATGACAAAGGGTTTCTTCCTCAACAAGCCAATAATCATTCCTTAACATCATGTATGCATTCAAATAATATTTAAGATTCTCAAGATACATACTTTCAAGCATATGAATTAATTTATCCCCCTTTTACATGAAATAATCTAAATTTTGACATCTTTGATCCTTAAACCTGATGAACTAATCATAGAGCTTAGAAATATCCCCTTAACATTAGGCTTCATCTCATGTCATCTATTTTTTGGCATACACCAATCTAAATTTCAACTTCTCTAATCCTTGGACTTATCCACCTACATAACTCACATGCTCTCTTTGCTCATATATGAAGATTAAATACCTTGTCAAAACACATGAATTGGTTTGATCAAGTCATCATATCAATATTCTTGAATTCACAACTTTATCAAACATCTTCACTATTTTATCATGACTAGAGCATCTTCACATATGCTCCCCCTCACATCATGTGCATCTTATTCAAGCCATTCAAGCTAGTTATCTCACCTTGACTCCTTGCTTTATCATCCTTGATTATACACCTAGAAATTTTCATTTCCTAGCTACAGATCTTGCACACATAGCTTCATTTATCACCACTTTAACCAACTAGATCATCCTTCAACTCACTAAACTTATTCATGTCCTTTCACAGTAAACCAACACATCTACTCATGACCTTATGAGGTCATCATAATATCAATGAATCTCTCAACATAAAGAAACACATTATGAAACAACATTCTTCAACCTTATCAAATACACAAGCAGAACCTTGATATAAAAACTTAGAACCATAGACATATTCAGATCACTGTGAACACTCGTGATTATTACAAAAAATCATCATACCCTTTTAATATCTTAAGAGATCAACATGTTACTAAACAAACCACTATACTTCAAATCATATTCTCTAGAGCACACTATGCCAATTTCCTTCAAGATTTCAAGAAACATGAGAACAAGACCTCAAACAAGAAAAATAACCTCAAAATATCTTGTTAAAGCCTTTCAAGTATTCATACCATCTCCCATGCCTACACAACTACTCAACAAGCCTTAACAGGTCTAGCAAGATCTAGAATTAGGCCTATAATAAAGACCCAAGAATCTACCATAATATTGATATGTAGACAAATATATGAAAACTCACCTTTATACCAGGGCATCCAAACCATGATCAATGACCTAACTCCTTCCCAAGATAGGACCACTGATATTATTCACAATCTTCTTTTCTCCAAAAAATAGATATATAAATATTAATGTACATACATACATTTTATCAAATAATATCAGCCAAAAAACTCAACTACTATCCATCATTCTTCCTCTTGTTGAAAAGTGTCTCCTTGAATCCTAAAGAGATACACCCTCTTGACATAGATAAACTAAAAGTCTCAAAACTCTAGAGACTCCCATATCTCCATACCTTTATTTGACTTGCAATCCTACCTCATCATATGATTGATTTTGAATGGATGCTTAATTTCATTCTTTTCTTTAGATTTGTTCACAAATGTAGACAATATAAAATCTTAACTTTCCTTCATGTTTCTCATGGTAAAAAAAACATATTTGGTCTCAAACTAATCTCTCTTAATAGACTTAGGTCTCCAAATCCATGTGTGACCTCTTCTTGGCACACTAGGAACTCTATACACCTTGTTTTGCTTTGAAAACTTATTCAACCTGTTCTTATAATACCTAGCAAAGTGACCAACTTTATGACATCTAAAACAAACAAGATCATTTATACCTTTTTCTCTATGAATATTATGAATCTCAAAAAACATACCATCTTGTATCTTAGGTTCATTATGCTCAAGTTTGACTGTGTTAGGTCTCCGTACCTAGGTTAGTATTTTCCCTTGCATTTTATGGAAAATTTTAGCAATATATCCCATGTCATGACAATTATAGTAGACTACATTATCCATACCTCTATTTGACCAACTACTCTTCATTCTATATTTTCTTACCTTATGAACAAAAATCTTACATGTAAAGCAGTGACCTTGAAATGAAATTTCATACCTTATAGAGTTTGGTTGCCTGATAGGTCTTTTTATGTTGCCTTTGGTGATTGCATCCTTATCATCTTGAGCTGACCTCTCTTGCTCTTTCTCAACCTTGTTTATGTTGATAACAAATTTCTCATGTTCATCCTTCAATGAATCTAGCTTGGTTTTCAATTGAATTATCTCATCTTATTTAGCTCTCATACTTGAACTTGCAACCTCTAATTGAATTTTGAGAACTTGGATAGTATCCTTATCCTTTTTAGATTCTTTAACCATGTTATCTTTCATTCTACATGTTTTCTCTTCCATAGACTTGATTATTTATTGATTCTTCTTTTCCTCTCTCATGATTTTCCCTAACAAACTTCCCTCAAGATTACTAACTTGTGATTCAAGACCTTTGATCTTATTCCTCATTTTATGATTTTGTTCATTAAGTTCCTAAAACTTCATCTCATATTCATTATCCTTAGAATTAGAATTACTCTTCCTAGTCTCAATATGACTAATCTATTCTTTAATAATTTTGACCATTGATCTGAATTCAATATTATATTTCTTCAACTACTTAGCCATTTTTATACCTTGGATCACCTTCAAGTGGTTAAACTTGCACAAAAGGTCCTACACTAATACCAATTTATAGAGGTACAATCATTAAGAGGGGGGGGGTGAATTAATGATGCTAGATAATCCATTTCAATTCCCAACTCTTAAACATTTAACACATAAAATAATGATGTATACAAATTAATCATTACAATGAACAAGCAAGATCAAACACATAACACATGATATATGTGGGAAACCCTCTTGGGGGATAAAACCCACTAAACATTTTAAGATGGAATATAGTTATTTAATGATAAGATCCAATTTATACCACAACAAAATAATCAAGGAATACCTATCCCTTAATTTAGTGAAACACCAGTCCTACAAGGAGCTACTACCACTTTCTAGCTGAGCACCCACAACAACTAGACCTTTTAGCAAGTTTCACCTTGCAAAGAAAAACCAAACCCCAAGGCAAATGAGAACCTACTTAGCTACCTTGAATATATTATCTTGAAAACCTATTATTATTCTTCAATTTATGATGACCACCATTTTTTTCACTCTTCACCTTTACTCTTTCATTCAAATAGTCTCAAGGGCTCACTCACTTAATATTCCTCTTCTAGGCTCATTAGGTCCAGTGATCTATGTATCCACCTACACCAGGTTGATTATACAAACATGACTGATCCTATTTTCTATTTTATGGTCCTTAATAACCTATACCTTCTCTTTCAAAGATTCTCTCCTTCACTTGGCTCCACACATGCACAATAAGCCCAAATAGTCCAATTAGACTTTGTACTTATACCACTCTCTTGGTATAACCCATATTGGTTGGACATGATGATTAACATATTTTTTAAACCTTTGAAATATGTCCTCATATATGTTACATTCAAGAACCACACATTCCATTGGTAAGCCATTACCTCATTAGCCCAAATCCTCCTTTAAACCTAGGTGAGACCCAACAAAATTAGGCCCTCATACATAAAAAACACAATCTCAAACTTCTGAAGCAACTACTCAAATGTTTCACATATACATATGATTAAATTATATAATTGAACCCTTTAGTATCTATGAAACACCACCATGGTCCTTAGAAACTTCAATACAAGATCTAAGTACTTAAATCAACTCTCTCAAAATGACCACTTAGACTGGTCATATGCAGTCAAAACATAGTCATATAATTTTGACTCTCTCTAAATATGAAAAAAAATCCTTCTCATCAATATGTGTGACTTATATAACAACTATAAAATCATTGGATGCTCCAAGTCTACACAAACAACCTCCAAAATACCTCTGTAAACTAACCACTCAAACTGCCAGTGCATTTAACAAACACAGTCAACTTCTAAGCAATTGTTCACACTTAAGATGGATTAGTCAAACCTATACATATGGTCCTCATGGAGTATATAACACTCTTTAATAGTTAATTCAACTTAAAACACCCAAATACCATCAAGAACAACTCAAATAACCTTCTTGGGTTACTTACATAACATGGTCAAACACACAATGAACTTGGAGCTCAATATCTTTGATTGTACAAACATTCAAAACTTTTAACTAGATTTTATGGAAGATCCTTAAAGTCTTATTAAAATTTTCCTTTTACAGCACCATGAAATTCATCTTGGATCAAAAGATATTAGCAAATATCCTAGCATTGGTTTTTCCTTTATTAATTTCAAATGCCAATGGTCACTGTGTAAATGTTAAACAATAGACACTTTGACTTAATCTCGTGTACCCTAGAAACTTTGAACAAACACACCCTATCTATCTCCCTTGAAATTTTATTGAATTTAAATTAGCTAAACATCTAACACTTTAACCTCATCTTGTTGCTTCCCAATAATTTGGAACAAATGTGCTCCATCGATCTCTGTGAGAGTAGCCTGCTAAACATCAAACACTTTTTTATCATCTTGTTGATTCTTAAAAATTTGTAAAAAACATGCTCCATTGATCTATTCAAAAGTACCTTGTTATTTAAATTTGATAAATATCTAACACTTTGTCCTCATCTCACTGCTTCATGATAATTTGGAACAAATGTGTTCCATCAATCTCCTTGAGAGTAACCTATACTTTAACCTACTAAACATCAAACACTTTGACCTATTTGACTGAATACACATCATTGATATACATATTTATAAATACCCACTTACCATTAGATCCTTATATGGTCTTGGTCTTTAACTTTTCTTAAACATGAGACACTTTAACATATTTGACTCAATACACATCATTAATCTACATTTGTACAAACACCTGCTCACTGTTAGATCTTTTACAAATTTGGAAAAGTATGGGAACCACTACAATCTGCTTGGAAGGCCAAATTTTCACCTTATTAAATTTTGACATGCTCAATCTCATGTCCTTAAATTTGAACCATATGATCTTCTTTCATAGAGGAATCCATCCATTTCTCAAGATTCTCTTAAAACCTTCATACATGCAAAATAAGATGTCATCAAACTACTTAATTAGTTATCCTTGAGCTTAGAAAAGTAATGTAGTTAAACTCAAATTAATTTCATGCCATATATTTTTTATGTGATTATACACTTAACGTTAGATCTTCCTTTGCAAACTTGGCTAAGTATGGGAACTTAGTGAAACCTATCTAAGAAGCCAACTTTGCATCATTATAAATTTTTATACACTCAAACTCATGACCTAAAATTTGAACCATATGATCAAATTTCATAATAGAATCCATACATATATCAAGATGCTCTTGAAACCTTCACATGAGTGGAATATAATGTCATCAATATACCTACTCAGATTTTTTTACCACAAAACCAACTATGCTTGGATGAATACCATGAAGAACCATATGAATACCATGAATTTCCATACTTATTCCAAGTACTCTTGACACCCCATAGGGTCTCTAAAACATGTCCATACCAATAATTTTCTACCATAAAACCAACTATGCCTAGATGAATACCATGAAGAACTAGATGAATACCATTAACTTCTATACTTATTCCAAGAACTCTTGACACTCCATAGGGTATTTATAACATGTACATACCAATAATATCATCCATCAATTTATTAACTAATCAATCACTCTCCAAACCATCAATCTAATCACTTTGTCATTAATTCACTATGATCTCATGCTCTATTTGACGTCAATGACAACCTAACATCCAATGACCATTATCAATAGTTTTCCTGTGTCTAAGTGTTATAAACTCTCTTAAACATTCATAATGTTAGAAACATGTCAATAATGTCAGTACCTAATTGAAAATTGTAGGTACTCTTTTGAAACATGAAGAAAGGTGGCAGTTTGGGTAATTTTGGAAATTATATGACCTCTAAGGGAAGGTGGAACATGTGGAAATATTATATATTGTCTCTTAAACTTCCATGGTCCCATACTAAAATTTGATCTTCTTTGGAAGTCTTGAAAATGGTAAAAAACCATTCCACTCCTTCATCACCCTTTTAGACATGCTAAATTAGTCAACAGGTTTCTTCTTGATATGGTCAGTAGGAGAGGTTGTAGGTCAAATTCCTCTAGGAAAAGTTAATAAATTTATTATACTTCACATTAATGGTAGGAGTTAAAATAATTGTTTCCCATGATTTATGAACCATTCTTAAGAAGCTAACTAGTCTTTTTGCATGTTATTTCCCACACCCTACAGGTTTTCTCTTTGTATATGATAATCCATACAATCTAGCTAATGAAATTGCTTCTACTAGAGTTATACATACTTTTATAATTATTACCAAATTTGGTTTCATTTTCAAAAGTGATTTTATGGGCCAAGCATCTTAAGTTACAGGTTCGTCTCATATGGAGTGACATATAAGTTTTCACCATCTATAGAGTTTTCATTTCCTTTTGATGGTTTAATATCAGGGTTTTATGTTGTAAATCATGTATTAAATAGTTTATTTCATCCACCTATAATCCCAAGGTCATCTTCAAGGGATATCACCAATGGAGTTGCAATCAACCTCCAACACAATCAAGTTTTCTACAAGTGTTCACTCATAGTCATGTTGAGTCACATGTATGAATCTTGTTTAGAACATAAATAAAGGTGTAATCAAGTTTTTAAGGTTTTAAACACATATTTATAATATAAATAATAAAATTAAATTATCCAAATGATATATAATCAGTTGTGACAACTAGTTCTCCAACACAGTCAAGTTGCATGCAGGTGTGCACTCATAGTCATATGTGTGAAAAATTATATAGCATCCATGAAAAGGTAATGACATGTTATAAGATATTTAATATACTTTTATAAATTAATAGTTAATCTAATTCTCTCAAATGGTGTTTAATTGAGTATGATAATTAGTTTAGGCCAAATACATAGTCTTCTACCATTTATGAGCACACACATGAGCCATAGAAGAGATAGCCATTTTATAATAAAGAATTTTGATATTTTTTGAAGTTTTAATAGGTTAGAAGGATACATTTTAGACCTTGAAATTTTATAATAATGGTTTTAAGGCCACAACCAAGCTCATTCTTGATAACCTACCTCCATTGCCATGTGTGTTAAAATGTCCACCTATATGTGACATTGGTAGAGTCTTGAAAGTGTGCATAGATGTGTATGAACGTGATGGAGATAATAATAAAGTTTGAAGAGTTAATAAATGTCATGAGAGTCATGTTTGAAGTTAATGAGAGGTAGGTAGAGTTGAGTCATGGTTTATGATGGGAGAAACTAGGTTTAGGGACAAACTACCTTAATCCATCTGAATAGAGACCTGGCCATTCTTTCAACATTTTCACGATGAGGCTTTTTGAAGTGCTATCTGGTATAATTCCTCCATCATGTAGTCCATGTGTAATATAACATGATGTTAAAGGCCTCCCATTCCATGCATTATTGCACTATAGAATGTAAGTATTCTCTATAGTGTTACATGTTTAAGTAGCCCTTAAATGAATTGAGATATAATAGAAACCCAAAGTTTGGGTGGATGACTTATTTTAAAGTAAAAGGAAACTTTGAGATCAAGAGACATTTAATTAAATTGATTCATAGGTTTGTGATCTAAATTATCACCTATATAACCTCCTTTTGGGCCCAAGAAAGTGCACTTATAGGTTAAAGAAAGGTAAAATAGTAGAACCTATAGGATAAATTCTATTATCATGCTCTATATAGGATTTTAGTATGTTAAATTTTTATAATTAATCTAAAAGGTCTAAATAATGTCTAAAAACTAAGTGGAATATGCAAATAAACATCCTAAAGAGATCCTTTATTGCTAAAGTAATCATTCATAGTTGGACCATGAGACCACTAGCAAGGGGTTATGAAACTTGGGTGTAGACTAGACCTAGGGATAGATAAATCCAAACATTCAAGAAAGGACCTTGGTCATTTTGAAAATTTATAGAGTCATAAGATATGATGCCTAACTATAGATGACACCCTATAGTCATACCTTTCCTGAAGAACACACACTCATAGTTGGTTATCAAATTAGGCCTTTCAAGTGAAAGGCATGCTTTGAAGAGTTTATGAAGGGTTGAAATGATGAATATTGTTGGAGTGTCTTGAAAAATTATAGTGACCATATCATGATGTCCTAAGATAAAGGAAATAGAGCAAGGACAAACCTTCAAAACCTAACCTACAGTCACAATCATGGTCCATGCATAGTTAGTGTTCACAGAGCCTATCTTGGAGTTTTGGAAGGATTGGAGGTGATAAAAGTTCTACCTAACCATAAAAATGGATACATATTACCTGAATGATTGGATTGAGGTCCATGTATCTTAAATTTTCTTGAGAAGATAAAGGAGATACCCTTTATTATGTCTCAGACATAGGGTACTCCATGAAATTAAAAAATTACGGGTTGGGTGAGACTATGATAACAAGACGTGTTAAGGGTCTTAAATTATAATTAATTATGGTGTATAAAGTGGTAGTAAACATGTACCAATCTATAATATACCTTGTAATTGAAATAATATGCTTAGAGGAGGTGGTGAGTAGTCTTATGCATGTTAAGCCTACTAAGTCTTTGTTAGGCTTAATGGCTAAGGGGTTTTCAATATCACTTATAATAATATATGATAAGTTAAATGAGTTAAGAAACCATCATATTGAGACATAAGGTGACCTCTGGTGTGCAGGGGAAGTCATAAACAAGCCATATTTTGGCTCAAATTAATTCAAGCCTACACAAAATGAAGAAAAGAGCTTGAGAAGCTAACTTTGAATGTTTGAACTTGTATGGACACTAAACATGGGATCTAAAGGAACTAATACATGTTGTAGATGGTCCATAACAAGGTTTTAGTGGCATTTGTTAGAGTATTGCATGTCAGATTGTATGAACAATCCTTAAGGGATAAAACATCTTAAAACCCTCCAAAACCCTTAGTAGTGACCCAATAAGGAAACTAAAGTAAAATAGGGATTAAAATGGGATAAAATGGGTATTAAAGTGATTTTATATTGTAAAAAACTTACTATGGATACTTCCCATCATATTGAGTGGTACCTTACTTGTACAGACATGGCACATAACTGGTTTCTTTGATAGTTTTTTGTGTTTTTTAGGTTTAAGGGTGATTCAAAGGATGAAATTAACATTGGGAGATAGGTTTTGACCTGATATAACCCCTATTTTCCATTTCATGCATCAAAAAATCTTTAAAGTTCCTCTACAAGTGCCTTAATCTCAGCCAATCCAAACTAGCATAGTGAACAAGCAATGACCTCCAAGTGAGAAGATGAAAAATCTAAGTGACCCATTTTAAGGTAAACCTAATGAATATAAATCCATAAAGGATATTTATAAGTTTAAATAACTCAGTTTTATGTATTATATTGGAAAAATAAATACAACTTTGGTGCCAAGTGTGAGGGGTAAGTGAAAGAGGAGTGATTATGATTACAAGTAGTGATAACTCATGTCTAGAATAATCCTAATGATTAAGGACACATAAAATTCATGTTTGGGATTGTTTATAACTCTTACCTCTCATTTAAATCATCTCATATATCCATAATCTATTGTGGAGCACTCAAATAATGCAAGTGATGAAGGTAGTTTTCTGAGTAAGCAATTGAAGAGTCCTACACCACATTTCATGAGTTTCATGCCTGAGAGGGACATTTTTCCTATGAGACCTTGCATGGCCTATTACATATTCATTTTTAATACATTTTTAACTCCCTTTATTATTTTTACACATGGTATAGTGACTCTTGGACTTCATTCTCCTCTCTTCTCTCTAAAATTCTATAAGTAGTAGCCATTTTGGCTCTTATAAGCTAATTTCACTCCTTGTATGGTAAATCATACTGGATTAATGTTGTAATTTACCTTTGAAAAATAAATGAAAATTTGGTTTTGAGTTCATGAACATTTTTATAAGTTTTAAAAGTGATGTATGGTGATTTTAAGTGATAATCTTCTATCCTTCTCCTTATCCTCTCATGTTTATTGACGAGTTCCTATTATAATAGGTCATAGAGAGTGTAACTAGTGTGTTAGGATCATTTAAAGTGTAAAATTGTTCTTAGAGTGTGTAATATCCCCTCTAGTTCACTTACCTTGTGTTATATCATGCATATCACCTTTATATTGAAACACTTATGTTAGAACCTCTTAGGACTCTGAAGTTGGTTTGTAGGTCTTATTTATTAGTGTATCACCCCCTTATATTATTTTAATTTCATGAAAACTGATATCTATTTTCCCACAATAAATTAGTTAAATAGGTGATAAGCACTTC
Organism: Torreya grandis; assembly: GCA_037957365.1. Lineage (NCBI taxonomy): Eukaryota > Viridiplantae > Streptophyta > Pinopsida > Cupressales > Taxaceae > Torreya > Torreya grandis. The sequence continues at coordinate 55,617 of JARHVA010004000.1, forward strand.
AAGGCATATTCAGGGAGCTAACCCTTAAACATAAAGGTCTACTTCTACAATAGGTAAACCCACATACTTATAAGTATTCCCATGTTTCAAAAATATGGAGGAGGATTTAACACCCTCATATAGGTTGAAATATTTTGTGACAACACAACCATTTAAATTTGTTATAACCTTATGGATGAAAACAAACCCTTGAACCCTTACACAGTCATTACCATGTTCTTATTCAGTCAATATGCAAGTGAAAGAGTGTATATGTTTTAATGAATAATGTGTTGATTAAGTCTTGTTATTATTTTAATAATAATTTTTTTTGATAATAATCCTTTTGTTTTCAATAACTTCCTTGAAGTATGAACATACTACACAAACCCCTTGCATAGACAACTAAAGGTGCACATAACTCTATGTTTTGTTGTATATAATCCTTAAAAGGATTGAATGAGGTACTTAACCTATTTAGATAGATATATAATGTCAAAATATACCTATATAAATTACTATTTTAGTTTTAAATTCCATATAAATAAATAAAATAATTTTTAAATCCTCTCAGCCTCTACAACCAACCACCTAGAGTTTCTAAATAAAAAACCCTATAACTTGAATTCCAACTAGTGTAAAATCATGAAAATTTGTAATAATTCCTATTTTTAAATTTTAAAATGGAATCATGAGGTTTTATTTTCATATATTATGGTATATTACAAATTTGAGGTCTGAGTAAGTGTTGTAGGGCTAGAAAGGCCTAATTGGGATGGTTCTAACAAAGCAAAGGTTATATAGACAAATAATTAAGGGATGAAACTTTATGGAGACCTATAATAAAATATATGGTAGCCTAATATGGTCTTATATCTTCATGGGAGTTTGCATATTTTTCAAACAAAATGAAATTGTGAAAAAAGGCTACACGGAGATGAACTCACTAATAGGTTGAGTTGTATAAGGCGATGTTAGAGAGTGATTGATATTTTAAAGGGGATTGAGAAAAATGTGTTGTGCCCAAGATAAGTCATCCATGATAGGTTATTATCTTTAATAAACCTAGGACAAGATTTGGTGTGTTATGCCAAGAGAAGAGTGACTAGTGTGAGCAAAGTGAGTAAGTTCTTGATAAAGAGATGAATGAGTGAATAGATTGAGTGGAGATGATGAATGATAGACCTATAATGATCTATTGATAGAAGATATTGATTAATAATTTAAAATTTATGTGAAATTGGTGTATTATTTATAATTTAGTTAAAGATCTAGAATAGGAAATCAGTAAATAAATATGTAATAATTAAGCTACTGATTTGTATAATTTGATTGTAATTTGAATCTTTCTAAAAATAGTAATAAGGGAGAGAAAATAAAAATTAGTTGGAAATTGATTGAGATGACTATTTAAACATCTAAAATTCACTTTAAAATATGAATACACTATCATAAATTAGGATCTAGACTTCATTTTATGATTGGACAAGAGTGCTAAAATAAGACACCTTGGGGTCTGATGCTATAGTCCTCTTCTACCACTATTATCTAGGGGATCTAAGCTTTCTAGGTTTTGTTCACTATGTCTATGTGAGCATGTCTATGAAATTTTGACTATTAGATGTATGTGGAACTCCTTATAGAGCTGATATAGTATTCAAACCCTAGACTCCATTATGCTTTGATAAACTTCATGAAAGAGGGGGGTTAGTGTGTGTAATATGCACTGAACATGTATCCACACCCCATGTGTGGGAATTTTACCTACATACTAATACTTTGAAGAGATATCAAGCCATATGTAGTTATTCCACTTGATGTATTTTGTCAAATTATGTGTATGAAGATGCAAAAGATAAAACTAGGTGTATTTGAGGTAGTTAGGGACTGGTGCAAGGATTTAAATAAGATTGTAATAGTATTGGTTGGATGTATGCATAGAATAGGTAAGATTGACTTAGTGGTTTTTATTGTATTATTTCTTTCTTTTTTATAATTTATAACCCCTTCTAAATGAAATTTGAATGGGATTTTATAGGGATCTATTGGTCATGGGTTGAATGTGCTCACATTAGGCCAATAAGAAGAGGGATAAGAATTGGAAGGAAATGACCATTGGAGGTAAAAATGCACTTATATAGGAGCATGGAAAGTGGAAACTAAAGGTCTTGATGCTATATTATACATTGGCCACTATAGTTCTGAGCTAACAGGACTTAAGGGATAGTTTGTAATTGAAAGAGTAGTTTAGCTAAGCTAATATTAGGTCTATAAGGCTACATATGGTTAGGAATTAATGAAAAGATGCCCATTAGGATCATGAAATAAAAAAATAAGGACCTATGGGTTGGGTGTCACAAGCCACACTCAAGTTACCAATTTTCACATTTTATATGACTACATTTGCCCCTCCTTTATTCTAGTGATGCAACAAAGCGAAATACTAGGATAAAAGAAAAATAGAAAGTGTACCTAAACTTACCTACAAGGGTGAAGCTCATGAAGTTGTGTGATATTGGGTGTGTGTAGAGAGAGAATGATTTAAAGTGTAAATCTACAAAAGAAAATAAAGACTAGATTAGTTCTTACTAGATACATTATATCTAAAATAAGAACATACAAAGCTGGGTAAAATAAAGAGAGAGGAAGAAAAAATAATGAATACACCTCATCAGGTATACGAACCAATACAAAACCTATTGTGATGCTGAGTGATGTTGAGTAATTTTAAATGATGTTATATCAAGAATAATATCATGAACGGAGCTGAGTGTTCAATTCCTTGGAAGTGGCTCAAGAATATAAAGGTTGGCCTTTTAGCTCCACCATCACCTAATAAGTAAATCTACATGATCATGCATGTGATAATTGATGTTTTGACCATGTGTATAATCACTCTGAGTAGGTGGCTCAAGATTACAAAGAATAACTAGTCCTTTGGCTCCATCATTACCCTATAAAGTGAAGCTATGAATTGATACCAATATGAAATGTTGTCTTATGAGATGGATCCATGAAGCCCATATTTGTACTATAATTTTATAATGTTAGGATGGATAGCCAAATGTATGTTGGAAACTAGGCCACTTTTGGCCACTTTGAAAGGTGGAGATTAGGCTTGTATGAAAGCCACTCCAAAATTGGGCACTAAGATTATATGAAAGCCATTTCAAAAATGTGAAAGTTAGGCTTGTATGAAAGCCACTCCAAAATTATGCTAACCACCTGTAGATAGAATAAGGCAGACAACTACTAAGAGTACTTGGGTAATGTACTAAATTCAAAAATAAACGAAAATAAATGTGTACACATTTCCCCCAATCATTGGTGTCTGAAACATGGATTCTAATTTGAAAGTTATACCAACTATCATATCTAAAATTGGAAGTGAGATCCATCATGCCACACATGATTCCCCCTATATCTAGATTATTTGATTAAATGTGTACTAAAAACTCGATTATAAACTGGACCGAATGTCCAAAACTATAATTGAACCTATTTTTTTCCTGCTTCTAGAAAGTTTTATTTTTTTGTTGTTTGGATAAGAGTGCCAAAAGTAGACACTAGAGGGTTTAGTGCTGGAGTCCAATATTGGCATTATTTTCTTGGGATAAATCTGATGATTGTTCTATAATTCTCACTATTTTCTTGGTCTATTCTACCTGGTTTGAAGTCTAGTTGATGTTTTAGGTTTCAAAATGCTGATTTTTTGACTGGTAGGAGCTATGATCTTTATGACAAAACCCCTATTTGTTTCCCCCTCTTCTGAGGGTAGAAATGAAGACCCTAAAATGACTATCCTCAAAATAAAATATCCCTACAAGTGTGTTATGTTGTAAATATACATGATATATCAATGATAATTGATAATATATCTCAAGTTATAGCATGGCTTATAATGAATAATTATTAGATCAATAGGGGTATGCCTAGATAGATATAATATTGTAATAGAATATGCAATATACTAAATTAGAACTAGAAGTCTAGTTAGTTATTAAGTATTATTTGTCATGGAGTGATGGAGCATGATGTCCATCATGGCATCCAAGAAAGCAAGATAATGCATGATTTGGATCATGGCATTACAAACAATAAAAAATCAATCAAACAACAATCATACAAGGCAAGAAGCATAAAAGAGTGCCCAAAGGTCCAAGCAAACAAGGGACATGGGCACATGTCACTCAAATTGGAAGGAAAGCATACATGACATGTTTAAAGACCACATATACATATAATTGAAACAAGCAAGGTTGGTGTGAAATCCACAATCACATAGGAGACTATAGGAAAAGGAGATTGGCACATGTCCTAAGGCACACACAAGAATAGAAGCAAAGGACATTAGCAAATGTCCTAAGGCACATACAAGAGATAAAAAAAGAAGTAATAAATATAATCACATCTAGATACACAAAGCAACAAAGGAAAGCATGTAATATAATGGAAATATAATCACATCGAACTAATAAAATCAAGAATTAAAAGTATGAAAGATATTTAGTACAAGACTTGGTATATGATAAGAAATATAAAAGTGTTATATACTAGTGAGTGCCAATAAGGTAATCTATGTAAGCTAGTAAGTAATGTACATCAACACGATAAATAGAGTGTGTGGTGTAGGAATGACATAACCTAGATGGTGTAGTCATGTAAAATATGCCCCCAGTGGGTATGTATATCAATGTGTGTCTCTAATGTAGAATTAGGATGACCCCTCAATGGGTAGAGTGAAGCAATCAAGGATCTAGATATCACTACACACACTCAAAGTAGATCCAGTGAAGTATGGTAATGTAGATAATTTGAAAAACAATAACATAGAATCAAAAATGTAGGTTTAGTATAGTAATAGAAATGTAAAGCATGGATAATGCATATAATTGAATTTTTTTTTGAATTATTTGAATGTTTTTGTATTTTTAAATTTTTTATTATTTTGGTAGTTTTTATATGATTTGAATGTTTTTTGAGTTTGAATTTTTTGTATTTTTGAAATTAACTATGTACAATCAATCATAAGAAGATTATGTACAAGAAATATTGAGAAACAATGTATCAGTAATTGAAAAGAGGATATATACAAGCATATAAATAAAACAATATGTTGACAATGACATAAAATACTAGGCTGGAGGGGGTAAAGGGTTCAAGGATAGAGCCCATTTGGGATGGAGATGGAGTAAGGGATCAAGGCCATCATCAAATACCTCAAGATCATCATCATAAGTATCATCATATGCCATAAACTCTGTATACATGGTGTCATCCTATTAAATTCAAATTGAAGGTGGCTCTAGTGGTGAAGATGTTGATTTTCCTCTGGGACATTTAGCTCTGGTAATAAATGGCTTCAATGGAAGTGGTGAAGTTGGTGATGGTGGTAATGTAATTTGAATAATACCTTGAATCTGTGGTTTATCTAATCTCTGTTATAAATTTGTGCATGAGTTTGTATCATGGCCTGTAATCCTGTGACAAAGACAAAACAAGTGACCATCCTTCTATGATAATATGTTAATAGATCTATGCCGTACTATAGGTAGTGTGATTAATCCACAAACAAGTAATATTTTTAGCATAATATGTGGTCATTATTATAGACTACCTACCTGAAGTTGAATGACTGCCTCTATATCTATAGAGGTAACCATGTGAATTGTATGTGCTAAGTGATCTATTTGTGGCCATGAATGTGTAGTAAATTTTGAGAGTGTAGTGTGAGATGTTAAGAATGATGTAGGATGTGTAATGAGAGCTCTAAAGTCATCTCAGTACTCTTTTAGGCCAACTGGTGAAAAGCTCAGTCCACATAAATAGTCATTTGTGAGTGTGGGTGTCATAACATCATTTGAAGTAGCTTGGGAATCTATGTCAACATCATGTACATATGGTAACTTTGAATTTACCACAAGGGCTAGATTTGATATGGGAGTCTCATCAATTGTAGTAGTAGAAGTCAACAATGTTGTGGGAGTATCTATAACTGATGAAGTAACTATATCTATAGAATCAATTGGTACTACTAGAAATATTATCAGTGAATGTATAATTGTAATAGGTGTAAGAACTATGACCAATAAAGTAGCTAGAATGGCTGAAGATATTATGACTAGCTGAATATCTAGATATGAGGACATGACTATAAGTAGAGTATTTTGAGATGTGTTAGTCTATCCTATCTCATATGTATTTATCTAATCAAGAGAAATGCAATGAGGTGGTGACTAAACTATGATATGAGGTGTCCCATCTAGCAAGTAGACAAAGATGACTCTACAATCTGACAATATTTGAATGGATGGTTATCTGTTAGACATGTGTATAGGTATCCTTCATGGAGAAACTTAACACATCGATGAAGAGTATAAGGAATTGCTCCCATGGTGTGTATCCAAGGTCATCCAAGTAAAATATTATAATGAAGAGGTACTAGCATCACTTGAAACTATATAAAGAGGGTTTTGGGCCCTACCATGATATCTAAAGTAATGGTGTCAAATGTCTATCATGGTATATCATAAAACCCTCTAATATTATTATATGATTTTTTCATGGATGCCATATCTATGCCCATGGTCTGTAAAAATATAATATTGCATATATTGAGTTTTAAACCACTATCAACTAGATCTCTCTTAACTACATTGGTTATGACTTGAACTTATATGAATAGTGGTAAATTTTTATCAATAACTATTTGAGATGGCATGTCATCATGATAAAAAAAAAAACATCTTCTATAGTTTTTATCATGTTGACTACTGATGCAAAATAAGAAAGATATAAATCAATGGACATAAAAATTTGAGTGAGTGCCTAATAAATAATGTCCTTGAACACATTGGCTTTTTGAAGTAGTTCTAACATGTAATTCTTAGTTGGTGTGTTTCTCAACTGATCAACAATATCATATGCCTTATGTGGATCTACCTGTGAAGGTGGGTTGGGCTTGGGATGAAAAGGAATGGGAGGATGGTGGGGCTCCTAACTAGGTGGGGGAGTCATGGAAACATGTTGAGTAATAGCTCTAACCACATTATCTACTATATGTATAAGACTAGTAGTAGCTACAGGGGGAAAGTGAAGATAATAGATAAGTTAAGGTGGTGGAGGGATAAAGGGTGTCAACTAAGATCTTTGGTGATGGGTAGTGACCTATGGAAGAGTAAAATAGACCATGCAACATAACTCAACATGGGATAGAGGCTCCAATGGAGGTGAGGCAAGAGGTATCTTAGCATATTTAATAGTAACTCTCTTAATATCATCCCATATTATGAAAATAATATGAAATGAAAAGAATAAAGCTTTGTATTAACATATGGTATACTTCATCATTCATGTACATGATAGGATCAAGTATGGTCTCATTATTTGCAAAAAAATATAAGAACTATTTGAAAATAAGTGAGATCCATTTTTGAGATCTAATTTTAGATGTAAGGTGATACCTCAAGAAGAAAATAAGAGCTAGTACATGCAACTAGGGTTTTAAATAAAAATATTTTTAAATTACTAAGGAATGTTAAAATTTGATGCAAATTTCTAATTTAAATATGCTAGTAAAAAATTAGAAATGTAGTGGAAAATTCTTGATTTGAAAGGACCTAGTGTATGTAACTAGGGTTTTAAAATAAATGTTTTTTTAACATTACTATAGAATTTTAAAATTTAAAGAGAATTTTTTATTTAAATACGCTATTAATTTTTTTCTTAAAAAATAGGAAAAATACTGGGAAAATATTGGGACCTAGTATGGGCAACTAGGGTGTGAAAGAGAATTATTTTAAAATTACTATGAAATTTTAAAATTTAATATTAATTTTTTATTTTATTATACAAGTAAAAATTATAAAAATATAGGAAAAATTAGAAGCAAATTTACCCTAGGGTTTTTAGGGATTTTATGCAGAAATGAAGTCAGGTTCACCAAATAATTTAATAGTTTTGGGAATATTGATGTATTATTCCTAATTTAGTTAAAGGTATCAAACTATACAAATTAGTAGCTTAATTATTGCATATTTATTTACTAATTTCCTATTATATACCTTTAACTAAATTAGGAATAATACACCAATATTTCCAAAACTATTAAATTAATTACTAAGGTTACTTGGGACTAGACTTTATGCTTATGAATGTTATCAAGCTTGAGAAGATAAAAGACTATAGGTTGAATATTACAACTGAGGAATAGAGCTAAGCATTCTATTGAGATCATTGCCAAGATTTGATCTAGGAGATGATGTATTTAAGGATTTTTTGAAGTACCTTTGTATCACAATGCCTCTTATTTGAGTGACTTATATTTATTCTAATTGTGCCTATAAATTTATTATCTCCTCTAGTAAAACATCCCTTGGTTGTCTTCTTTAACCTACTCTAGCACCACTTTTAGCTACTCCTCTAAGTGCCATTCTTGAAATTTCTTAAAATTTTATTTTCACAACTTTATCTTCACTTCTCTTAAGAAAATATTTCTTCTTATGTTAGCTTTGAAGTACAACCTAACCTAATCTAAAACTAAAATTGATGGTGATGGATATAAGGAGAGTCTACTTACAACCATCTTCTATTAGAACAAGAGGCTTACAAGCATAATTGAGAATACAATAGATCAAAAAATGTTTTAAATTATTAAAAATAATTTATCACATGGATATAATTACCTCCCAACTTATCTAAATGACATTTAACAATGTATTTTCTTGAAACTTCAAATTATGACAAGACCTTATTTTATGGATAACTAGGCCTACAAGCCTATTCAACTATAATTTGAGTTAAAAAAATGATTTTTATTGTTATAAAACATTTTAAACATAAATTAATATTATCTCAACTTAGTGCACCCATTTATACCTTCATTCAATTTTAAAATGCAAGAAAATCCAAAAATAGGGTTTTTTTAACCTTTCAACTAGGCCTGTTGACTGAGTTTTTATAATATTTCATTATTTAAACCATAAAACCACTTTAATATATTAAAAAATAACCTTTTACTTATATCTTCTAATTTTCATAAATTTTCAAGGGTTTATTTTCTTTTTATGGAGGTTTTTATTACAAAACCCTAGTTTTTAAGCCTATAGGTCTTCACAGTAGCTAAAAGCTAACAAAAAGGGCTAATTTGAAATTTAGTGATTATTTTTCACTTATTTCACATGTATATAGTATTTTTGGTCAATTTATAATTTTTAATTCAAATTCAATACTTTAATAATCTTATAAAGTGATTTAACAGTTTGTTCTTTGACTGTAGCTATAGGTTTTTGGATTACAAACAACTTGCTTGTTATTTAAGATAACAAATGAGGATAAAATATATTTCAAGAAATAAAAAAATATTAAAAACAATTTACCAATCATTTAAAATGAGTAACAATACTACCTCTATAATATCCATTCCATAAAACAAGCTTTTTATTGTGTTTGAAGAAGAAACATAACACAGATTGAGTGACACAGTCATGTTCTTCCAGATTCTCCTTTTTTGGTTCAAAATATTGGTATTTTATTGTTTTATTCTATGTATTATCCTTGTTTCCTTCTATCCAATGTAATATTATCTTCCACCTTCCCTCCTTATCATTCCAAAACACCTAGAATTTATCAACTATCTAACTAATCTTGATAACCCACTTCTAAACTTGACCTTGGTTGAGTTTTGACAAGATTAGGATTGAATTAAAACATTGGATTCACTTAATACATGTAAAAATATGTTTATGTCCTTTTAAAATAAGTATAAAATCTCTAAAAAACATTAGAAATGAATAAAGAGCATTAAAAATCTTAGAACAAGTTTAAAAATTTAAATTTCTTAATTTTGGTAAGAAAATAAAAAACACATCAAAATGACTAATTCTTGAAAATATAACTATTATATCACATCTAATATGATCAATTAAGACTATATAACCATAAACACCACTATAATTAGATAAAAATTTATAAAAATGAATCTCCTAAGTTGATGCATCCACACCAATTTATAATTCGAGAAAAAATGTTTTTGATATCCTTTCATAACATCTGTGATTGTTACACACATCCCACTCAATTTATTGATGAAATTCATATTTAAAATTTTTAGAACATGAAATATTTGCACTTTTAACATGATTATTATTGATTTCCACTTGACTATGGTATTTTATAGATCCATTTTACAACTTGTTTGGGATATCATAAAACCCAAGTTCATGAGATCCTTGTTCATAAAGCTACAATTATTCAAATTTATTATTAACCTTTATTACTTCAAAATTTTAAGTATTTTGAAATAATATTGTTAGTACATCACATAGTGATGTTATTAGATATAATATTATTTATTTGTAGTGTTTGTATATATTTAATTCATTAATAACCACTTGCATTATAAGAAGGTGTGTTAGTTGTAGTGATAAGGTGAAGCTCCTAATTAGTAGTATAAATGATGTGTATTTATATAAATCACTATTATCAATAAAATTAGTTATTTTTTATGTATAATATTTTACAAAAAATAATATTTGGTATCAAAGATGTCTTTTTAATTAAAAATGGGTGATTCTAAAAATTGGTTTCCCTTGTGGACGAGTCTTTCATTTTAAAAAAAAATTATATTGATTAATTTTTCATTTTTTTTACTTACGTAAGTAGAAAATGTAGGATAGAATATATTAATTTATATTTTAAGGATATATAAATAAAATTTGTATAGGAACTATCCTATATAAAGATAAGTAATAGGATGAAATTGGTGGAGTACCATTGATGACACTTTCTATTGAAAGGCTTAGAAATTACATATAGATCAGTTATCAACACATTATTAAGGAATATGTCTATGGTATATATATGGAGTGGGAATTTGTAACTACAAGACCTATCATAGATGAAAATAATGCCGTATACTCTTTCCATTAGTATGGTATGTAAAATTGGCTATGTAACAAGAAAATATGTTTATTCGATAATATATAATGGATTCTTATTCATAAATTTAAAGAGGATAAACTTCTTAAAGTTACTATTGGTCTACCTCACCATGTTATTGATATACTTTAATTATTGGATTTGAAGCTTAATACATTAGATATGAGGTGATAAAATATTCTTAGGTTTGGAATGAGAAATGTAAACTAATAATGAAGGATGCCCTATACAACTACATTTTACCTTATATGGAAAAGGAAGCCTTAATGGTGTTCTCTATGTGAGTTCAATGTTGACTAGTTCAGGACTATGGAATATAGTTGGGGAAGAAAGTTTCTATTAGAGATATTTAACTAGCATTGTGAATGTATCCTCATCACCCATCGTGCATATTATTTTTCACTCCTCAAGAATCTTATTGGTCTTTCTCTCCATGAAAGTGTATCTTTACTATAAGCTCATTCATAACCCATCACTAGATATATATTTATTAAATAGATTAATCTATAAATATTCATAATTAAATATTTAATTTATATTTTTGGTGTCTAAAATATAGGAATTGAGGATGGCATAAGAAAAATATACAATGAACATCAATCAAAATAATAGTGCTTAAATCATAGAAAGAGATTCACCAACAAAGAATATATTTTAATAGACTAATTTAATACATCATGTACATGTGTATAACCAATAATGGTTGCATTTGAAAAAAATTATCTAATAGATTACATCTCCACTAGCTTTGGAGATGAATCTAAGCTCCAATCTAACTTCTCATAAGAACATAAATTTTTATTATATATAAAAATTGATATGTGAGTGAGCTATTACTATTGGTTGAGTGAAATTTTGGATATGATAATTCCAAAATTTACAGCTCACCCTTATCAAACATGTGAGGATAACTACCACATGAATAATTTTGTACACATACTAAGTCACACCTTGGTAATACATAACTTAAGGTGGACTTTACATTAAATGTGAAAATGACACACACCAACACCCCATTGAATATGAACTGAGGTGATGCATTAAAATAAAAATAAAAAATTATGATTGAATAATAATGGGTTGTGACAAATAGGGAGGGAGAGGTACTTAGGTACAATGAAAGATAAAAATAATAATGATTTTTTTGATGTATATGATCGCCAAATTTTATGAAGCCTCCAAAAGAATGAAGCAAATAAAATTACCCCCTATAAATATGGTTGTGTGAATAAGAGTGACTATTGATATGTGTTCCATTTAGATTAAATGTATCATTAAAACCAAATAGGGTTGGTTCAAAAAATATTTTCAATGTTTAAGACCTTAAGCTGGCTCCATTACAAATATAACATTAAACAAAATACACAATGATTTTGAAAAGCCCATAAGGGTTTCACAAAAATACTCTGGCATGAAAAACAACTAGGATTTATATTTTAGATCTACATCTACAATGTAAAATCACAAGGTACATAACATACTAAAAAAAATAAAGAAGCATTATCAATTCAAAATAACACCCCTATAATGTTGACTAGGGAGTGAATACAAAGCAACTCAATATCTCTAAAAGTGTTAATGTAGTAAGTGTGCATAAATAACACTACAAAATCATTAAGTGAGATTTTTAGATATGCCACATGATTATAATATGAAACTAAAATGTGACAAGGAAGTAATAAAAAGAACACACACCTATAAAGGTAGATAAATATAAAAGTCTCCCATGACACTTTAATGGTAATGGTAATCAAGATGACACTCCTTGTGTTGAAGAAGATGCCTTGGAAGAAGTTCTTTTGGTTTTCAAATAAGAAGAGGAATAGGTTCATCTTGTGGTCCCCATTCATGATGCTGATAAAAATAAGGATGATGACTTGTGGAATATATTTGAGGACATTTGCAATGAAGTTGAAGGTTTCATGGGGCCTACAAGTCCTTTGGAGCTGAATACAAGACATGATAAGAAAGAAGATGTGTTTAAATAAGAAGACATGTGGCACACATATATGCAAATGTTCAAAAAATAAGAATATAATGAGAGGAAAAAACTCCTAAGAACACAAACTCAAGATGTTGAGGAGCAAACATGTGTTGAAAGGCATCATCATCAAGATACTCCAAACCATGATAGAGAAATTTATGATGACTATGAGTCTTTTGAAGAAGGTTTGAAGTTTGATTCTATAATCTCATGTGAAGCTAATCCTACCAACACCAAGATGGAGTTTTAAAAAAAAATTATAAAGAGCAATGACACAACACTTCTTAAATGCTTTGAAGAGATTATAGCAAATGAGAAGGACAATGAAGCCTTTCAAGAAGATATAGACTTCCAACAAGTTGTCCCATGCATAAGGATGCAAATCTGCCATGATGAGACAAAAGGACAAAAATATTAGTCATGTTTCCAAGGTCAATACTACTTCATCTACCTTAGAGGATTATGGGAGATGACTCCATCAAATGACATGCAAAGCCAAGGAGAAAAAAGGAAATGTGAGTCATCTAGCACTACATCCAAAAGGAAGCATGCTTGGTATCCTCATTCATCTTATGAGGAGGAAGATTGAAGTTAATTCCCTTTTGATCTAGGAAGGGCGGTATGTTTAAGTTGAATGTACATAATTAGTTTCCTTTTTGTTATGTCTTATTTTACCTAAGTGCTTAGTAGCACAACTATGCCTTTGCTTTGCATGTTTGCTTTGTCTTGTTATGTGTTGTCTTTCCTTTATTTAGTTTTAGGTTAATCAACTATCTTGTTATTCAAGTAAAGGTCTGTGTTAGTGCAGGTTTTTATTTTTCCCTATTACTTAATTAGGGAATATTATATATTTGTGCATACATGGAGTTTTCCTACATTCATGGGATAGGCTAGCTTGTGTGGAGATGTGTGTCATAGATGTGTCATAGGTGTCATAAGAATATCATAAGTAACTCCTTTGACTAGCTATTCTAGGTATGGGAGTTACTTCTCTATTCTTAGCACCTTGTCACCACCTTTCATGGAGGAGTTATAGTCTATTCTTGGGGTGCTTTGACCACCTTTTGTGGAGGAGTTACTTACATGCTCTCCTATATGTATTCTTCACTTTGGCCATCTTATGTTAATGGAATATTAGCTTTTCTCCAAATTGTCTATGCAATTGTCTCTTGTTTGATTTCATTTACTTTAGCATTTTGTGGTATTCACTTGCTTCGTCATGTGCAACCATGACTCATGCATCCTCGTTATTCGGACCTTGGCGAATCCTCTGATATGGTATTAGAGCGACCCCAGTAATTGGTTGTCTATTTTTCTATTGCTTTCATTGAAATCTAGAGCTTTGTTAAGGAATTTTTTTTGTGAAATTTGAAAATTTTTGGGAGATATTGCTAGTTCTCCGCGCTATTGTTCCTTCCATGGCTTGTTTGGTCTCTCCATATACATGCAGGCCTGTGATCATGATCCTCTCAGCACGGTGTTGAAAGTCTCACAGTGTTTGGATCTGTAATATTTTTTTCAACTACTATGCACATCTGCTATGTCAATGGCATTTCAGATCTAAGGCATAGCTATTGGAGAAGTGGCACCATTTTTTCTTCTAGATCTGCACTTGGCATTGGTTTTTGTTACTCTAGCATTGTCTGGTAAAGGGAGGCATTGATGTTTTTTCTGATCTCATGAATTGAGATCTGACCATCTACCATTGGCATCCTTGCTGGACATTTGCTCTACTACACAGCAGCAACAAACAACAAAAATCAGACATTTTTTTATCGTTTCAAGCACCTAACTATTTCCAACGCCCCATTTGGTGGGCCCACTCTCTACTAAGCAAAATTGATAAAATTTGCTTTTGTCTAATTTCCTCATAATTATTCTGATATTGTATTCATAAATCAGTCATTTTCTTTTTTAGTTAAAGTCAAATTGGAAAATTAGCATTTTAAAAAAAAAGCGCAGTTTAAAGGTTTTAAAAACTTGTATATTTGACTTACGAAGACAAAGGGTGAGGCCTAGGTTGGCAGGAGACCAATTCCCCCTCACAAAGACATCCTTTGGATTCCTCGCTCTGTGTTGAGTCCAACGAGTAGTTGGAAGACCACTTTCTCTCTCAAAACAAGCATTTTTAAAATGTTTTAGTGCTATTTTTTTGCAAAAACACTAGTTTACAGGGAATTGAATCTTTAATATCTTGCAAACGGTAGCTCAGATTTGGGTGCCATTTTTTGAAAAAGTGTTTGTATTTTAATTCTCCATAGTTTAGGCTTGTTATTTGTTAAAAATTCACTAGTTTATAAAGTGCCTAAAATTTGGGTCTCTCAGGACACATTTTCGGCTGAGTCCGATGTCCTGTTTGCTTAAAGTCTTGCACTGATTGCTCTAAGACATATTCTCGGATGAGACCAACATATTTTGAGCATGAACTTGCATATTTAGGAGGGTTCAACATTTCAGGGGGGTTTGATTGCTTTTCAACACTTGCAATCTTTGCTTTCATTCTCCTTTCTACATAATTTCACAAACTTGCAATCAACACAACTTCACCTAAATTCAACATAAAATAGATTATTTTCAACTTAAACCCCTAACACCCTTCAACTATCATGAATGGAAGGTTAAAATGTCAATCATTCTTAGAAGCAAAGTGTTGTATAGGATCACCATGGGTACTGAAGTAGAGCCCAGCACTGATGCTAAAAAGGTCAAGTGGTACAACCGTAGTGATGAAGCCTATGGATTACTAAGCTTGTCTAGAATTTCTCTTCCATTTAGAAACCACCAAGACTCCCAAAGACATATGGGACACCTTATAAGTCTTATTTGGGAAAATTGATGAGATGAGAGGTCATGAGCTTGAAAATGAACTCATAAGTCTAAGTCCTAGCAACTTTGACACCCTATAGGACTTCTTCACTAAGTTTAAGGCCCTTAGATTGTAATTGAAAGAATGTGGGATAGAGAAGAAAGATGACCAACTCATCCTTTCTATTCTCACAAAGTTAGGTCCAAGCTATTCAGTCTTTGTCTCCACTTTCCATGCCACAAAAAGTGCCCTTCGTGCTACATGGAAAATGCCTTCTTTGGATTCATTCATTGCAAACTTGACTAGGGAGAAAGATAAACTAATCCAAATGGGCACAATGAAGTCTACTCAACCCCAATATTTGATATCTAGAAATGGTAAGGATAAGACTTCAACAAAGGAGAAGAAGAAAAAGAACAAGGACCAGGAGAAGAAGAAAGAAAATAACAATCTTGCCAAAAACAACACTAAGTCTTCCTCTTCCAATGTTAAACTAAAGAAGCAGAAGGTTAAGTGTGCCTATTGTAAGAAGACAGGGCATGATGAACACAAATGCATGAAGAAACAAATAGATCACCTAACTCATCTTCTAGAGAAGCACAACATAGGTGTTCCTGAGTCCATCAAGCAGAATTCATCTACCCAAGATTCTACTAAGGCAAAAGGCAAGGGTAAGGAAAAAGAAAAGGGCAAGGCCCTTGTAACAACTACAGCTTCTACAACATCATGGGTCATTGATTTAGGTGCTTCTCACCACATGGGCTCTTCACTAGTTGAGTTTTCATCTTTAGATCCTTGTAGCATGGCTTCAATTAGTTTGGGTGATGACACATCAGTTTCTATTGCAGGGAGAGGGTCAGTTGAAATGGAAGGAGGAACATTCAATAATGTTCTAAGTGTTCCTTCTCTTTCAACCAATCTCCTATCAGTGTACCAAATCACTCACATTGGTCAAGGCATGAGAGTTGAGTTTTCACTAGATTTAGTGGCTATCATGGAGTTGCATAGTGATACTACAGTGGCAGTGGGTAGGGCAGATCACCAAGCAAGGTTATACACCTTCTCACATTTTGCACCTGATTCTTCTCCAACAGCATTGCTGACTCATTCAGATGGAGTTAGCAAATTATGGCATGAGTGGTTTGGCCACCTTAACTATCGATACTTTGAGCAAATTTGCCAACATGACATGGTCATTGGCTTGCCTCGTGTCCAATTCTCAAAAGGACTTTGTGAAGGGTGTTCTCTTGGGAAGCATTCTGAAGCAAAATTTGACAAAGGCAAAGCTTGGAGGGCTTCACAACCTTTGGAGTTAGTCCACAATGATGTATTGGGACCCTTTCCCAAACCATCTTTCACAAGGGCCAAGCACATCCTCACTTTCATTGATGATTTCTCTAGGTACACTTGGATATATTTTCTCAAACAAAAGTCTGAAGTGTTTAAAAATTTTATAGACTTCAAAGCTCTTGTTGAGAAACAAAGTGAGAAATCCATCAAGGTTCTTCAAACTGATAATGGAGGGGAGTATGTCAGCATTAGATTTGAGCAGTTTTGCACTACAGAGGGGATTGATTTGCAGCACATAGTCACTTATAGTCCTTCACAGAATGAGGTTGCAGAATGCAAGAATAGGTTCTTGAAAGAGATGGATAGCTGTATGATTCACTCCAAATCCTTAGCACCACAGTACTGGGCTAAAGCCATCAATTGTTCTTGCTACATTCAAAATAGGGTTCCTCACAAAGCTTTAAAAGGGATAACACTCTTTAAAACTTGGCATAAATGGAAACCTGATGTTGAGCACCTTAGGGTTTTCAGATCCCCAACCATGGCCCACATACTGAAGAAGAAACACAAAGCTATGGAACGTTAGTCCAAGCCTTACATCTTTGTAGGATTTTTGGATGGTGTTAAGGGGTATCACCTTCTAGATCCAATCACTCATGAGTTATTCATTGAGAGAAGTGTCCATTTTCAAGAGAGTCTTAGAGACTCAACACTTGGCACTTCTTCTCTCTCATCAGATCTACTTCTTCATGATGATTCCTCATATTCAGATCAACCACAGCAGGTTCCTGAGCTAGAGACATCTTCTTCTTCAACTTCAGACTGTGAGGATAGTGATGTAGAGTCATCCACCTCTAGTCAGTCAAAAGATGAGGAGTTATCACCTGACTCACCCACTTTTGGGCCACTTTGGGCTAGACAGACACTTGAGAGTGTTGGCACTTGGGCAAGAGATCTTGCAGATGACAGATGAACTGGGGGGTATTTTCAGAGAGATCCACATGCCTTCTTTGCTTTAGTTTTGGATCCATAAACTTTTCAAGAGGCATTAGGGGTACCTGAGTGGGATAGTGATATGGAGGAAGAATATTCTTCCTTAATCAAAAGTCACACTTGGGATTTGACTTCACTTCCTAAGGGAAGGAAGATGGTTCAATGTAGGTGGATATATCAGACCAAATTTGTAGCAGATGGGTCAGTTGATAAGTATAAGGCATGATTGGTTGCCAAGGGTTTCTCATAGGTGGTAGGCATTAACTACTCAGAGACCTTTGCACCCATTGCAAAGATGACTTCTATTCAACTCACCTTAGCTATTGCTGCAGCTCATGGTTGGGATGTGCACCTAATGGATGTGAAGAGTGTCTTTCTTAATGGAGACTTGGAGGAGGAGATCTACATGGAGCAGCCGCCAAGATTTGTTCAAGATTCTTCCTTAGTATGCAGACTTAGGAAATCTATCTATGGCCTCAAATAGGCCCCTCAGGCATGGTACACCAAGATGGATTCCTTCCTTCTCATAGTGGGTTTCACTAGGTGCCATTCTGATCCCAATGTCTACTTCTTACGGCATGATGATTCACTCCTGATTTTGGTTCTACATGTTGATGACATTTTGATCACTAGGAATTCTCCATTGGCTATTGTAGCGGTAAAGGCATCTCTCTAGGATATATTTGACATGACAGACTTGGGTTTGTTGCACTACTTCCTTGGCATCAAGATCTCACAGTCATATTTAGGGATTTCTCTTGCACAACCTAAGTATGCTCTTAATTTATTGTCTCAGTTTCACATGGCTGATTGCAAGCCATCTTTGACTCCCTTTCTATCAAGATTCAAGCTTGAGGTTGACTGTTCTTTACCATTAGTTGATGCCACTTGGTATCGACAACCTATTGGCAGTCTCATCTACTTGACTCACACCAAGCCTGACATATCATATGCAGGAACCTCATGAGCTACATTAGAAAGCAGCTAAGAGGATCTTGCATTACATACAGGGTTCACATAGATACAAGATTCATTACAGATTTGGCATAGAGGTTGACTTGGTTGGATATATATATTTAGACTGCGCTGGTGATTCACAGACTTGCAAGTCCACTTTTGGTTATAGTTTCTCTCTAGTTTTTGGTCCTATCAGTTGGTCTAGCAAGAAGCAAAATGCTATTATTATATCATCCATAGAGGCAGAGTATAGGGGAGTTATTAATGTAGCTACTGAGGCTATTTGGATTCAAGGGATACTTTCTAAGTTTGGCATTCCTATCAGACAGCCCACCATCATTTATTGTGACAACTAGAGTACCATTCAAATTTGTAGGAATCCGGTTCAGCACCAGTGGACCAAGCACATAGAGATTCACATGCATTTCATTTGGGAGCTTATTCGTAGTCAGGTCATTGACTTGATATTTTGCTAGTCTTTAGAGTAGGTTACAAACATCTTCACCAAACCTTTCACCGAGAGCAATTTTATTCATCTATGACCTCTTCTTGGGGTGCAATCCATATCTGTAGCAACATCATCTTCGGGGGGGGGGGGCACTAGCCTCTTCATTTCTTTTATTTCTCTCTTTTTGGGGGGGAGTTTTTTCCTATGGGTTTTCTCCTTTTCTCTATCTTATGGGAGATTCCATTTGTACATGGGTACTTCATCAGGCCTAGTTGCTGGGACCCATTTTTTATTTCCACACTACCCACCTAAGCTACACTTATGGGGGGGGTGTTAGTGTAGGTTTTTATTTTTCCCTACTATTTAATTAGGGAATATTATATATTTGTGCATACATGGAGTTTTCCTACATTTGTAGGATAGGCTAGATATGTGGAGATGTGTGTCATATATGTGTTATAGGTGTCATAAGAATGTCATAAGTAACTCCTTTGACTGGTTATTCTAGGTATGGGAGTTACTTCTCTATTCTTAGCACCTTGTCACCACCTTTCATGGAGGAGTTACAGTCTATTCTTGGGATGCTTTGACCACCTTTTGTGGAGGAGATACTTATGTGCTCTCTTATATGTATTATTCACTTTGGCTATCTTATGTTAATGGAATATTGGCTTTTCTCCAAATTGTCTATGTAATTGTCTCTTGTTTGATTTCATTTACTTTAGCATTTTGTGGTATTCACTTGCTTCATCCTGTGCAACCATGAATCATGCATCCTCATTATTTGGACCTTGGTGAATCCTCTGATAGTCTGATCCTATCATTTTAGAGTGCATCTAACTCACTTTACCCAATGGATGGGATAAAGCTACTAGACCTTAACATAGGCAAGCATGTTACCCCTAGGAATTACCAAAAGTGTTGACTAAATTTGACTTTTAATCAAATTGGGTCAACCCCTACATATTTAAACTTTTTCAAAGGTTCCTATATGTCTTATATAGGTCTCATGTTGTCCTAAACATCTCACCCATCACTGGTCTAGCCTTGGTCTAAGCCTAGCTTCCTTGTACTAGTCTAGTCAACCAAAGTAAATAAAGGTCAACCTTGTTCAAAGATGGTAAAAGGTTCAAATTATCTTAAAATTCTCCTAATGTGGTCATTTAAATGTTTTAAATTATTCCTAAGTCATAAATTGTCCTTCACCATGTTTCATATGTAAAAGGGGCCTTTTGGTCATATTTCTAGCTCATTTAATGACTTGTACAGATTGTCAAAAAGGCATATTTGTAACCAAGCTTGATTTCAATGTGGAAGAGGTCATGATATATTAGGAAGTGGTTAGAGTTAGTTCAAGAAGTAGTTTCATGTAGAAAGAGGTAGTTTTTCCTTTAAAATAGGCCCTTAATGGCACTTGTACAAATTTGGGAAGTCTACCTTCAACAAAAAATGTGTTATAGTGTATCTTCAACTCCCTAAAGTCATTTACATTCTTGGTGTGCTGAAAAAGGGTCAAAAATCTATTTTTTTCTTCTATTTCATCTTTTTTGCCTTTTCAAGTGAAGGAAAGTCAATTTGAAATGCTTAGTACAAGCCGTATAGGTGGAGTTGGGAGGAATACTCTTGGGGTTTGAAAGTAATTTGAGAAATATTAATTTTTATGGTAGGAAGTTTTAGTTATATGTCTCCTCCTTTATGAACCATCACTAAGAAACTAGGTATCTTTTTATGCTTCTTCATCCAAGAGGGGTCATTATTTGAGTTAGTTTCTAATTCTTTTGTTTTGATTTGATGGCTTGGATGGTTTCATATGTTTCTCAGGACCTCCCCATAGGTTTTCCCATCATATTATAAGTTTTAGAGACCTCAAGAACTTAATAAGAATCTTCTAGTCTTGTTTGGGTTTTCCAGTGTATTCTCTTTTCATCTACATGTGCCTTGAAGGTGTTTTCCACATAGAGGAAGGTGTTTTGAGGACCCTACACACATCATGGTGATGTATGGAGAGGTAGATAGGTAATAAAATTACTTAATATTATAAAACTTTTAGTGATATTCTCAACAAAATTAGACACATTTCACATTTATGAAATGTTACAACTTGCCCATATTATAGTTCACTATCATGTATGAAAACCCCACCTACAAGTGATCTAAACAAGGGTTTGAAATATCTATTTAAGTGTGGAAGTGAGGCACGACCTCACTTGGAAACCTTCCATGATGGAATGATTCATGATAGACTCATACAAGGTATAATATGGATAGTTAAGAATGGAAGTCACTCTAAGGGGATGTAGGTTGTGTTTGGGTCTCCATGTCCCTAAAAACACCAAACAAAGGTCTATAATCTTTTCATGGAAAGTATCTAACATGATAAAAAAAATTATAAGACAAAATTTGTTAAATCTTATATATATATATATATATATATATATATATATATATATATATATATATATATATATATATATATAAGATTTAACAAATTTTGTCTTATAAATTTTTTTATCATGTTAGATACTTTCCATGAAAAGATTATAGACCTTTGTTTGGTGTTTTTAGGGACATGGAGACCCAAACACAACCTTCATCCCCTTAGAGTGACTTCCATGCCAAGGATGAAGGTCAAAGGATAAAATAAGGTGTTTTTTTAAGGCTCCCAACATGCTCATAAACACATTGAATTGTTTTAATGATGTCTACAGACCTTGAGTACCAAATGTTGTTTTCCTTTCCAAGTTGCATTGAAAATAATTTCACATGATTGAATGGTCCCATGTGACCTAAGATAGTATAGATAACCTAAATACCACTTAAGGAGAATTTTAGATCAATTTTGGCTTACTTTACTCACTCGTTGTTGGTACACAGGCTTGGAAAGTTGCACCTACAGCTAGGTAGGTTAACAATGATCTAGTTTTGATGTTTAGTGACGTCAAAAGGGGAATTAAGTGTAAGTTAAAGAAATTAACATGAATTATTGTTATCTCAAGGTTATCACCAAACATATAAGCAAGGTCTTAACATGTAAATCAACTCCTATAGGTCTGAGATGCACTTATAGGTAGGGTCTTGAGGAGAAAGATGTCTAAGTATAAGTGAAACATAATTTAGACCTCTTTTGAACATATGAGATAGCTCAATATGAGTTTAAATTAATATATAAGGTGGTTTGTCCTAAATTTTATTCAAGAAAACTTTTACAAATTATAAACAAGATCTCATGTAGCCACCTCCACTTACAGGTAGGAATATACATGGTTGTCCCAGTCAACAAGGATGAATTCATGTTTAAAACTAAAGTACATCACAGGTAATAAAAAGATGTGAAACTTTTATAATGGATTTATTACCATTTTAAATTTTAAATTAAGTATTTAACATTATAATTTAGATCTAAGCATGCTAAATGGCCACCTACAATGGTCTGTCAAGCAGCCTATAGTCAAGGTTGTGTAGACCTCACCTTGTGAATCTAGGAGCTTAGAGATGGTTTGATAGTCTAGGGTGTTTGAGAAAGATTATAATAAATATATATGATATTTGAAACATATGAAATCCTTTTTCATGAGCATATGGCAAAGAAAGATCCTCTAGTTTTAAAAAAATAAAATCATTCTTGGTTTTCTTGCATAGTCCACTCTTGAAAGGTCTACCTAGGAAATGGAGGAAGTTAGAGGTCTAAAACATGTCACCATGATCTAAAATTTTTTACCAAGCATCCTTGGGAGATATATAATCCCCTCCAACACGTTTTTTTCTAATCAAATAGGGTAATATTCCTTTGTTTTGTCTCAGAGGTAGGGTTCTTTCTCCTTGCACCAAACTAGCAGTTTTGAGAAAAAGAGATGGATGGTGAACCAAAAAAAGTAAATACCCTTAAATATGGTTTGATAATATATAAAAACACATAATAAAACAAATTAAAACTTTCTGTA
Source organism: Torreya grandis (assembly GCA_037957365.1). NCBI lineage: Eukaryota > Viridiplantae > Streptophyta > Pinopsida > Cupressales > Taxaceae > Torreya > Torreya grandis. The sequence goes on from JARHVA010004000.1 coordinate 78,953, forward strand.
AGGTCTAAAATCAATCAGGGTGATCTATGCAACAAGACCTATAGGTAGACCTAGTCAAGCAAGGTACAAACCTAACTTCAAATAGGGGGTATCTTCTATTTTCAGCTTTTGGAAAGAATTATAATGATTTGGATAATCTTCATGGAGGTAAATATGATGTTTTGAATCTTTATTAGAGGCATTGAAGTCCAAAAAAGAGGTTTAAACCACAAAAGAGTAGACAAACCTATTGAACAAGGTCTAGGCCTAATGCCAAAATAAGAGGTCTTTTCATTTCTAGCCCTTAGGGAGATATTCTGATGATGGAAAAATATTTTTGGGGTATTTATATAGGTTTTTGAGATTTTATTATACATTGGAGGTCTCTAAGAAGACATTTTTGGCTTGAATTGAACTCTGACCTTGCAAAATGCATGGAAATAACTCGAGTGACTAGTTTGAGATGCTTGGAACTTTCATCAACCTATGCATGGGAAACCAAAGTGTTTAAGGATCTTAGGGAGGGTATCTAATATTCCATTAGTATAATTATTTAATCAATTAAATGTATACCCTTCATGAACAAACACTAAGACCTGAATCACTCTAAAATCCTCACAAACCCTCCTTAAGTATCTGATTACAAAAATATTACAATTGAAGCATCCAAATGCAGTGGAAAAGCCATGAAACTAATTTGAATATGTATAAGAACTCCAAGGACCTGACACATGAAACTAAGGTGTACCCTACCTATACAGATGGGGTAAAATAGGGCTTATTTTGACAAATTTGTGTATTTTATAGGTATGGAGATGTTTCAAAAGATGCAACCAACTTTGGGAGAGATATTAGGACTTTTTATAAGTCCTCATTCCCATAGATTTGGTTGTCTAATATCTCGAGTATACTTACCATCTTCTTCATCTCAGCCAATCTAGTGGGCAAATACTGAACACTTAGTGATAAATGGTGAAACTTTAATTGGGAGACTTTTTGAGTTTGATTTCATGAAATTGATGTATTGGAAACTCTTGATATGTGTCATCCATCCTTGTGCATGGATCATAATATAGAATTGGAAATGCTTTGGGTGCCAAGTGTGAGAGGTGCATGAGGAGTCATTTTATAACTATTTGAGATGATTTCTTATAGATAGAGGAATATGAATGATTGAGGATAAATCCAATGCATGTGAGGGATTTTCAATAACCCCTACCCTTTATATCAATCATTAGACCTAACCTTATACAATATTGAGGTAGTTTTGTGAGGGAAAATCATGAGGACAATTTCTTACGCAAGCACAAGGAAATATATGCCACATGTGGAGGAGTTAAACAAGTTTGAGGGACATTTGTCCTTATTTTCCTTTTAAGACATATATCATTCTAGATTACATGCTAATGTAACTTCTTTTCATTGCTTGACAAGTGTCTTAGTGACTCTTGAGCTTCCATTTCTCTCTCTCCTCTCATAAATGTTATAAATTCTAGCCTTTTTAGTTGTTTTATGGATCTCTCCACCAAGGTATGGTGAATCCCTAGAATTTTTTTGCATTGAATTAATGAAGAATGTTGTTTTTACCTCATTCAAGATTTCGCTTAGTACATGATATGGTTTATGGCATTGTGCAAGTTTATTTTGCTTACCTTCACATGTTACTCTTCCTAGTGTCTTGTGTGATTTAATATCTCTCTTAAGAAAGCAATTTACAAGAGCGTGATCACAAGGAATTGGTTATTAAAGTTCTAAAAAGGGGGTTTAAGACTACCCAAACCATTGACAAAAAATCACATGATTCCAGAAGTACAAGATATTGTGGTGTTACTACAAAGGCTAAAGGGCAATGCTAAGGCATATTATTGGGAAGACTGAATGTACTTTTTCATACAATAGATCCTCTAAGGAGAGTAATATGTGGACTGGACAAAAATTACAGCTGAATGTTTGCTTTTGGTTTAAATAATTATTTTGGGAATAAAGATTTTTACATGTCCTCATAACTCTTCTATTGTCTGGCATCTACAAGATAATGGGTAGGGCTGCTTCATATGCCCTTTATTGAGGACAACAAAATTTATGACTATTACCCACAATTACAAATGCATAATTGTTATGAGAATTACAAGAGGGTTAATGATGTTTTTACTAGAAAATGACTTATGAATTAGCAAATAACATCAATAAGAGGACGTCTGATAAGGCTATGTAGCTGATCAAGATTTATCATAGTTTCTTTATTTAATTTTCCAAGTTCACTTATATCAAAGTTGGGGGTTTTGATGGTGAACCTTTGAGGTTATCCAGGTATTTTTTTTGACTATTTTATGTTGATAGAAGTCTACAGACAATTAGCACATGTGGATAAAAAATTCTTAATGAAAAAGAAACCTGGTATATTTTTTCCATTAAACTTGGATGTTATTCATGTCAGTCAGTATCTGATTCTTTGAATTTGAAAGTGGATTTTAAAAAATTCAATTGTCAGTGCTTCATGGCTAGACCCCAATTTGATAGCAAAGGTTTTGCCAGGGATAAATTGGATTTTAGAATAGGGTTTTCACATATTCCCTAATTGGAGGATTATTGGGAGGATTGTTCAGATGAATTCAAGGTTAAAAGAATATTATGGTCTAGGGTCTCCCTAGGATAAATAATTACCCTTAATTTAAATATGGACATTTCTAAAAAATTTAATAATGAAGAACATGTTATTGATCTGCAATTTGAATAGATAAAACAATCACCTATTCCATAAATTGAGTAGGATAAAAATGAAGAAGATAGGATTGAGGTTAAAACCCTCCCGATGATAAGGAGAACTGAGAAATGGTTGAGGAAAAAAAACTAGGGGGATCTCAAATTAATGTGCGCCAATAATGTACATCAATAGTTGAATCACCAGCCCTAATAAGCTCCTCTAACCAACTTATTGCTATTTGTGATGTAAGTACTTCTGAGTCAAAAATTGGAAGGGATCTTGTCACCAAAGAATCTAAAAAGGCCCTTACAACTATTATTCCTCCTCGTGCCATTAGATCAAGGATGAAAAGCAAGAGAAAGAGTCAGATTCCTAAAAAAATAGTTGTGGATTTAAATTCTGAATAGGATTCATAAGAAGTAATAGGTAATAAAGAATCTAATTCACTAATGGTAGAGGAGGTTAGTGAAAAATAACAAACAAATATTGCTTCTAATTCTATTGACCTGATGATTATTTCAAATATACCTTCTGATCAATCAAATCCTAATAAATAAGTCTTAACCTCTGCACCCAAATAGCTTGAAATCTCAATCAACAAGAGAAAAGTAGTCATATTTTCTCTGCCATTGGAAGACATGAAATAGATCAGCCAAGAACTAATGAAGAAGTTCAAGATCCTACAGTTCAGGATTTTACAATTGAAACGATAGATCTTGGGACTACATCACGTGCCTAAATGTACATTACCTTGAAGCATCCAGCAAAAATATAGTCAGTCGAACCTAGAAGGATGAAAAAGATAAATCTCTAGTGTTAGCCACACTTGGGACGATCTAGACATTTAAAAATTTAGTTTTAGAATAACCCCACTTGCCATGGACATATCATTGATGCAGGGTGAGTAGCCCAAAGTTCCATGTCACCATATAATCTCTTGGTAAAAGCGGGGTTGTAAAAACCTTACTTATTCATTCATTTTTATTTTTGTATTAACACTTAAAATCATCACAAAAGCATGTATATACATAAAATTCAATGGTACGATGTAACCTTGTTAGTTTTAGGACTTTGGATGTTATACTTAGTTGTATTTTGTCTTTTTATCCTTCACTTGATTGGTCTTATTGAGTCTAAAACTTGTTTGAAAACCAAAATCATGTCACAACCAAACACCTTTGTTATCCACAATTTTATTTGAACAAGGATGCATTACTATGACCAAATAAAAATAAATTTTTCCGTTGTTCAAAACATCATTTTAAACATTGTGTTTGTCTTTGATAAAATAATTTTGTTATGATGCCAATTTGAGTTTAGACCATTTTCACAAAATCTTCAAGTCCATCATTTTCAATTAAAATTTAGAATCTCACCTTTCTAAGTTTTAGGCCAACGTGTTAATTAGTTTTACCATTTACAATTTGATTGAGTTAACTTGGTTACATTTTTCCATTTGGGTTTAAGGCCATTATATAGACTCATCATCATTTTTCATCATTGTGGACTTAGGTTATCTGACATTTCTCTCACACTCTAAGTCTTAGAACCATTGTACTTCCTATTACCATGTGGTGGCATTATGCTACCCATTTGGTTTTAGTTTTATACTTAATATTTCTTTTGTGTTTTCACATCTTGTGATTCTTGGTTTGCATTGTTACCTTCCTCATGAGAAAGACTCTCTTCAAATTTTATAGTTGTAACTCATCGAAGTTGTCCCTAGATTTTATGGTATTGATGTATCTTTTACCTAAGTTTTTTATGCTTATTTAACTTTAGGTTTCACAGTTATCATACCATCTTACAATTTGATGATTTCAAACCACCAAAGTTGAGTAAATTGGTGACCATTTCTTTTAATTATGTGGTACTATGCCACTTATTTTTTTATAGCCTCTTTTACCTTATCATTTATTTGAAGAAAATCAAAACACACCTTTTAACATTTTCAAATACATTTCAAATATTAGCAAGCATATAGAACAACATTCTAAACATGATGTAAAGGTATACTCATACTAGGGTCTCTTATGGTCATATCTATGAAGAAGAACATTTTTATGATGGATAAGATAATTCTATGGTGTTTTAATACATTCCCATGATTGTAGGATCTGAAGAATACTATATTGAACATCAACCCCTAGAGGACAAAGATGAAACACTCCTAAGGTTGATTGAGTCAGGTGTTATACTACCATCAGGATTTCCTATGGAACAATTACATACCTTGATTAGAGGAGAATAACATTGATAATAATCCCTCACCCATATTGCAAAATCAAACATTACTTATTCAAGAAAAATAAAGTAAGTGCTCATAGAATCAACACCTATTGATCAAGATGTTTCCACCAAGGTCAAGAAGATAAGTCAAAGATATGTAGATAAACTTATCATAGACTTAACTTACTCTTTAACTACCACTTCAATACACAACAATTCTTCCAAATAACAAGGGAATGTAGTAAAACCAACACAACATACTTTAGTTGAGAACACATCTAACATGGATCATGGTGTCTCAATTGAGCAAAGCAAGACATAATATGTTCTATAACATGCTTTCCAATACACAGAGCATACATTTTTTAATCATCGAGAGCCTCTTGTCCCTTTACAAAATCAAGGAATGAAACATGTAGTGTATATTAAGGAGACTATTAAAAATGCTTTGGCAAGTTCTTATCAACCAACACATACTTTGGGGAATTGATCATGGACTCCCTAAAATGAATAAAACACTTAAAATTCAAAACATCTAATTTCAAAGAATGTTTATCAACCCAAGAATTAGTGGCTCACTTACTCAAATCAAGGAGTGAACCAAAATAAAGTTATGGATCGTAGGGTGTATATCCCTAATAAATTAATTAAACAAGGGTACATACCACCATAACATAATTATATTCCACCTACTAATGCACCAAACATGCAAGAGTGGAATTCAATGAAAGGAATTGTGTCATGATTGGAGATAGGAAACTGAGTCACAAAATATAAATTTGATGAGATATGTCCATATCTATTTGATTTAAGTATTCTTCAATTTCCCTTTCTGCCTCATTTTGAGGAACCCAAGTTGACAAATATAAAGGAAAGGGAGACCCTCATGAACATATTCAGGAATTTTTTGTATTGTGCCAAGAGGTAGCTTATAATAACATCTACTTGCTTTACTTGTTTCCATGAAGTTTAATAGGACAAGCTTTAGACTCGCTCCTTATGTTATATAAGGGATCGATGGCATATTGGAATGATCTATATAAAAAATTCATCAATAATTTCTTTTAGAATATTAAACATGAGTTAATTGTAGTTGACTTGTGCAAAGCCAAACAACTAAATGGAGAAATCTTCACAAGATATCTACAATGGTGGGGAGCATTGGCTGGACACTTTCAACATAGTTTTTCAGATAAATAGTTGGCTAATATTTTTTCATAGAATTTACACCTTGAGGTGGTAAATAATCTATGACTTACTTGTGAAAACACATTTGGAGAAGTTATAGATAAGGGTGTGTATATTAAGAATACATTTATTACTAAAGGCTTTGTCAAGATTTACTCATAGGGTTAAATGTTAAATCAAACTCAATCACCAGTTCAAACTATTGCAACAAATAAAAATAAGGGATTTAATAAAAACAAAAACATGGTAGGGAATGGAGTAACTGAATCTAGGTATGCACAAATGGTGTAGGTTTCACCAGTTCCTAATGTTCAATTAGTTCATAATCCACCAACCAATTTTTAAATATTCCCTCCATGAAGGACATTTAACAATAGATACATAGTCTTTAGCAAATTGAGAAAGCCTATAGAGGCCATATTCCAAAAGCTCGTAATAGATAATTTAATTATGTGGCCTATATCAAGGCATTTTCTTAAAGATAAACAAAAACTTGATTAGTCTCGAGCAAATGAATTTTGTAATTTCCATCCTATTTATGGTCATAATACTTATATATGTGTCTAATTCTGACATATCATTGAATATTTGATTGAAATTAGTGAATTTGAAATCAAACTTGCCTTGCAAAACACTAATTAGGATATGGAAATCTATAAATATCCATTCCCTTGACATAATCAAAAATTGGTAAGAAACAATTTGAACCAAGGATAGAATCAATGACAAAACTAGAATCAAGGCCAAAATCATAATCAACATGATCATAGTAAATATTATAATACCCATGCTAATAAATTGGATTATAACAACATGGCTTATGACTACAATAATACTGTGGGGTATATTCATACAAACCACATTTCCACTATCATTATTAAAGATTGTGAACCATCCCATACCTCTCAAAATACTAGACCCCTCATTATAGGGTCAATACACTCCCATTCAATTAATGTCATGTTGAGTTCAAGTAATTATGTTGCCCCTTGGTTTCCATGGGTTACCATTTTTGGACCCCATCCTTCTAATTATAATGGTTCCTTGCTAACTCAAAATTATGCTAACACAACTAAAAACCCATGAGTCACCCTTCAAGGCCCTTTGACTTCATCTTATAATTAAAATGCTTCTTCCTATCTCTAGATTATGCAATCATGACTATATGATACCGAGTTACCATTTTGGGCCCTTTCCCCTTTTTTAACACTGAACCCAATGTAAACATTACACCTTTAGGTCCAAAGTTGAACATTGTACAAACTAAGGCTAATCTTTATTGTCTTACTATTTAAAAACCATATATTATCTCTAAGTAAAACCCCTGTGAAAATTTCTATTTTAGATTTTTTGCATACATCTAAAGTCTGTAGAATTATTTTGAATGACCTTCTCCAACAATCCACTATTCTCAAAGACATTAATCTTAAATAATTAAAAACACTTATAGGGAATTTATATTCATTTTTATAGGTTATATTTTATCAAAGATACATTTACACTTTTTTCCTAACCATAATAACCCCTTGTTTATCGAGGTCATCATTGAAAACCATAAAAGCAAGCGGCTTGTTATAGACAATGGTTTAGAGTTGAACACATTGTCCCTTAAACTTATACATCGATTGAGTTATACAGTAAAGGACATCTAGCCATAGATGATTACAATCAATGCATATGATAATGCTAGAAGGTATTCTTTTGGTACTATTTATTTACCAATCCTTGTTGGGTCTATGTCCCATAATACTTTTTTACATATAATGGATATTGAGTTGCCTTATAACATACTTATTTGTCATACTTGGATTTATGAGGTATATATTATCCCCTCCACTTTGCATCAATGCCTCAAGTTTCCCCATGATGCGATTGAATTCAACATTCCTACCAATCTATAGCCTTACCAATATTGCAAACACCTAGAGGCTAAATTTCATAATTATAATAATTGTCCTAGTTCTAAATTTGTTGCAAAGAATAACAAAGAAATAGTTTCACATCTACCAAAATACAATTATATCAACCCAAGTGACCTTTATTCAACTTTGGCTAATTCATTTCATACAACTCTTACAAAACATGTTATTATATAAAACACAGGCATTTCCACATACCATCTTAAAGATGACTTCCATATTACCAAGTTGCCCAAGTCTCCCAAATAATTCAACAAATCCAAAATTTCCAAAAGACCTTGCATACCCAACATGATTTGGAACAATAATAAAGATATAGAGAAACCACCGATGGTATTTGTACCTAAAACTTCACCAAATCTATATTGAGAAGTTTCATTGAAGGAGACTGGTTATATTATGTCAGCATTGTTGATTATTTTTAGAATCCCAAATATCCTATCCCTAATCAGATTATGAATAATTTTCATTATATAAGAAAAGGCCTTGGGCCATGAGTGCAAGGAATCCTGGAACCTTGATTAGTTGGTAAACCAAAAATGAATCAAGGTCTCAGATTTATACTATCTAGGTGTGATCTCATGACTTTAGATAGTGATTATTATGAATCAACTAGTGACGAGACTCTTCAAAATGATGTAGGATCCCATTATAGTATTTATGATGAGCTTGATGGCATTCACTTATTTCATTCAAACTCCATTATGAATATAACACCCCATTATTCCCTTTGCCTTGGCCATCCCAAACTCATTGATTGGGACCAGTAAAAATTGGTAATATGCCTTAATGAATTCCAAAATGAATAATCAATTATCAAGTACATGGTGTAGATAATATAAAACCATACATAATGGTTATAGATGTCAAATCAACCCTAGAACACCTCAAGACCCCCTTGGGAACAACCTTGACCTTTTGAATGATAATCAGATCTAACTCTAGTCATCTTGACCTACTGGCTGAACCCACCTTTTATCCTAACTTACCTTTGACCATGGAATGTCGATGGTCACCCTAACCATCGATGGTCACCTTGACCATCAAAAGTCAAGGTTTCATCGCCTGAACACTAACTCCCACAAAACCTCTTGTTTGATTTTTTATTCTTATCCACTCACAAATTATGCATGTTAAGACTAAAATTAGAATGTATTGTTGAACCCTTATTGAACCTACACTTCCACTTCTCCCTTCCTTATATATAAAAATAAGAGGATGAGGTGAAAGAGGAGAGGAATTATATGGATCAGTAATCATCATCAAAACTTCTTGGGCAAGAAATCATAGATTCTTGTATAGGTATTTTTCTAGCTTCCAGTGTCCTAACTCTAGGACATCTTCAAGCCATCAAATATCAATCACAAGCTAAGTATATTATTCTTTTTTTAATTTTTAGTTGTTTAGTTTCAATAGTTCTACAAATTTATATATTAACTTTTCTACTAGAACATCCTCTTACCATTTTCAACCACCTGAGTACCAAACCTTTACCCTGGATACCTTTGAGGCTCTCTCTTTATCTCATGATCATTAACCAACCTCCAACAACCCATTGAACCTTTCTGTAAGAAGCCCATAACATATTTTGGTTGGAACCAATAATTTGTCCAAACCTAGAGTGACTACTAATGGTCACCTTGATTGTTGATGATCACCTTGATTGGTGATGGTCACCCTAACTGATGATGGTCACCCTAACCATTGATGGTAACCCTAACCACCAATGATCACTATGTGAAAAAATAATAGCAATCTATTTTCACCCAGTAGACCTCAACCCAATCCAACTTTCTTTCCCTCTGTCTAATCACATAACCTCACCCTATTTTTTGAACCACACCTAATTCATTTGGCATTAATATCAATATGTTTATTTATATAATTAGTCAAATTCATCTCTTTCAAGCATTTTTTTTAATAGTATTTATTTCCTTTTGATTGAGAAATTTTATTTATGTTATGTAGCCTTTTTTATCAATAGCTTTATTAACATTAAATTATATTAAAAGGTGGATTGATAGCCTCCAATAAAGTTCATGCTTATTAGATCTAGTTTGATAGGCAATCCACCCTTATATATAACTAATCAAATTTTTTCTTAGTGCTTTCTTATCTATAGGTCATCCTCCCAAGATAAAAAGGAGTATCTATAACCGTCTAGATCATGAAGTGTAAACCAAATCTAGGTTGTATTAACCATACCCTTCTCAAATTTCTTATCTATTCCAAAGAACATAATAAAAAATTCATTGAAACAAATGATATTCATATACAAATTGCCAATTAGTGATCATAAGCATGACTTTGATTTTTCATTGGATCCTTCTCCCTACTTTGGAGAGCAGGAAAAATTTCTTAGTCATGAAAAAGATAAAGCATCAAGATCCTCAGGTGAAAAATTCTTTGAGGAACTTGTTGGTTAGGGAAATAAAAAATAAAAATACAAGCCCTTGAGGGAAAACCTATTTTAGGCACTCTTGGATGGGAAAGTTTGATCATCCCCAAAATATGTACAAGGTCCATCAAGTCCTAGCTCCTTAGCCACTACTAGCATCATGTCATAACAAAAACAAGTCTTTGAGCATCTTTCTCATGACTCTCCTAAGATATTTTGTAGTTGGCCATTACCTAAATTGATAGATTTAGATTCATCACATTATCCATAGCTTAGAATAACCAAAAACTATAGAAGCAAAAGCTCAAGATCAAAAAATGATGTCTACTATAATAGAATATGGTTCTACACTCCTTGTAGAAAACACAATTGAAGTGAACCTAAGAACACATGATGATCCCAAAATTATTTATCCTGGAGCTTCCCTCACTAATGAGGAGCAAGATCAGGTTATCGCCATTTTGAGATATTTTATTGATATCTTTGCATGGGCCTACTTTGACATGCTAGGCTTAGAACCTGACTTGGTTGTGCATCAACTTGTTATCCATCCAGATGCCAAACCAGTCAAATAAAAACTAAATAAGATGCATCCATGCATCACTCTTTTGGTAAAATAATAACTAGAGAAATTATGAGGACCAATGTTCATTAAACCACTGTACTATTCTAAATGGATATCAAAGATAGTTCTAAGCAGTAAAAAGCCATAAGGTGTATATTTTTGTACTAGTTTCATAGATATCAACAAGCCATGCCCAAAAATAATTTTCTTCTACCCAATATTAACATGATTTTTCATTATACTACTAGGTATGAGATCTTATCATTCATGGATGGATTTTTTGGATACAATCAATTCATCATAGCTCAATAAGACTAGTACAAGACTACATTCACCATACTGTGGGGAACATTTTGTTATCAAGTCATGCCATTCATCTTGAAGAATGATGGAGACACTTATCCATGTGATATGACTCTCATCCTCCATGATATGATGTGTGATATTGTTGAAGACTATGTTAATGACATCCTAACTAATCAAGAACATGTATTGGACATCTTGATATTCTTAAGAGAATATTTGATAGAATTTTTGAGTATGAGATCCATTTGAATCCAAAAAAGTGTGTATTTGGCATCACTTTAGGAAAATTGATAGGGTTTATTATATCACAAATATGGATTGAATTAGACCCTACTAATTTCAATGTTATTATTTAAATTCTTCCACCTTCTAATCTCAAATAGCTCCACAGCCTGTAAGGAAAGATTTAGTCTATTTATAGGTTCATTTCATAGCTTACAAATAAGTGCCACCCATTTATACATATCTTTAAGAAAGGGGTCACATTTCAATGGGAAAAATAGTGTTAATTATCTTTTGTGAATCTCATAACATATTTGGCTAACCCCCCAGTCTTGAGACTACTAACACCTGGGCAACCATTACATCTTTATGTTTTAACAACTAAACATGCATTGGGGTACTTTTAGCCTGACATTATAAATAGGGAAAATAACATGCAATTTATTATTTAAGATAAACACTAGTAGATTATGAGAATAATTATATGCCTATTGAGAAGGCATGTTTAGCTATGGTTTTCGCTTCACAAAAACTACACCATTATATGTTGAATAACAAAACTATTATCATTGCTAAAGTAGACCCCCTCAAATATTTATTATCCAAAGCAACTCTCATAGGTTGCATGGCCAAATGGGTCATGATCTTAAAAAAATTTGATGTTGAGTGTTAGAATTAGAAATCTATCAAGGGCTAGGTTATTGTTGATCAACTTATAGAAGGCACTATTATAGATACTCAACCACTCAAATTTGACTTTCTAGATATGACTCTATTATGACAATAGAAAAAGGTGTGTTGGAACCTGAATATTGTAAGTTGTATTTTGGTGGTTACTTCACATCCTATGGATATGAGGTTGACATTTTATTGATTACATCACAAGGGGATATAAATCCCCAAGTGTTTCACATCAATTTTCATTGTACCAACAATGTGGCTGAATATGAAGAACTTATTGTAGGACTTCATCTTGTAGTACAATGGGATATCTAGTACTTAATAGTCTATGGGGATTCCCAATTGATTATCAATCAAACCATAAATAAATATCATACTAGAGATGAAAATTTTATACCTTACGAGCATATTGTGGATAATCTCAAGACTCATTTCAAATCCCTATAGTTTGAATAATTACCATGAGCCAATAACAAATTCATCGATGCAATGGAAATAATTGGGTCCATGATATATATTGATAGTAGTGATAAAGAATATAATTTTCTCATTGAAAATATTCTACTACCTACTCATGTCTTGACAGATTCATAAAGGGTATGTGTAGACACCAAAATTGTGTTTAACCCTTATCGTCTTCCCCTTAAACCCCATTTTATTCTCCCACGCCTATTTAACCCTTGTCAACCATTTTCCCACGAGCCTTGACCCTGGCAGCATGTAAGAATGAGAAGAAGGCTAAAATTAGTCTCTGTCCCCATTTTGCATCTATCGACGTCGGTCACTACTCGACCGACGTCACCGATGTTGGTCACTTTTCGGCTGACGTTGGCAGTTTTGCCAGCGTCGATTAACCTTAAACTACCTCTGTTAATTTGTTTCTCAATTTGTTATCCATTATTCGGTTCTCAATTAGTTTCTCGATCGATTATCGGACCTTCTTTCAAAACATTCTTTCATGGGACCTTCGGGAGGATCAACGAACTTTTTTCATTCAATCAATCTGCAATTAAATCTCTCTCACTCTCTGTCTCAGGTATAGGTATTTTTCTTCAGTCATCTCGCTGGGGGTCTGCTACATCAAACTTATGCAACACATTGACAACAACAATCATGTCTCCTACTCTATCTTCAGCAAGTAACAGGTAAGCATTTGTTCTGTGATTTTATTTTGTTTTTTGGTTATTGTTTTTAATTGATATCGCCACCCAGATTTAGATTCAAACCATAGACCCGACCACAGACTACTGCCCTGACCGACACCAACCGCAAAGACCACCACCCCAACCGACGTCGATAGACTAACTGACGTCAGCAGACCTTGACAACTGACGCCAGTAGGACCACCGATGCCAGTGACTGTGACCAGGCCGATAGCAACATTCAGGTAAGCATTAGCTTCCATTTTATTTTCAGTCTTTAATCATTTTAGTCTTTCTATCATTCTACTTTTTATCAAACATTATTTTTATCAGTCAGTGGGTTGACATCCCTTAAGGAAGTCTTCATACTTCTGGGATCAAGCTTTTGCTTGGCAGCCCACCATCTCCTCATCTAACGCCTCCTTTGTTTTAGTCTCTTTCCTTTTTAGGTGTCATCCTCCACAACCAAAGAGGAGTTCTCACAATGTCTGGATTATGCTGTGCACGACTACATCCAGGTACATACAAGCCTTAGACCATTTCTTCTAGTTTCTTATTCTCTCTTTGAATGTGAAAGTGAAATCGTATAGAAACATTTTGGCATGCCCGGTGGGACCCTAGGGTCTTCCTTGGGTTCTTTTCTTTCTGTTCATATAGGGTGCATTAGGATTCTCCTTTTCACCTCTTCCTTCTATCTTCCAAAAGACATCATAAGTAGGATTAAAAAGAACTCTTCTTTCTTTTCTTGCATCATAGACTAGTCAAAAATCATACTCTTCACCCTTTTCTCCATTTGTCTTCATACGAACTAACATTTTGACTTGGGCTTAAAACACACTGCATTTCATTTTTGCTTGCTTGCATTTCTTAGTCCACATCTAGTAATTAGACCGCATCATGAATTAATCACACTGATGTTACACAACTGAATCACCTGCACAAATCAAACATCAAACTTACTTGAGACAAGGCCCGACTAGGATTTCATCCCCCAGCGGATACCTTACCCCTCCCTGGCAATCTCACTTGGATTTCACCACCAAGGGGAAAGCCCACTCCGTTCTCTGGTGGAGGATAATCTCTAGGGAAGGTATATTTTGGCTAAGCGAGACCATCTTATCACTAGGATCGTGAAGTGAGGGGAGCTTACTCCTTATCACCAGGCCACGTACCGAACCTAACCCAGACTCTTGAGTGCCTAAACAAACTTGAAACCATCCATAGACTACCTCTTCTAAGACCCGTCTCAAAAGCCAACCTTCCCAAACATCACTTTAAGGCATAAGCCACAAGATTCTAAAATTTGATTCTTAGCATTTAACGCTTAGGGTCTACCTATCTCCATCTCTATTTTTATGTTCCTATCTACTACTTTTGAGCTTGTGAGGATGTTCTTCTTCATTTTTTTCCAAAAACTCTCAAATCTTTTGGGTTTCTAGAAAACCACAGTCACCAGCATCGGTTTTACCACCGACGTCGGCAACCTTCCCTTGCCAGCATCAGTTATCTGACCAACGTCGGCCATCTGATATCACCGACATCATTTTTTCAACTGACGTCAGTCATTGTCACAGTCCCTTTTTTTCAAAATAGTAACCTCAAAAACCGACCCCCTTTTTTGTCAAAATCACATTCTGAGTTTCTGAAACTAAAAAAATACAGTTTCTGAAACCTGACCCTTCTTGCCTTGAATGGTTTTGACACGCAGTCAAACCAAGACTCTTATTGACCAAGCGAGGCATCAACCGCTTTTGCCTTCCCCATCCATAACCAGTCATATAATAGAATTCCACTCAGAGACTGAAAGAACTCCTACTCGACCGACTCTGACCCAGACTCCCATCATCCCTGAAGGGGACCAAGATTTTGAAAGATTCTTGGACCTCAATGTCAAAGCCCTCCAAAACTATCTCGCAAGAAACCAAATGTGGGACCTTTCACTTGCAGTGGCAATGACATCGATGTCATCTGCTACCCAACCCATCATAACTCAGCCTATTATCTTGACTAGTCACTTGACCATGGCCAATATGCAAAGTTTGGCCTCCCCATCTATTTTTGAACCTACCTCCATCAGGGTATCATTACCCCCTCAACCTCACACAATTCAACCAAGTTCTACACCATACCAGAGCTTGATTGTCTCAACCTCTCCCACTCTTGGACCTATACTCGTGGGAGTGACAACCTATCCTTTTATTAGTGCCACCACTCAACCATCTATGGTAGTATCTAGTCAACTTGTGTCCTCCAACTTCATGGCACAAGCCCCTTTGACCATGACATCTATCCCTATGACGCACTACCCATATGTTGTGCCTACACAAGCACAACCAAGTACGTCATATGCCTCTTCGACCACCTTCCAGGTACCCTACAACCTAGGGGGTGCCCCATCTGCCAATCTGTCAGCAGATCTCATTGAAATGTTGATGGACAAAATGTCCAGTCTCGAGACCTCTATCTCTAGTTCAAGCAATGCTCTGTCATATGAGCAAATTTGCAATGAACCCATTCATCCTTCTGTGCCCATCCGACCTTATCCCAACTAGTGGGAACTCCCTAAATTTACTCGCTTTTAGAGTAAGGAGGACCCACAACAACATCTTCAAGCGTTCAGACATGCTTGTTATCTCATAGCCCATGACGATGCGTTACTTCTACGTACGTTCCCCATGTCTCTTTCTGGCCCCGCCCTTGACTGGTATAGCTCTCTTACCAGGCATTCTATCTTTTCATTCGCTTAACTTGCCCAATTATTTCTCGACCATTTTTTTATCAAGATCACTAAATAAGTCTCAATCACAGACCTCTATTCCATTAGTTAATTTGACAACGAATCTATATTCAATTTTGTCACCCGTTGGAGAGGCTTGATCAACCAGCTCTCCTTCTCCTTGCCTCAACTTGAGCTCATTGAGCTCTTTTCTCGAGCATGTGCTAGGCACATCTCTTCTACCTTGCGAATTCAGACATTCTGCACTTTTGATGAAGCTTTCACCATGGCAAGAAAGCTTGAACTCTGTGCCATCAACAAAAATAAGGTAAAATTGTGTAATAACAATGCAAAATCTAATGACCCTTCTTCGTCCAAACCTTCTTCTGCCCATTTCTAGTCCAAGGGGTCAGCAAACACTGCCATCTTTAGACCATCATCTTCAACAACAACCAACCGACCTCAATTTTCAACATCAGACTACATCAATAAACACTTCTAACAACGATCCATACAACGTCAATACACTCTAATTGGAGAGTCATATGCCTCTGTCTTGGATAAACTTGTCAAGCAAGGGGTCCTCAATCTCCCTTCAATCTGACCACTTCAATTTGACCCCTCAACACCTATCCCTACATGGTACAGGGAGAACGACTTTTGCAACTATCACCGTGTCAAAGGCCATGACACGGACAACTGTCAAACCTTCAAAAACATCGTCCAGGACATGCTAGACAAGGGGGATCTCATCTTGGACAACCCAAATGCACCACCCAATCAAAACCTCGACATCTTCAAACAACCCTTTCCTAATCACCCACCTACCCAAAACAATGTCCAGACCATGACCAATGACTCTCAAGACCATGATATACACACGGTCGACACTGTCTATTCTCTGATCCCTAACCAACCTCCTTCACAGGTGGAAGACCCTTCTTCCCCTATTCCTCCTCCACAGGATGAAGAACTTTCTTCTCCTATTATTCGTCTATCGACCTCTCTCATATTGGAGGATGCTTTGATGGCACCAACACTGGCTGCCTCACCCTCATCCTTTTTGTCATCAATGGGGGATCATACATTCCCCACACCTAGACCACACATCGAGACCATGACCATTCCTACGCTCTATCCGACTGCGGAGCCACACTCTCATATTTCTTCTCCACCAAGAGAAGAACTAGTCTCTTCATCCATTTCGATTGAGGAAGACTCAGTCATGGTTTCCTCTTATCTTTTTCCTGAGATTGCTACATCTCACTTGCCTCCATCCACACCCGAACCCAAACCCGTAGCTAACCTCACCTCATAAAATAGTGGTCCTCAACCCAAATCAAAGATAGCCACTAAAACACACCAGAGTATTCCTCCCCCACCTTCATCATTACCTTTAATTTTGGGCCCATATCCATCCACTTTAATAGGAGTGCTTCCTACTCCCATATCTCATAGAGGCAAGTCACCTCCATTACTCCCTCAACCCATCAGACATATATTTCCTCCAAAACATCCAACACCTATCACCACCAAAGTGCCATCTCCACGTGTGGTTACACCACCCACAAAAATGATGGTACGACCAATGCCTCTTACACCTCTCAAACTAAAGTCCTCAACCCCCACTGCAACAAGACACATAGACCCATTAGCAAGTTTTTATGCCCTGCTTTACGGAAATTATTGCAGTCTTCTCGCATCAATCTCCCATCTCTTAAACCATATCAATCCCTCAGACCAAAACCACCCTGGTTCGACGACACTCAAATTTGTGAGTATCATCGCATGCCTGGGCATGACACTGAGCATTGTTGTGCCCTCAAGTTTTTCATTCGCCAATGTTTAGAGAAAGACACCTTTCTTCTCGACCATACTATCAACAAACCTTCAATGCTGCCCCACTCATCAACTCTAGGATCAAGACCATCTTGGTTTGACAACTCTAAATTATGTCATTATCACCACACTCCGGGACATGACACTGAGCGTTGTTGTGCTCTTAAAGCTGTCATTCGTCAACACTGAAAAAAGGATACCCTTCTCATCAAGGATCCTCTTGACCACCCCTTCGAAAAATCATCAACACCGACCCATGCTTCTCAAACCTCATCACCTAAATCGGGATCTCCACACCCGATTATGGTCCCTTTGCCACTTTTAACCCCCTTATTCGACATCAACATAGTCAATCTAACCACCAAGCCTCAACCGACATTTACCAATCTATCAAACATTCTCCCTAGCCACTGGGGGAATTCAACTTTCATCCAAGCCTCGACCAACCTTTCAACCCTATCTCGACCAAATATCAATCACTCTTTTAATCATAAACCTCGACTAGGCCTCAACCAAGCCTCGACCATGTCTTGACCAAACAAACATCGACCTGACCTCGACCAAACATTCAACCCAACCATTGACCAATCATTGACCAAATACCAACCTCGACCAAATCTTGACCAACCATTCAACCAACCTTTTAATCATGACCTCGACCATGCATCAACCAGTCTCGACCAATTTCAACCAATCATCAATCCAGACCATCGACCTGATACTAACATCAATCATGACCTTGACCAAACATTCATCCCAAACCTCAACCAATCATTCAATCAGTCTCGATGAATCAACAACCAAATATCAATCAACCAATCATCCAATCAATCTTCGACCAAACATTCAACCCAACCTCTTAATCATGAACCCATCCAACATCAATCAACACCTGACCAATCTAGAATAAGGAAAATGGGGCAAGTTTGCTCCTAATTGACTCGGACCTTATCATAACACACCAGCATGGCCCAGGGACTTATCAGAACCTGAGCCCCTTTTTATGCCTTGCATCTATGACCATTCTACTATTAGTCGAGTACTCGATCACTTAACGTTTTACTTGAGCTCAATCCCTTGAGCAGTCCCTGTCACCGTCATTCCTATCTCCTTCAACCCTCAATCCTAACCCATTTATCAAGCATGAATGCTTTGTCCTAATAAAAGGGAAACCCTCTAAACCTCTATAGTCAAGTCCATGACCAAAAGTCCAGTCAACAAATCAATCAAAACTATAAAAATGGGATGCATATTCCAAGGTCATATAAACTATAAATTTAGACTACTCCCTCGAAGGACAGCTGCATCATCATTGTTGTATTTATTAGACTACTCCCTTGAAGGACAGCTAGGCCGAAGTCACATCAAAAACATAAAAAGCATAATATAGACCACTCCCTTGAAGGATGGTTATTCCTAAATCTTGCCATACACAGCACTATTATCAAAAGCTTCTCGCATCGATCAGCTTCACAACATGACCACAAAGCAAGACAACATCCCATCCCAGGCTTCTTGCATCGATCAGTCTGCCTTCAAAAAAAAAATTGACTGACAAAACTTTAGAGTCATGGACTTGTCTATAGTCATTCTCAGGGTCACCTATAAAAGGGGCAAAGCTGTTCCTGCCAGAAAGGGTTCCCCCTTTCATCCATCTCATATAATCAAACCTATCACCCCTGCATACTCAAGGGATTTCAAGTTCACTTAACGTCAAGTGATTTGATTGCTTCTTTAACACAACCACTGGTCAACGACGTAATGCATGAATGGGGCTTTTGTTCTAACAACCCTTATCCATGCCATCATTCTGGTCCTTGTCAATGAAAGAGCAATTTGCCTTTCACTTTTTGTCACACTTTGGTCACGCATCCAACCAAATCATTATCTATCCAACCAAACCCAAATCAAAACCAATCAAACATTTTTAGACCATCATACATCATCCTAGTCTATTTCACATAGTTTCTATGGACAACAATACACATGGAAACTATCAACCACATACAATTTATGTAAAGCATAAACCAATACTTGTTGAAGCATAAATAGACCTCAATTCATTTTTAGCATACATCCATCATGACTATGGAACATTTCTAGGGATGAAAGACCTTTCAACCAATGTTACAAAATACACCATTTAGAAAAGGTTGTAACATCTTTTTCTCCTCATCATTTCGGCACATGACCAAACCAATCATTAACCAATCTTCTCAACTCGCCTGAACTACATTGGTCTAAGGCCCTAAGACCGAGGCTATGTAGGCAGCACTCAGATGACACGACTGTCTTCTGAGGTTAGCTCAACCACCCTCGTTTGTTCATCTCCTTGATGGACAAACCATTCTTTCCTTTGCTCAATCCTTTGACAATGACCTTGACCTTGACCAAGACCAATCCATACCTTCAACCCTCTTCCTCCCCTTTAGGGAGAACTACATTGGCCTGAGGCCCTAACCACAGGGGCTATGTAGGTAGCACTTAGTGTTCTGAGGTTAGCTCGGCCACTTTATTTTGTCCATCCATCCACCTCGACCAATGACCATGGAGATCATGACTATCTCTTCTGACCCTGACCACTTCCAAGACGACTTCGCCTTGGTTGTTTTTGCATGTATGCTACCCCATGACTGGTTAGCAAAATTGTGTGCAGACTATTTTTGACCTTCACAAGTATAGGATCGCAAGCCGATTGATCCCCACTACTTATGACATTTTCATGTTTCCAGGAGCACTTCCTGAGCCCAGGATACCTAGAACATGATGACTATTGGAGCTTCATCTTAGATTGAATAACCCAATCAGTAGACAACTAAATGCTAGGGCCCAGTTATTTTAATTTTGGCACTCCTCAACCTTGACTTGCGACAATTTGACCTGACCATCTCGTGAAGTGGTATACACGCAATCACACTCACCATTTTTCATCGACTCTTTGTCAAATCAGCACCCGATTCCCAATTCCCTTCCCTCAACTCCTGCTTTGAGGGGGAATACCTTATCTCATCTAGTGCAATCCACCTCCTATTTTTGTCTTGCAGTTCATTCAAACAACCAACAAGATGAAATCAACCTTATCCCACACCTGGGGCAACCAAATCCTATTTTTGTCTTGCAGTTTGTCCAGAATAACCAACAAGACAAAAAGGGGCAAATGTAGACACTAAAATTATGTCTAACCCTTATCGTCTTCCCCTTAACCCTCATTTTATTCTCCCATGCCTATTTAACCCTTGTCGACCATTTTCCCATGAGCCTTGACCCTGGCAGCATGTAAGAATGAGGAGAAGGCTAAAATTAGCCTCTGTCCCCATTCTACATCTGTTGACATCAGTCACTACTCGATCGACGTCGCTGACATCGGTCACTTTTCGGTTGGCGTCAGCAATTCTGCTAGTGTCGGTTAACCTTAAACTGCATCTGTTAATTTGTTTCTCAATCCATTATCCATTATTCGGTTCTCAATCAGTTTCTCGATCGGTTATTGGACCTTCTTTCAAAACATTCTTTCATGGGACCTTCGGGAGGATCAACGAACTTTTTTCATTCAATCAATCTGCAATTAAATCTCTCTCACTCTCTATCTCAGGTATAGGTATTTTTCTTTAGTCATCTCGCTGGGGGTCTGCTACATTGAACTTATGCAACACATCGACAACAGCAATCATGTCTCCCACCGGGCATGCCAAAATGTTTCTATACGATTTCGTTTTCACATTTAAAGAGAGAATAAGAAACTAGAAGAAATGGTCTAAGGCTTGTATGTACCTAGATGTAGTCATGCGCACCGTAATCCAGACGTTGTGAGAACTCCTCTTTGGTTGTGGAGGATGACACCTGAAAAGGAAAGAGACTAAAACAAAGGAGGCGTTAGATGAGGAGATGGTGGGCTGCCAAGCAAAATCTTGATCCCAGAAGTATGAAGACTTCCTTGAGGGATGTCAACCCACTGACTGATAAAAATAATGTCTGATAAAAATCAGAATGATAAAAAGACTAAAATGATTAAAGGCTAAAAAGAAAATGGAAGCTAATGCTTACCTGAATGTTGCTATCGGCCTGGTCACAGTCATCGGCGTCGGTGGTCCTACCGACGTCGGTTGTCAAGGTCTGCCGACATCGGTTAGTCTACCGACGTCGATTGGGGCGGTGGTCTCTGCGATTGGCATCGGTCGGGGCAGTAGTCTGTGGTCAGGTCTGTTGTCTGAATCTAAATCTGGGTGGTGATATCAATTAAAAATAATAACCAGAAAACAAAATAAAAGCACAAAATAAATGCTTACCTGTTACTTGCTGAAGATAGAGTAGGAGACATGATTGCTGTTGTCGATGTGTTGCAGAAGTTTGATGTAGCAGACCCCCAGTGAGATGACTGAAGCAAAATACATGTACCTAAGATAGAGAGTGAGAGAGATTTGATTGCAGATTGATTGAATGAAAAAAGTTCGTTGATCCTCCCGAAGGTCCCATGAAAGAATGTTTTGAAAGAAGGTCTGATAACCGATCGAGAAACTGATTGAGAACCGAATAATGGATAACGGATTGAGAAATGAATTAATAGATGCAGTTTAAGGTTAATCGACGTTGGTAGAACTACCAACGTCAGCCGAAAAGTGATCGATGTTGGCGACGTCGATCGAGTAGTGACCGACGTTGGCAGATGCAGAATGGGGAAAGAGGCTAATTTTAGCCTTCTGCTCATTCTTACATGTTGCCAGGGTCAAGGCTTGTGGGAAAATGGTCGACAGGGGTTAAATAGGCATGGGAGAATAAAATGGAGGTTAAGGGGAAGACAATAAGGGTTAGACACAATTTCGGTGTCTACAGTATGCACCATTGTTGGTCCCAATCCTCCACCTGAACTACCTTAGTTTCAAGACATTTATAGTTATTTTCATGACCATGATTTTCCACCCAAACTTTCCAATAATCATAAAAAATGTTTCCTTCATTACATATATCATTATACCCTACTTGGAAACATGATTTATCATGAAGTTTATGATATAATGATATTTCATTGTTTATCTTTTGGATAATCCAAGATAATGCTAAAGGAGGTTCATGAAGAAAAGTGTGAGACCACACTGACAGTGTGGACTTAGATAAAAAATCTCCTTAGAATGGGTTACTATTGCCACAAAAATGGAGACAAATGCTTTTAATTATGTTAGGAAGTGTGTTGCTTATCAAAAACATGGTAATTTGATAAACAAACCTTCCTTGCCACTACAACTGATTACTATACTATGGATATTTTCTACATGGGGCCTTAATCTCATTGGGAAAATTAACCCCACATCTTTTGATGACCATAAACATATTCTCACTACTACCAAGTATTTTACTTAGTGGATCGAGGATATTCTTCTCACTTACATCACCAGGAAGTAGTTTCCCAAGTTTATACATTACCATTTCAATTGTTAATAAAGTATCCAAACTTGAATTATATCCAATATGTAAAGGTCATTTGTAAACTGAGATGTACAATCTATTTGTGTAAAGCTGAAAATCAAATACAAAAAATCCACACCATATAACCCAAAAGGAAAATGTCAAGATGAGGCATAAAATAAAACCATTGTTGTAATACTCTAGAAGATTGTTAAGGATGCTAGCCATAATTAGCACTTGCACATTTTTCCTACCCTTTTTGGTTATCACACTAGTCATTTAACCCCTATAGGAGCCACTCCATACTCCCTTGTTTATTTCATAGAGGTTATTATCCTAATTTAGATTGAGTTTCCCTCTTTGCAATTATCTATGGAGAATATTGAAGATGATGAAGATTATATAGTTTCTCAATTGCAAGAGCTAAAACTCTTTGATGGTGAGTATTTAGTTGCCCTAGACAATAAGAGAGCCTATCAAAATATATTATATAGAGGCTACAATAAGTGTATTCTCCTTTGGGAGTTTGAAATTGGTGATTTGGTCTTGAAAGATAATTAGAAAAGCACAAATGATGAATGAAAGAAGTGTAACTTAAAACCCAATTGACTAGGCCCATATGTTATAAAAATAAACTATGTATGAGGGGCATACTAGTTGACTATTCCAGATGGAGAAAAACTTCTAGAACCTATAAACATTATGAATCTCAAGCAGTTCTATGCTTGACATATTTTGAACCATTGTCTACAAGACCCCTTACTTGGGGGCAACTTATGATGAGGTCATTTTGCCCCACTATTATATCCTAAACCATCCTATTTTGGACCATATTTATTTTGCCTTGATCTACCCTAGACCATTCTCATGAGAATCATATTTATGACTCTGGACCATTGAGACTTTAGACCATTGGCACTCTAGATCATTTATATTCTATTTTGACTCTTTATACCACCCTGGACCATCCTAGTTTGGACCCTATTTAGTTTGCCTCATTTTATCCTAGACCATTCTACTTAGAACCACATTATTTCCATATCCTAGATCATTGTAACCTGGACAATTTTATCCCTCGACCAATTATGATCCTGATTATGATTCACTAGTATTATGGACACATTTAATGATAATTCTATAAAGTAGTTCATCTTAAATAGTATTTTGAAGATTCCTCTTATAGACAAGTGAATATGGATACAATCTCACATGGATTTTGGTTATTGAATGACACTTTAGATTTATCTCACACTACATACTATTCTATTATTATTTTTGCTTCTATTTGGTAGGCATTATTACCTTATCAGGATATCACTCTTGTTGATTTATGAGGATGGGCTATTGCATTCAGTTTTAGCTATTATTAGAAAGTTTACTCTTGCATGTGCATCTCATTGATTAGTTGAAAACCTATACCATTGTTTATATCCATGATCCCCATCACAACTGGTTTAGCTATTGTTTTAGTTGTTACTTGTGGAAGTGCATCTCCTTAGTTAAATAGCTCCTTAGGCATCTTGTTGATATTTAATTTATTTTTCTTAATACACAAACATAAAAACATTATAAAATGATAGAAAAAATAAAAAAAACTTTGTCTTTCACTTATGTTTATTTTGATTTAGTGCTCTCTCCATTTTTTGAGCCCATTTTCTTATTTTCTCTACACCATTAGTCATTTTTTCCATCATTTTTCTTCTATCCCTTTTCTTTGGAGAACTACATTTGGCCTGAATTTATGTTAGATTTCACATCCATGAAACTATGTAGGCAATGTCCACTTATATTTTACATCTGGAGTCAGCTCAACCACGCCCTTCCTTTTCTTCTTTTCCCCCCATTTTTGTTGTCTTGTTGTTTCCATATAAGTTGGAGGTAACCTTGTGTTCTTTGTTCTTATTACAACATCACAGAAAGTAAAGCCTCTATTACACTTACATGAACTCTTCACCTTTTTCTTCACTTGAACTAATATTTTAGCTAACTTTTATGTGTGTATTTATTTGATTTTTATTATTTTTTGTTGTGATTTCTTGTTTATCCATTTATTTTGTTAGGATTTTCATTAATTTTTATTCCTTTGTTGTTTCCTTTTGTTATTTTAGTCTTTTGTGTTACTATTTTGTCTTGTTATTTGTTTAGTTTTATACACATGGATCTTGATTATTCATATCTTAATTTCATGTTGTTTATTAAGTTATGCTTGCTTGCTTTTATACATTCTTGTTCTTACTTAAATCTTGATTGTTCATATCTTGATTTTAAGCTCAGTTACATTTGTGTATTTTTTATATCTTTATTTTTATTTATTTTATTCAAATGTTAAATTGGTGTAACTATGGTGTTTGTAGTTCTTATCATTATCCTTAGTTATGAGTATTCACATTTAAAATATCTCATTACAATCAAAATCTAATATCATTATAGGTTACTCATACTTGTGATACATAATTTCAATTTGCTATAGTAACCACCAAGTGCTTTGGATTCCAAGTCCAAAAGTAAATATAGCTTCGAATATCAGATCTCAATGCACCGATGAACTAAACACTTGAATTTATGAAAAACATGCATCTCTTGGCATACATTATGAGTCTAATATAATTGTGGTCCATTTATCTTCAATTCTTCATTCCTCATTCCATTTTATCCCAATTTTGGGTGAACTACATTGGCTTGAGGTCCATTTGGACTATATAGGTAGCATTTGGATACATGATGTATCTCAGTTCAGCTCGACCACCTTCATTATTCTATTCATCTCTTTCATCACTTTGTGCGTCTTCATATGCCTATTGTTTTGTGGCATCTTTAGTCATTAGACCATCACATCTAAGTTTGTGCCTGCTCATATTTAATTTATGTAATAGGTTATATCATTGAACTATGCTTGCTAATTTACCTATTGGGGTATAATATTTAGACCAATCATACATCAAATCAGCCTTACTAGGGAAAATTAATTATCAGTGATCAAAATTCAGCCCTACTGAGGCAAAATTGCTTTATCAACCGATCAAATATGCTCTAATAGGGCACATTATTATTTTATTTCTCCAGAGCAATGCTCATTTTTATTTTAATTCTAATCTCTACAATGTTTTCCCTTATTTTGGAAATTTTAGTATATGCCACTTGTCTTGGGATTGATCATTCCATAAGTGTGAAACTTCCACCCTTTTTTGGTTGTGTTCAAAGTGTGTCACTTATGTTTTGGGATTGTATCCTTCCTAATTCCCCTCACCTTGGGGCATATTGTATTCTATTATATTCTTATAATTGAGAATCAATATGTGTAAGTATTAACTCATACAAATTTAATCTCATTCATGGGTTAATTTCACTTTTTCTCTCTTTTAAGAGTTCATCCCTATTTCATCCTCACATGTCATTTCGAGGGTGCATCATGGATCATTACATTTTAGCTTCTTCTTGACAACTCTTTTCTTTGAAAATATTTTGCTTAGACTAAATGTCTCACTATGCTTTCTCAAATAGGGGTAAAGTGTAGACATCTAATTCCTAACACCATTGTTTTGAAATTGTCATTCTTACTCAAATTTTTATAAAACTACACAATTTGGGCCAAAATCACTTAAGTGTACTAAATGGTTCAATATTGTTATATACAAGTGCCAATTTAGGCTAGTGTACTTTGAATGGAGCAATGCATTTTATGCAATTATTAACTTTTCTCAAATAATTTCAAGTGAAAATGCTAAAAAATGCAATTTGACACTCTAAACCATTGAATCTTCTTATTCATAATCACATAACATGTGCATGTGTTATTTCACATCGACAATGTCTTAAATGGTGTATTGGTTGATACACAACTAATATCTTCTTATAATTATGCTCCAATCAAATTATGACCTAATAATTTGACATTTTGACTATTTTGATTAAATGGGTAACCAATTTCCAAAGAATTACAAAAAATTAATTAATCTGACTTAAGTAAATTAAATAAATTCAAGTCCTTAAGTGTAAAATCCATGGAAATTATCAAATATCTATTAATTAGAAATTCAAATCTAATAGCTACATCATCAGGTGACATCATTAATGGGGTGGCATCCATAAGTCATAAATGGAATAAATATCAAATTTAAGCCCTCCCATGCCTCATTAATGCCCCTTTCTTCCAAATATTAATGGGGATATTTATGGATTGATCCTTAAAATTTGAATTGATTCATGGCCGCACATCATGATCTCAAGATGGACAGTCATGGTTAATTTTGATCATTTATAAAAATATATAAATACAAGGGTTCTTAATCATATTTTGAAACTCTTTTTGTTTAAAATTATTATGCAGAATTATCCTCACAAGTCATTTTGTGTAGTGTTATTATGATTAATTTGCAAACTGATAGATTTAACTATTGTCATATAATTGATTAATTTCATGAGCCTAGTTTCATTAGTGCATTGAGAGATGATGGAGGAGAAAACCACTCATTATATATAAAGACTTGGACCACAAAATCAAGGGGAAACTCATGCTTTTGAGATGCACTTGGAGGAGAGACTCTCTGGGGAAGGTTTGTTGGTATATTCCTTCTTTCAATAGATCTTAGTTTTCATTTGTGAGTTATGTTCTTTATGCTTATTTTGAGTTTTAATTTCTAATGCATTATATAACTCACTTTAGATTCCTACTCTACACTACTAAGTTTTAAACTATTAAAACAATCTCAAAAAAGAAAATCCCCATTTTGAGGATAACCACTAAATATATTCTTAAATTAATAATAACTTATAAAATATTTTATGGATAATAATGTCTACATAAGTGTAGACACCGCAAACGTGTCTGCACCTTGGTTCTCCCCCTTGTCCACCTCAAACCCCTATCCTAACCCTTGGCCTCCATTTGATTAAAATAACCTAAATATTTTAATCAAGTGGCCCCCTTTCCACCCTACCCTTGCCACCTTGGATCCTCCCTTGAATCCCTCCACCTTCCCCCTAGCATTTATTAGGCCAAATCTCTTCATTATCTTCCCCCCACGCCCATTTAAGCTTCTTCGTGACCGTTCTTCCCATAACCCCTCGCCCGGCAGCGTGCAAGAATGGGCAGAAGCTATTTTTAGCCTCTGTCCCCATCCTGCGACTGCCGACGTCGGCGACCCTTCGACCGACGTCGGCGAAACTGCCAGCATCGGCAGCCTTCATTACCCCTTTCTGCATCCGTTGCAGCCCCCTGGACCCTTGAGCTCACAAACAGAATTCTCTTGGCATTTTGGCATTTGTCTCTCCTCCATCTGGACCTCGTGCAGCAGTAGCAACAGGTGCAAAGGCTCTGGATCAGGTATTTTCTTCTTGACAAGTCTTCCGTGGCTCCAACAACAGCTCCTCCTTTCTTCAGTCAGCAAGCCAAAGGTAAGCAAAGTCTGGTGTTTCATTTTATTTTATTTCTTTAGTTTTTAGTGATCTATCCTATCTATTGCCTTCTACTCCCTCTGTTCTTCCCCCTGGGAGGCTGCAAAGCCTTCTCAGGTCCTGTCCTCTGTGTATCTTCCTCTTTCCTGTCCCTCTTTTAATCCAATCCCAGACCACTTCCTCATCCCCCTGTCAACAAAGACCTTGCAAAAGGCACCCAACCAGAACTAGACCACTCCCCAGTCCATCTGAATTCGTCCCCGAACTCTGTCTCGACCCCGTCCACAAACCAGACCCGTCCACAGTCCAGAAAGCAACCCAGACCCGACTACAGGCCACAACCCCGACCGACGCCCGTCACTTCCCCAACTGACGTCGGCAGGATAGCCGACGCCGGCAGATCAGCTAACCGACGTCGGTGACATTTTTGACCTCAGCGACTGTCATCAGCCCTACAACTCCTTCAGGTAATCATTTTGTCTTTTCTTTCCTTTCTAATTTCTTTGTCACTTTTGTATTTTGGCATTCTGTATTTCCTTGGTCTTTTATCTGTCTGTTATCAGTGGGTTGACCTCCCTTGAGGAAGTTTTTACACTTCTGGGAACAAGATTTTGCTTGGCAACCCGCCGCCTATCCATCTAACATTTTCTTGTCCAAGTTTCCTTTTTTCTTGCAGGTGTCATTCCTCCATAGCCAAAGAGGAGTGCTCACAAGCGTCTGGATTTACGGTGCGCAATCTTTAGTCCAGGTACTTCCCAAGCCTTATCCATTCTTTTTTAGTTTCTTCTCTCTTTATGATCTGAAAAGCGAATTAGCGATAGAAACATCTCTGGCATGCCCGGTGGGACCCTAGGTTCCTCTTGGGTTCCTTTTTCTTCTTCATTCATTTAGGAGTATTAGGTTCTTACCTTTTCTCTTCCTTCTTTTCTTCTCAATGACACTATAAGCAGGACTAAAACGAATCTTTCTTCCTTGCATTCTAGACTAGTCTAAACATCATACTCTCAACCCTTTCTCAAACTTATCTTCATAACAAATATCACATTTCGACTTGGGCATTAAAACACTTTGCATTCATTTCTGCTTGTGCTTGCATTAGTCCACATCTAGTAACTTAAATCCGCATATTGAATAAATCGTAGACACTTGATGTTACACTACCGAACCACATGCACTAAAATGAACATAAAACTTACTTGAGACAAGGCCCGACTGGGATTTCATCCCCCAGCGGATACCTTACCCGTCCCGGTGACCCTACTTGGATTTCATCACCAAGAGGGAAGCCCACTCTGTTCTCTGGCGGAGGATAAACTCTAGGCGAGGTATATCTTGGCTAAGCGAGACCAGCTAACCACTGGAATCGTGAAGTGAGGGGAGCTTGCTCCTTAGCACCAGGCCACGTACCAGACCCTAACATAGATCTTTGAGCACCTAAAACAAGACCCGAAACCATCTTTAGACCGCCTTCTTCTAGGACCCATTTTTCAGCCAATCTCCCCAAACATTCATCTAAGGCATAAGCCACAATTTCTAAGGTTAATTCCTAGGATTTATTGCTTAGGCTTGTCTGTCTCTCTCAGTTCTTCTCTTCTCATCTGTTTGTTTGAGTGAGTGAGGATGCTTTCTTCATTGTTTTTCCAAGAATCTTCAAACCTTTTGGTTCTCTGGAAAACACAGTCACCGACATCGGTTCTGCCATCGACGTCAGCTTCCCCTGTCACCGGCATCGGTCCTTCCACCGACGTCGGCTTCCTCTGTTACCAGAATCGGTTATCTGACCGACGTCGGCCACATTTCTTACCGACATCGATTTTTCAACCGACGTCGGTCTCTGTCACGGTCCTTTTTTTTCAAAACCAGCAGCCTGAAACCTGTCCCTTCTCTGTCAAAGACTCCATCTTGGTCTTCTGAAACTGAGCAACACAGTTCCTGAGACCTGAACCTTCTTTGCCTTGCATGGTTTTGACTCGTAGCCAAGCCAAGGCTCTTGTCGACCACGCTAGCCGTCAACCACTTCCGTCCACCCCGTCCGTGACCAAGCCTACAATGGAGTTCAACTCGGAGACCGAAAGAACTCCTACCCATCCAACCCCACCGCAGACTCCTATTGTCCAAGAAGGGGACCAAGATTTCGAGCGATTCTTGGACCTCAATGTCAAGGCCTTGCAACACTATCTCACGCATAGCCAAACGCGAGACTCCTTGGGCAATCCAATCTACGGAATGCCAACCTCCCTTGTCGCGACTACGGCTGTATCGACAACATCCATAGTTCAACTTTCGGACACTCAAGCCATCGCTTCGACCACTAACCAGACTTTGACCAATCCTCCAGGTGTGGCCTCTCCCTCTATCATTGGGCCCACTTCCACCGGGGTTCCGGCCCCCTGTCAACCCCAACCCGCTCAACCGCTATCCACTCCTTTTCAAAACCTTGTCGTCTCTATCCCGCCTACCCTGGCCCCTATCAACACCAGGGTGGCTTCTTACCCCTTGGCCCCCGT
This sequence comes from Torreya grandis, assembly GCA_037957365.1. NCBI lineage: Eukaryota > Viridiplantae > Streptophyta > Pinopsida > Cupressales > Taxaceae > Torreya > Torreya grandis. The sequence goes on from JARHVA010004000.1 coordinate 110,142, forward strand.
TACCACAGTCCAACCTCTCGTGGCAACAATGGGCCCAGCTATGTCTTCTAACCAACCACCTTTAGCCTCCACCAATGCCCCTGCGATTAGTCATCCGTACATTGTACAACTGACTATGTCGCGCGCCTCCTCTAGCCTCTTCCAAGCGCCCTACAACTTAGGGGGCGCGCAACCCGTCAATCCGTCGGCAGACATCATCAAAATGTTGATGGACAAGATGACCAGTCTTGAGACCTCTATTTCCGGCTCGCACAACACTCTTTCATACGAGCAGATCTGCAACGAGCCCATTCATCCTTCTATCCCAATCAGACCATATCCCAGCCAGTGGCAGCTTCCGAAGTTTTCTCGCTTTCAAAACAAGGAAGACCCACAACAACACTTGCGGGCATTCAGACATGCCTGCTACCTCATTGGCCATGACGATGCGTTACTCTTACGCACGTTTCCTATGTCTCTCTCGGGTGCTACGCTTGACTGGTACAGCTCCCTTCCTAGCCATTCTCTCTTTTCATTCACACAATTGGCTCAGCTCTTCCTCGATCACTTTTCCATCAACATAACCAAGAAGGTCTCAATCATGGACCTCTATTCTATTTGGCAATTTGAGGACGAGTCCATAGCCGACTTCGTTGCTCGATGGAGAGGCCTTATCAATCAACTCTCCTTTTCCTTACCTCAGGCCGAGCTTATTGAACTCTTTTCCCAAGCCTGTGCCAGACATATCTCTTCCACCCTGAGGGTTCAAACCTTTCGCACTTTTGACGAGGCCTTCACGATGGCCCGCAAACTTGAGTTGCGTGCCATCGAGGAGAATAAAGTCAAGTTGCAGAGTAAGAATCCCAGCTCTAAGACCAATGACTCTTCTTCTACTAAGCCATCATCATCCAATTCTAAATTCAAGGCTTCAGCTAATGCTGTGGTTGTCAGACCTTCATCTTCTTCGACCAATCAGCCTGAGCCATCTACATCTCAGAGCGCTACTCACCAATTCCAGCAAAGATACGTGCAGCGACGATATACTCCTCTCGGAGAATCATATGCGTCTGTGCTGGAAAAGCTTCTTAAACAGGGGGCCCTCAATCTCCCTCAAGCCTGACCTCCTCCACAATTCGATCCCTCACACGCCATCCCCGCGTGGTATAGGGAGCAAGACTTCTGCAGCTTCCACCGTGTTAAGGGCCATGACACGGAAAACTGCAAGACCTTTAAGAACATAATCCAAGACATGCTTGAAAAGGGGGATCTCATCTTAGACAATCCAAATGCACCCCCTAATCAGGCCATTGACATCTTTAAACAACCTTTCTCCAATCATCCGCCAACTCAGAACAATGTCCAGACCTTAATTGACGACAATCATGAGCACAATATTCGAACAGTCAATACGGTCTCTCCTTTAGTCCCCAATCAACCTCAAGAGGTTAGTCCATCAATCAGTCCGTCACATGTGGGCGAGCCTCTCTCCACGGTTAGTTCTCCATTGACCTCTCCCATCTTGGAGGATGCCTCGGCCTTACCAGCACCACCGGTCTCGCCATCCTCCTTTCTACGGCCTATGGAGGACCCGACCCTTCCTACTCCTCAGCCGCAAGTGGAGGGCACCGTCATCCCTGCCCTTTACCCGCTGGAGGAGCCTCGCTCCCCGGTCTCTTCTCCACTCGGGGAAGACCCTGTCTCCCCTTCATCTTCATCTAAATCTGTCATGACTTCATCACACCATGCGTCTAAGACCACTACACCCATCTCGTCTTCAACCTCGCAACCATCAACATCTTCTTCTCAGCCATTTTCCCAGTTAGTGGAGAAAATCGAACTTCTCCCTCCGAGGAAAGTGACGCCTCAGGTGTTGTGGGAGCGTCTTAAAGCCCTTCAACATACCCGCGCCCTCTCATCACATGCCGCTAATCCTCCTAAGGTGGAATCTCGTCAGACTTTTGACAAAGACCAGACTTTCAAACCTCGACCAAACCCGTCAAAACCGAAACCTGCATCTATCTCGTCTAAACCCATCAAGTCATTTGGCGTTCATCCTATCTCCACCCTCACTCACCCGCAAGTGAAGGTGGACCTAGGCCAGACCTCGACCAGCAGTAGTCTTCCAACCAAGGCGAAGAAGACTGCCAGACCACAGAAACGAATGTCTCCTTCTCCGTCACCATTGCCATCCATTTTGGGCCCCCATCCTTCGACCTTGGCTAGCATCCTTCCCACTCCGACCTTCAACCAAAACTCGTTGCCTCCTTTGCTTCCTCTGCCTATCTCCAGTCGTCCCTCTCCTAAAAAGGTGGTATCAATCACCAAGAAAGAGCCGTCTCCATCTGTCACCGCGCCATCAACCCATAAAGTGGTTCGGAAACCTCTTCTAACCTCGCCTAAGCAAAAGTCACCAACCTCGCGCATATCAAATAGCACGGACCCTCTATTGGGCTCATACTCGTTGATATTGCGCCGACTTCTCCAGACTTCTGACATAACCCTTCTGCCCATCAAGCCTTTCCAACCTCTCGGGTCCAAGCCCTCCTGATTCGACGACACGAAAATTTGTTTATATCATCGTACACCAGGACACGACACCGAGACTTGTTGTGCCCTCAAGGCCGTCATCCGCCGCCATATGGAGAAAGACACTCTTGACCAGACCCCGACTCCTTCCTGTCCAACCCCTTCAAACACGTCAACATCTCACCAGCAAGACATGACCCCTTCTTCGCCTCCTATTTTTGAAATCAATGCTATCCGTATAACCACTAGGTCACAAAAGGACAAGGCCAAAGAGAAAGCTGCCATTCCTTGGACCTATCCCTTCGTCAAGCCACCCCTTGCGCCCAAGCCTAAAATTTCTATCCTTAGCGCATCCCAACCTTCTTCATCTTCCTCTTCTGGGCCAATTCACGACTCTATGCTGAAGCAGCTCCACCAGACCCCTATGAAGATGTCTCTTTATGACCTTATCCAAACCTCGCCTCAGCACCGTCAAGCCCTTATCCAAGCCTTGCAGGCAGCGGAGGTCCAACTCGAGGACCCCCAACCACTCGCTGCCCTCGTCCATTCTCTGTCTCCTGTCGCCTCCATCACATTTAGTGATTCTGAGATTCCCACATCTAACACGAAAGATCAGGACGCCACCCTCTTCATCACTGCCTATGTTGATCGAACATGCATTAAACGCGTTATGATCGATGGCGGTGCTAGCATCAACATAATCTCTACCCATGCCTTTGATCAGCTGCCTCTTTCCAAGAACTGTGTCTCCAAAACTGACACGATCTTACGCTCTTTTAACGATACCACCACCACGACCATTGGCACAGTCATCCTCCACATTCGCGTTGGTCCACGCACAGTCTCGGAGCTCTTCTATATCATCGAAGGAGAGTTTCAATACAACCTTCTATTGGGCCGACCTTGGATCCGTGCCATGGCCTGTATACCCTCCACCCTGCACCATTGTGTGAAGTTCGAGCATGACGGGCAAGTCCACACCATCCCCGCTGACCCTTCACCCTTCAAGACTTGCAACACCACCTACCGTCCCAACGATGTCCTCATTCCCATTGAGCCGTCAACTCTGGCACCGCCTCCATCTGCGGAAGCTTTGACCAGTTTGCAATCGGTAGTTGCCCTCACCCCTCCTCTTCAAGCGTCGACCAAAGACCCCATGGAAGACATCTTCCAACGACTATCACTTGGGGAATATCGCTTGTTGACCCTAGACATGTTCCAAACTCCGCAAGAGTATGGACGCCTTCACCTCAGTCCCAATTATGACCATCGGATCGGGACGGTCGTACCTTATGGTCCTCCTCACTTTCGAACCAACTTTGTCTATGGGGGGCTTAATCAAGCTCCTACCAACGGCAATTCCCTCTCTTCACCCCAACCTTTCACATCTGATTTCTCGTTTCTTGGCAACCCCACCTTTGCACACACTTACCTTCATAGGTGTGCATGGAAGGGTTTTGGTTTCAGACGTTATGAGCAGGGCTCCCATCAGCCCATCGAGCTGCTCAATGATCACGATGCCAAGAAACGGTATGGCCTGGGATATCATGACCCCACTCAGGCTCCTCCCGACCTTTGTCCCGAGCCAACCATTGACCAATCTCTTCCAGACTCGCCCTTTTCTCCTTCGTCACCTACGGAGTCAGTGGTTTCCATCCCTCCTAGTTTTTTTTTTCCATAAACACCATCCGCCTGGAACCCCTGACCTATCAGCTCAATGGGGTGCCCAGGTCTCTCCCTCTCATCTTTCCTAGCATGGTAGAGGATGAGTCAACAACCATTCACACTGTCCACTGCGTTGACGATGACGCCATCCTTTCCTACATGGGTGCCGATGACTCTTTCATCCAGCATTTCCTCCCTTCTGAGACCCAGGTTATGTTAAATGAATCCACCATTGACATCAACCTCCCTTCTTCTTCTGATGTTCCTCACGTCTTAAAGATTGGCCAATCTTTAGACGCTCAGGAGCAGCTTGACTATGCCCAGTTCCTTTCCAACCATAGCAAGGCCTTTGCCTGGACTTACAGCGACATGCCTGGCATTGACCCCACCATTGCTACCCATAACATTGTCACCGAACCAGAGGCTAAGCCTGTTAGGCAGAAGCTTCGAAAGATGCATCCTCGCGTTGCGCTCCTTCTCAAAGAGGAGCTTCAGCGCCTTCTTTCTGTCTCCTTCATCTAACCCATCGATTATCCACAGTGGGTCTCTAACATCGTCCCAGTTACTAAAGCAACTGGGGGGATTCAGATCTGCATGGACTATCGCGACCTTAACCTAGCCTGTCCTAAAGACGACTTTCCTCTTCCTAACATTGACTAGCTTATTGATCTCACGGCCGGCCATGAGATGCTATCTCTTATGGACGGGTTTTTAGGATACAATCAAATCCTGATCGTACTGGAAGATCAACACAAGACTACCTTCATCACCCCATGGGGGACTTTCTACTATCGAGTCATGCCTTTCAGCCTAAAAAATGTTGGTGCCACATATCAGCGCGCCATGACTTACATTTTCCACGATCTCCTCCACAAAATCATGGAGGACTATGTGGATGACCTTCTCGGCAAGTCCAAACTTCGCCGCGACCACTTGACCATTCTCACAATCATCTTCTCTCTCCTTCTGCAATACAATGTCTGCCTCAACCCCAAGAAATGTGTCTTTGGGGTCCTCTCAGGCAAACTTTTCGGCTTCATCGTTTCCTTCCATGGTATCGAGATAGATCCCACCAAGATCCACGTTATCCTCGAAATGCCACCCCTGACCAATCTCAAGCAGCTTCACAGTCTACAAGGGAAGCTCCAGTCCATTCGTCGTTTCATCTCGCAGCTTTCAGACCGCTGCCAACCTTTCCATCACCTCCTTAAGAAAGACGTCTCCTTTAAATGGGATAAGGACTGTCAAGAGGCTTTTGAGGCCCTCAAAAGCTATCTGGTCTCTCCACCAGTCCTCATTCCACCTAAGGACGACCAACCCTTCTACCTTTATATCTCTGCCACCAACCATTCGTTAGGTGCCATGATCGCGCACCGAGATGAGCATCATCGCGAGCAAGTGGTTTACTACATCAGCCGAACACTGGTCGACTATGAAACTCGATATACTCATACCGAGAAACTCTGTTTGGCATTAGTCTTTTCCGCTACCAAGCTCCGCCACTATCTTCTCAATCACAAAACCTTTGTCATCACTCACACCGACCCTCTCAAGTACATGCACTCCAAGCCATATTAGAATCAACGTATGGCTCGGTGGCTCATGCTGCTTGCTGAGTTTGACTTTGAATTCATCCAACAGAAATCTATCAAGGGGCAAACCATCGCTGACCAACTGACAGATGCCCCTCTTCCCGACAACCAACCTTCACACTGTGACTTCCTTGATGAGTCTATCGTTACCCTTTCCACCGATGACACCGTCTACCAAATGACTATGTTCTTTGATGGCTCCAAATGTCAACTCGGTGGGGGTGCGGGGGTCATCCTCATCCCACTCGAGGGGGAGCCCATGCCTCTATCTTTTAAGCTTGACTTTGATTATACCAATAATATGGCCGAATACGAGGCCTTAATTTTGGGACTTCAGACTGCCCTTTCTCTCCACATCAAGTCTATCAACATCTTCAGCGACTCGCAGCTCGTCGTTAATCAAGTTAACGGTTCATATCTCTGTAAAAACAAAGTTTTATAGAGGTATAAGAATCGTGCTGACCTTCTTTTGGCATCTTTCAACCATTACCTCTTGCAGACTGTTCCACGCTCTATGAACAAGTTTGCCGACACCATGGCTTCTCTTGCTTCGCATATCCCGTCTTCATCATCGTCATCTCACCTTTTTGTCACAGTGCATCGCGTACCTTTGCCTTCATACATCTCTCCTCACATTGACCATATCAACACTATCAATTCTAGCCCACAAGATGACTGGTATAAGCAACTTGTAGACTACTTGTCTCTTTCTGTCACTCCTCCCAACCTCTCTAGCAATGCGCGGTGAGCTTTCATCAAGCACACAGCTCGCTATACCATGCTAGGGGGTCTTCTCTATAAGCGAGGCTTTGACGGCCTCCTCCTTCGCTGTCTAACCTCTGCTGAAGCTTCTCATGCCATAAAGCCAATCCACGATGGGATTTGTGGTGGACACTTCAGTGGAAACTCGGTTGCCAAGCGCATCCTTCGCCTGGGTTATTATTGGCCCACCCTTCATCAAGACTGTAGCGATTATGTTCAGCGTTGCATCAAGTGTCAGCAGCACTCTAACCTGCTTCATCTCCCCAGCCACGCCTTGTAAATCGCTCAAGATTTTTAGCCTTTCTCTCAGTGGGGCTTGGATCTCATCGGTGAGATCAACCCTCACTCGTCTCTTCGTCATCAGTCCATCATCACTGCCATTGAGTATTTCACCAAGTGGGTGGAAGCCATTCCTCTTGTCTCCACAAAAGCCGACAAAATTGTCGACTTCATCAGCAGCCACATCATCTGTCATTTCGGTGTCCCTCACAAAATCATCACCGATAACGGCAAGTCCTTCAAAAACAAGACTGTCCAAAAACTATGCGACTCATTTGGCATCAAACTTAGCTTTTCTTCGCCTTACTACCCACAAGCAAATGGGAAGGCCAAGGCTTCCAACAAAATTCTCACCAAAATTCTCATGAAGGTGGTTGACGATACAGGAAGGGATTGGCACGTTCATATTCCCTTCGCTTTGTGGGCCTACCGCACCAGCATCCGAACCTCTACGGGTGCTACTCCCTTCTCTCTCGTGTACGGAATAGAGGCTGTCTTACCTCTCGAAGTACAGATCCTGTCTCTCTGCATCTCCCTGCATCACATTCTCTCCAACGATGACTTTCGTCAAGATCGCCTAGCTCAACTTGAGTTACTCGACGAGCGCCGTCTTGCTGCCCTTAATCATCTCCATGTCTACCAAAGTCGCATAAAGCGGGCCTACGACAAAAATCTGTGAGAACGAGATTTCAACATCGGAGACCTCGTCTTCAAAGAGAATCAGCACGTGACCAATATGGAGCAAAGTAAACGAGGCAAATTCGCCCCCAATTGGCTTGGACCTTTTATCATCACGCACAAGTATGGGTCAGGGACTTATCGTCTGTCTTCCCTCGACGGACGGCCAGAACCTGAGCCTCTTAATGCGTTGCATCTTCGACCATTCTTCTGTTAGTCGAGTACTCGTCTACTTGACACGTAACTTGAGCTCGTCCCTTGAGCAATCCTCGTCCTCTTAATCATCATCCCTTTCAACCCTATTCCCCTTTAACAAGTCCTCTACAACCCTTTTATGATGCATGGATGCTTTGTCCTAATAAAAGGGCGTCCTTGAACTTCTACAGCCTTGTCCGTGACTCTAATTCCTATTATAAAAAAAAAAAAAAATCAAATATATACAAATCAAGATGTCAAAACATATCCATGGTCACAAAATCAAATCAAATCAAAAAGATAGACTGATCCCTCGAAGGACAGCTGTACTATCATTGCTGTAGCTAATAGACTGATCCCTCGAAGGACAGCTATTCAAACCTTTTTATTAAGCAAAAATATAGACCACTCCCTCGAAGGATGGCTATGACTAATCTCGCTACAAACAACACTTTTCTTAGAAGCTTCCCGCATTGATCAGCTTCGCAAACTGACCATACATCAAAAGACATCTCTATGTAGGCTTCCCGCATCAATCAGCCTGCACCAAAAAAAAAAACGAGTCACGGACTTGGCTTGTAGTTGTCTCAGAGTCTCCTATAAAAAGAGGCAAGGTTATTCCTGCTCTTAAACTGGGTTACCCTATCCTCCTCCTATCACCTGCTCAAGGGACTTCGAGCTCACTTTAATGTCAAAATGATTCGATTATCGTTTTAACTCAACACTGGTCAACGACGTAATGCATAAACGGGGCTTTTGTTCTAATAACCCCTATCTATGCTTCCTTTTTGGTCCTTGTCAATGAAAGAGCGATTCGCCTTTCATCTTTTCTCTACACTTTGATCACATCAATTATCGACTCATCTCAAACCTCGACATTTTCAACATGACATCAGACACCATCCTAGTCCATTTCACATAGTTTCTATGGACACCAATACACATGGAAACTATCGACCAGACCCAATTTATGTTAAGCATAAACTAATACTTGCTGAAGCATAAATAGACCTCCATTCATTTTTGTTAGGTATGTGGAGCTAAAAGCTTCACCAAGGAGCATAGACAAACAGGTTCGGGTCTACACAGACACCGGCGTCGGTCAGGAGCGACCGACGTCGGTCAGTTTCAGTTACAGAGGCGCCGACGTCGGCAGTAGGGTCGGCCGGCGACGGTCACAGGCGAACAGACAGGAACCGACGTCGGTTACCTGCGTGTCCAGAAAGCAATTTCCGAGGACAGAAGCGAGTGTTTGCATGATGAGTTTGAGTTGTGAACTCAAACTCGCGTCTCTATTATTAGCTACGTTATTTTTAGAGCCCTTGTTGAAGAGGTTAACTGTTTGTTGTAAAGGCATGCTTAAGTTTTTTATTTTCTATATGTAGGAAAGATCTTCTTAGCTATTGTGTAGAAGAGAGTTGAACTGTATGAGTAGAACATTGTGAATGTTTGAAGGACAGTATTGAGTTGAATCAATCCAGGTTGTTGGATTTGTTTGTACTTGAGAGAGAGCTCTTGTGGAATAGAGATCTAGTAAGAGATCTTGTGTGCATCTGAGAGAGGTGTGGAAGAACGAAGTTTCTTCAAATTGTATTCCTATTGTAAAGAGTTTCAATACAAGTTTTCAGGGTGTTTTCTTGTATATCTTGTTCTGTGCTATTTATCATTTCACTTACTTATCTATCTGATTATTTCCGCGTTTATTGCTTTCACAAGTGTAATCCATTGTTGGTTGATCCCTAACAAGTGGTATCAGAGCCAGGTTCACTAACAGGTTGTTCAAATCTGTGTAGTGTGTTTGGATTACAGGTTGCTCACAGGGATTTCTATTTGAGTGGGAGAAGCAATGGCAGATGAAAGTAAGTTGAGAATGGAAAAGTTTAATGGCAAGAACTATCAACACTGGAGAATGCAGATAGAGGATTATCTGTATCAGAAGGATCTTTACTTACCGTTAGGTGGGATAGCAAAGAAGCCCAAGGACATGGAGGATGAAGAATGGGAAGTTCTTGACAGAAAGGCTCTTGGGTCTATAAGACTCAGTCTGGCCTCCACTGTGATATCTAATTTGTCACAGGCAAAAACTACGGTAGAGTTAATGACTACGTTAGCAAATCTGTATGAAAAACCCTCAGCTTCAAATAAGGTATATTTAATGAAGCAGTTATTTAATCTGCATATGCAAGAAGGTGGATCTGTCTCTAATCACCTGAATGATTTTCATGGTATTGTTAATCAGTTAAACTCAGTCAATATTGTATTTGAAGATGAAATAAAAGCTCTTTTGATATTATGTTCTTTGCCTAAAAGCTGGCATGGCTTAGTAATGGCAGTTTCTAATACTGCATCTGCATCAAATATTTTGAAAGTAGAGGATGTTGTTAGTGTTATCTTGAATGAGGAAATACGCAGGAAAAGCACAGAAGAGGCATCCGGGAATGCTTTAAGTTTTGAGAGCAGGGGAAGGCAAAAAGAGAAGAGCAAGAAAGGCAGAGCAAGATCTAAGTCTAAAGGGAAAGGCAGGTCCAAATCCAGAAATGGCAGGAAGCCACAATGCTGGAATTGTGGAAAGATGGGGCACATAAGCAGAGATTGTTGGTCAAAGCCTAAGGAGGACAACCAACACGAAGGAAAGGAAGAAGCCAAGATTGCAGGTATTGCACAGGATGCTTTAATTTTCTCTCTCATAATAATATAGAATCTTGGGTAATAGATTCTGGTGCATCTTTTCATGCTACTCCTAACAGGGAATATTTCAGTGACTATATCCAAGGGGATTTCGGAATAGTATACTTAGGGGATGATGAACCTTGTAAGATTACTGGCAAAGGTAAAGTGCAGCTAAAGATGCAGAATGGCAACACGTGGGTGTTGAGAGATGTGATGCATGTTCCTAGTTTGAAGAGAAATTTGATTTCTGCAGGTAAACTAGGTGATGAGGGTTGTACAGTAACTCTCACAGCAGATTCTTGGAAGGTGACCAAGGGTGCACTCGTTATGGCCAGAGGTAAGAGAGAAGGTACTCTCTATTTGTGTAATTGTGTTATTAACAAGTCTCCTTCAGTTTTATCTACTTCAGATGTGGATGCTAAATTGTGGCACTCAAGGCTTGGCCACATGAGTGAGAAGGGGATGTCAATTCTTAAGTCTAAAGGTATGCTTTCAGATTTGAAAAGTTTGGATCTAGAATTTTGTGAGCATTGTGTATTTGGAAAACAGAAAAGGGTTAGTTTTCTCAAGACTGGGTCTACTAAGAAAAGGCAAAAGTTGCAGCTTGTTCACACAGACGTGTGGGGACCGGCTCAGGTAGCCTCTATTGGCGGATCACGGTACTATGTCACATTCATAGATGATGCTACAAGGAAGGTATGGATCTACTGTATTAAAAAAAAATCTGATGTTTTTGAGACTTTTAAGATTTGGAGAGCCATGGTTGAGAATGAAACAGGCAAAAGATTGAAGTGCTTGAGATCCGATAATGGCGGTGAGTTCTGCAGTCTAAAGTTTAACTGGTATTGTTACACTCACGGAATCCGTAGGCAAAAGACGGTTCCAAGGACACCTCAGCAGAATGGTATTGCTGAAAGGATGAACAGAACTATTATGGAGCGTGCAAGATGCATAAGATTGCATGCAGGGTTGCCCTTAGAGTTTTGGGCAGAAGCAGTTGACACCGCAGTGTACCTGATCAACAGAGGACCCTCTACAGCTCTAGATGGTGGAATTCCAGAAGAGGCATGGACAGGTAAAAAGGTAGATCTCTCATATCTCAAAGTTTTTGGTTCTGAAGCCTTTGTGCACATAGATAAGGAAAATAGAAAGAAGCTTGACGCTAAGTCTATGAGGTGCACGTTTATCGGTTATGGCTCAGATGATTTTGGTTTCAGATTTTGGAATCTAGGAACTAACAAAGTAATTAGGAGCCGTGATGTTGTTTTCAATAAAAGAGTGATGTACAGTGATCAGATAAGGAAGCTGGATCAATCTGGGCAGAGCAATGGTGAATTGGATGAAGTTATGGTCCAAAATGAGCTCGCGGGAAAAAAAAATAATCACTTACAGGAAACCACAGAGACCGACGTCGGCAGGTTAGGAACCGGCGTCGGCAGTACAGAAACCGATGTCGGTCATACAGAGACCGACATCGGCAGACCAGGAACCGAGGTCGGTCAGGAAGAACCGACGTCGGTCAGTAACAGGTCTACAAGTGGCGGAGGTCGGTCACTGTCAGAAAATTTAGGTGGACAGATTGTGGAAAACGCGTCCAAGACACCAATCAGGAGGTCTGAAAGGGTAAGTAAGCCTCCAATTAGATATTCTCCTTCTTTATATTATTTATTGCTAACCGATGGTGGAGAACCAGAAAGTTTTGAAGAAGCATTACAGGTGGAGTCCAGGAGTAAGTGGGAGCATGGCATGGTTGAGGAGATGGAGTCCTTAAGAGAGAACCAAACATGGGATTTGGTTGAATTGCCAGCTGGTAAGAGAACACTGAAGAACAGGTGGACTTACAGGTTGAAGGAAGGTGAGGATGGTCAGATAAGATACAAGGCCAGATTGGTTGTAAAAGGATTCGCATAAAAGCCAGGTATTGACTTTGGCGAGATTTTTTCTCCAGTTGTAAAAATGACTTCAATAAGGGTTGTACTGTCTTTGGTTGCTTTTGAGGATTTGCATCTTGAGCAGCTTGATGTTAAGACAGCGTTTCTTCATGGAGACTTAGATGAGGAAATTTATATGGAATAACCAGAAGGATTCGAGGTCAAGGGCAAGGAGAAATCTGTGTGCAGGTTGAAGAAAAGCTTGTATGGCCTCAAGCAAGCTCCAAGGCAATGGTACTTGAAATTTGACAGGTTTATGACTGAGCATGGTTTCAGTAGGTGTCAATCAGACCATTGTGTATATTTTAAGAGATTTGATAACGGTAGATACATTATTCTATTGTTGTATGTAGATGACATGTTGGTTGCAGGGTCTCACATGCAGGATATCTCAGAGCTTAAGGTAAAATTAGCTCAAACATTTGCTATGAAGGATTTGGGAGCAGCAAAGAAAATCCTTGGCATGAGCATTAAGAGGGACAGGAAAAATCACAGGTTGATATTGTCTCAAGAAGATTATGTGGACAAGGTGTTGAAACGGTTCAATATGCAGGATGCTAAACCGGTAAGTACACCTTTGGCTGGACATTTCAAGTTAAGTAAAGAACAATGTCCCAATTCATGTGAAGAGGTAGAGTACATGAGTAAAGTTCCATATTCTTCCGCAGTAGGAAGTTTGATGTATGCAATGGTATGTACTAGACCAGATATTGCCCAAGCAGTGGGAGTGGTAAGTAAGTATATGGCTAATCCAGGTAAGGAACATTGGAAAGCAGTTCAATGGATCCTTAGATATCTGAGAGGAACCAGCAGCAGACACTTATGCTTTGGAGGTTCAGACACTTCTCTACATGGCTATGTAGATTCAGATATGGCAGGGGATTTGGATGGCAGGAGAAGCACCACAGGTTATGCTTTTACTATAGGTGGAACAGCAGTTAGTTGGATATCTAAGTTGCAGAAGGTTGTAGCCTTGTCAACTACAGAAGCAGAATATATTACAGCTACAGAAGCTAGCAAGGAGATGATATGGATGACACGGTTCATGGAAGAGCTTGGAAGGGAGCATGGGAGTTGCAGATTGCATAGTGACAGTCAGAGTGCAATCCATTTGGCTAAGAACTCAGCTTTTCATTCTAGAACCAAGCACATACAGCTAAGGTACCACTTCATACGGCAAGTATTGGAAGATGGTGAGTTGAAGCTAGAGAAAATCCATACAGACAAGAATCCTGCTGATATGCTAACAAAGCCGGTTACTAAGGAGAAGTTGAATCTTCATTCAACTTCTATTGGTCTTCATGATTGAGTTGAAGATGGAGGAGCTAGAAGATATTGCTGTACAGGTATTGGTGCAGCTGGTTTATCTCCAAGTGGGAGATTGTTAGGTATGTGGAGCTAAAAGCTTCACCAAAGAGCATAGACAAACAGGTTCGGGTCTACACAGACACTGGCATCGGTCAGGAGCGACCGACGTCAGTCAGTTTCAGTTACAGAGGCGCCGACGTTGGCAGTAGGGTCGGCCGGCGACGGTCACAGGCGAACAGACAGGAACCGACGTCGGTTACCTGCGTGTCCAGAAAGCGATTTTCGAGGACAGAAGCGAGTGTTTGCATGATGAGTTTGAGTTGTGAACTCAAACTCGCGTCTCTATTATTAGCTACGTTATTTTTAGAGCCCTTGTTGAAGAGGTTAACTGTTTGTTGTAAAGGCATGCTTAAGTTTTCTATTTTCTATATGTAGGAAAGATCTTCTTAGCTATTGTGTAGAAGAGAGTTGAACTGTATGAGTAGAACATTGTGAATGTTTGAAGGATAGTATTGAGTTGAATCAATCCAGGTTGTTGGATTTGTTTGTACTTGAGAGAGAGCTCTTGTGGAATAGAGATCTAGTAAGAGATCTTGTGTGCATCTGAGAGAGGTGTGGAAGAACGAAGTTTCTTCAAATTGTATTCCTATTGTAAAGAGTTTCAATACAAGTTTTCAGGGTGTTTTCTTGTATATCTTGTTCTGTGCTATTTATCATTTCACTTACTTATCTATCTGATTATTTCCGCGTTTATTGCTTTCACAAGTGTAATCCATTGTTGGTTGATCCCCAACAATTTTTAGCATACATCCATCGCGACTGTGGAAACTTGCTAGGGATGAAAGACTCTCGACCAATTCTACAGAATACACCATCTGTAGCATCATTTTATCCTCATCTTAGCCTCATCATTTCGACGCTTGACCACATCTAATCATCGACCAATCTTCTCAATTCACCCAAACTACATTGGTCTGAGGCCCTATGACTAGGGCTATGTAGGCAGCACTCAGATTCCACATCTTCTGAGGTTAGCTCGACCACCCCCATTTGTTCGTCTCTTTGATGGACAAACCTTCTCTTCTTTGACTCTTATCACGACCAATCATCGACTTTGACCAAGACCAATCATCGACTTTGACCAAGACCAATCATCGACTTTGACCAAGACCAATCATCGACTTTGACCAAGACCAATCAATCCCTCTGACCCTTCCTCCCTTTCAGGGAGAACTACATCGGCCTGAGGCCCCTACGACAGGGGCTATGTAGGCAGCACTCAGTTGACATGGGGTCTTTTGGGGTTAGCTCGGCCACATCCTTTCATCCATCCATCCTCTTGACCAATGACCATTAGAGATCATGCGTATCTCCTTCGACCTTCGACCACTTCCAAGACAGCGTGTTGCCTTGGTTGTTTTTGCGTGTGTGCTACCTCACGGCTGGCTAGCAGAATTGTCCACAGACTATTTTTGACCCTTCGCAAGTATAGGATCGCGAGCCAGTTGATCCCTACTACTTGTGGCTTTTTCGTGTTTCTGGGAGCACTTCCTGAGCCCTGGATACCTAGAGCACGATGACCATTTGGAGCTTCAGCTTAGATTGAGTGACCCGATCAGCAGACGACTAAATGCTGGGGCCCGATTACTTCAATTTTGGCACTCCTTGACCCTCGACATGTGACAATTTGACCTGACCCTCTCGTGAAGTGGACTACGCGCAATCAAGACTATGGCAGCGTTTTCACTCACCCTCTTCTATCCATTTCTCTGTCAAATCGACACTCGATCTTCGGTTCCCTTCTCTCGACTATCGCTTTGAGGGGGGAACACCTCATCCTTTTTCTGGGGCAACCAACTCCTGTTTTTGTCTTACCGTTCATCTAGAACAACCAACAAGACAAAAAGGGGCAAATGTAGACACCGCAAACGTGTCTGCACCTTGGTTCTCCCCCTTGTCCACCTCAAACCCCTATCCTAACCCTTGGCCTCCATTTGATTAAAATAACCTAAATATTTTAATCAAGTGGCCCCCTTTCCACCCTACCCTTGCCACCTTGGATCCTCCCTTGAATCCCTCCACCTTCCCCCTAGCATTTATTAGGCCAAATCTCTTCATTATCTTCCCCCCACACCCATTTAAGCTTCTTCGTGACCGTTCTTCTCATAACCCCTCGCCCGGCGGCGTGCAAGAATGGGCAGAGGCTATTTTTAGCCTCTGTCCCCATCCTGCGACCGCCGACGTCGGCGACCCTTCGGCCGACGTCGGCAAAACTGTCGGTGTCGGCAGCCTTCATTACCCCTTTCTGCATCCTTTGTAGCCCCCTGGACCCTTGAGCTCGCAAACAGAATTCTCTTGGCATTTTGGCATTTGTCTCTCCTCCATCTGGACCTCGTGCAGTAGCAGCAACAGGTGCAAAGGCTCTGGATCAGGTATTTTCTTCTTGACAAGTCTTCCGTGGCTCCAACAATAGCTCCTCCTTTCTTCAGTCAGCAAGCCAAAGGTAAGCAAAGTCTGGTGTTTCATTTTATTTTATTTCTTTAGTTTTCAGTGATGTATCCTATCTATTGCCTTCTACTCCCTCTGTTCTTCCCCCTGGGAGGCTGCAAAGCCTTCTCAGGTCCTATCCTCTGTGTATCTTCCTCTTTCCTGTCCCTCTTTTAATCCAATCCCAGACCACTTCCTCATCCCCCTGTCAACAAAGACCTTGCACAAGGCACCCAACCAGAACTAGACCACTCCCTAGTCCATCCGAATTCGTCCCCGAACTCTGTCTCGACCCCGTCCACAAACTAGACCTGTCCACAGTCCAGAAAGCAACCCAGACCCGACTACAGGCCACAACCCCGACCGACGCCGGTCACTTCCCCAACCGACGTCGGCAGGATAGCCGACGCTGGCAGATCAGCTAACCGACGCCGGTGACATTTCTAACCTCGGCGACTGTCATCAGCCCTACAACTCCTTCAGGTAATCATTTTGTCTTTTCTTTCCTTTCTAATTTCTTTGTCACTTCTGTATTCTGGCATTTTGTATTTCCTTGGTCTTTTATCTGTCTGTTATCAGTGGGTTGACCTCCCTTGAGGAAGTTTTTACACTTTCGGGAACAAGCTTTTGCTTGGCAACCCGCCGCCTATCCATCTAACATTTTCTTGTCCAAGTTTCCTTTTTTCTTGCAGGTGTCATTCCTCCATAGCCAAAGAGGAGTGCTCACAAGCGTCTGGATTTACGATGCGCAATCTTTAGTCCAGGTACTTCCCAAGCCTTGTCCATTCTTTTTTAGTTTCTTCTCTCTTTATGATCTGAAAAGCGAATTAGCGATAGAAACAATAAAGTGTGTTTTATCCATAAATAATATAACTACAATTGTATAGTAAACACTATAAGAGTGTATTTCATACTATAAACTATGATTTATAGTAGTTGATTATGGCCTAAGGGATTGACTTCAAGGTACTAATATTTTTTTATTTATATATTATAGCTACTTATTTGATAAAAACATAATTATTAATGACAAAAACTTCTAGTAATAAGTTATTTTTTCTATTAAAAATAATTAAATGTTGAAACTATTTATTTAAATATATAATAGTTAATAATCAATAAAATTAAGAAATAATCTTGATGATGGATCCCGATTGTAATCCTAAATGTTGATTTAAAAAATGCTACACAACTTTTTTTTTCAAAATCTCATTCTTATATAATTGTTCACTTTTTTTAAAAATTTATAAAAAAAAATAGGTTAGTTCATAGATGTTTCTTCTTTTCTAGGCTCTATTATGTATCATTTTAGGTTTTCCTACTCTTACATTTCAGAATGTCATACAACCCCTTTGGCAAATTTTAGGCTTAATATCACATTAAGTATTAAATTTAATCCCACCCATATGTCAATTTAATCTTATTTATATACTCATAAACTAGTTGACTTTAAATATTGTTGTGGACAACATGAATCTTAGAAACAAAGAAAGTGCAAAATTGTGATTTTAAAGTCTATGAAAATGTAATATCATTGATAGTCCCTCTCAATATATATGTATATGTAATATTAGTTGCAAATGATGTTAATTTTGTTTGTATATAGTATTATAATAATAACCTTGTTTTGTATTATGTCAAACACATTATCCCCTTTGATAAATCCCTATAACTCTAGCCAAATTTAGTTGGGAACCTTATGGAATTAATATATCAAGTTTTATGAACCTCATAAAATGTTTTTTGTTTTATTTAAAAAAAATGTATCAAGTGCATGACGTATGGAACAAATATTATTATTGGTTCATGTACAACACCCTAATGGTATTATCACTATAGACCAATGATTTCAAAATGATTTATACGGACTCAATTAGATTTCATGTTCTATTTGACCTACAAACCCTACCGATTATGTATTAGGGATTTTTGGACCACATTGTTGATAGGTTATATTTTTCTTGATCCCATAATTAGGTTTCTATTGAGGTGGACCTCACTAAATATTTTAATGAATCTATGGATATTCAAGTGGCTTATAACATTTTTTATTAAAACATGTTTCAAACCAACCTAGCTAATATTTGCCTTCATTGTAAAAAAATTGACCATAAAATATGGAATTTGTAGAATTTGATTTATTTGCATTGATTTATAAAGTGTCATGGGGTATTTTATAGATTTATCTAATTTTATGGGTGTTTTTGATTTTTTGAACTCCATTTTCACATTTTATTTTCATATTAATTTCATGTGACATATTGGGAACTCTCACTTGAATATTTTATAATTATTTTTATGCACACCTACTGCATTAACACTTTTGTAGATATTAAGTTTCTTTGTCTTCACTTCATAGTCAACATTATTGGGTGATGTTTTATACTTCTAATACTTCTTTAATTTTTTGAGTACGTTTTTACCATGTAATTATTACTATTAGATGTAAGGATGGTTTATTTTAATGCTAGAGTATTTTTGTGCCAACCCTTCTAGGGTTTTCAAAATCATTATGTAATTTTTAATGAGAGATTTATAGTCGAGCCAACTTAATGTTTTAAAACATTAAAATTAGTATTCAACCCAATAATATTTGGTTTTGACCACACATTTAATTCAAATGGAACACATTTCAATAGTCACCCTTATTCACACAACCAAATTCATAGAAGTTAATTTTATTTCATTGATAATTCTATTGGAGGTTTCATTAAATTAAATAGTCATCTACATAATTATCTTCATTATTATAACCTTTTCTATTAAAACATGTTTCAAACCAACCTAGCTAACATTTTCCATTGACCATAAGATATGGAATTTTTAGAATTTGATTTATTTGCACTGATTTATAAAGTGTCATGGGGTATTTTATAGATTTATCTAATTTTACGGGTGTTTTTGATTTATCGAACTCCATTTTCACATTTTATTTTCATATTAATTTCATGTGACATATTGGGAACTCTCACTTGAATATTTTACAGTTATTTTTATGCACACCTACTGCATTAACACTTTTGTAGATATTAAGTTTCTTTGTCTTCACTTCATAGTCAACATTATTGGGTGATGTTTTGTACTTATAACGCTTCTTTAATTTTTTGAGTACGTTTTGATGATGTTATTATTACTATTAGATGCAAGGATGGTTTATTTTAATGCTAGAGTATTTTTGTGCCAACCCTTCTAGGGTTTTCAAAATCATTATGTATTTTTTAATGCAAGATTTATAATTGAGCCAACTTAATGTTTTAAAACATTAAAATTAGTATTCACCCCAATAATATTTGGTTTTGACCACACATTCAATTCAAAAGGAACATATTTCAATAGTCACCATTATTCACACAACCAAATTCATAGGAGCTAATTTTATTTCATTCATAATTCTATTGGAGGTTTCATTAAATTAAATAGTCATATACATAATTATCTTCATTATTATTTTCCTCTTTCATTGTATATATGTACCTCATTGGGCCTATTTTCAGAATCCATACTTATCGAAGCACAATACTTATTTTATTTCAACACATCACCTATTATGATTCTCAATGGGGATGTTGGTGTTTGTCATTTTCAAATTTGATGTGAATTCTACCTCAAATTATGTGTTACCAAGGTCTGACTTGTTACGTGCAAAATATTATTAAAGTGTTAATTATCCTCACATGTGTGATAAGGGTGAGTTTTAACATGGGTAATGATCCTATCCAACATTTTACATAACCAAAAATATTTACTCACTCACATATTGATTTTTATATATAAGGACCCTTTATGTTCTTATGGAAAGTTATATTGGAGCTCGGATTCATCTCTACAGCTAGTGGAGATGTATTATATTGGAGAGGTATATTCAAATGAAACCATTGTTAGTTGAACACATGTATATTGTATATTTAGTTAGTGTAATATAATGTGTTCTTTGTTATTTAATCTCTTTCTATGGTATGAGCACTGTTGTGTGGCTAAATGTTCATTATATAGTTTTTCTAGGACATCCTAAAATCCTATACATTAGACAAAAAATGATAAATTAAATTATTAATAGAAAATCCTTATAGCTTATGCTATTTAATAAATATCTAGTAGCGATGGGATACAAACTAGCTTAGGATAATGATATAATTACATGGAGAGAAAGACTAGGAAGATGCATGAGTTCAAAAGAGCATGAAAATAGGTGATGAGGATACATGCATGGTGTTATAATGATATGTCTAACTAAAACTTTCTTCTAGATATGAATTCTATAGTCTTGAACTATGAATATTTTGAATCTCATAGACAACACCATTAATTATTCCTTTTCCATACAAGGTAAAATATAGTTGTATAAGGCATACTTCAATATTAATTTACATTTCTCATTCCAAATCTAGGCATATATATTCACCTCATATCTAATTCATTGACCTCTAATCCAGTCATTAAGGTATCATCTATAGCATGATTAGGTAGACTAATAGTAACCTTAATAAGTTTCTCATTTTGAAATTTATGAATAATAATATATTATTCATCATCAAACAAACATATTGTCTTGTTAAGTAGTTACTTTACCTTGGCATATTGATGGAAAGAGTATATGGCATTGTTTATATCTGAGGTATGCCTTATAGTTATAACTTTCCATTGCATAGATACCATAGATGTATCCATAAACAATGTGTTAATTATTCATTTTTCAGTAATTTTTAAACTTTTCACCAGAAAGTGCCATCACTATTTCTCCATCATGTTCATCCTCTTATTTCTCTTTGTGTAGGATATTTTCTACATAAATTATATCTATATATCCTTATGAAATCCATCAATCTATTTTACTTTATAGTTTTTATTTATGTACACATAAAAAAAAAATAATTTAAACAAATGACAACTAAACCAATATACATATTTTTTTTAAATGAAAGAATCTTCCACAATGGAAACCAAACTTTTTGGAATTGAAAAATCTTAATTTAAAAAATACATATGATACCACATATTGTATTTAGAAAATATTATACAAAAAAAATAATGAATTTTATTCCTAATAATGAATGATATAAATAAACATGATGTATCCTACTAACGATTATCATCACCTTAACACCCAACTAAGACACATTATTATAATTTGATTTATTCAATTGCATATATACAAATAATACCACTAAAAATATTCTATCTAGTAACATCACTATGTGATGTACTAAAAAGATTATTTGCAAAAATGTTTCAAAGGTTGAAGGAATACATATTATTAATAAATTTGAAGAAGTGTAGCTTTATGAACAAGGATATTATGTACACGAGTTTCATGATATCTAAAATATGTTTGAAAATGGACCTATAAAAGGTGTGTGCCATCATTAAGTAGCCATCATCAAGAAGCATATTCAAAGTGTAAAGCTTTTATGGCTTAAAAATTTTATATATGAATTTCATTAGTAAATTTAGTGGTACATATGTAAAAATTATAGAGGTGATTAAATGAGATCACAAATTTTTTTTATTGAAGAGGTAAGTAATTGAGCATCTAGTATTTAAAATTCTTTATTTTGATAAAATATTTAAATTAGATTGTAATGCAAGTGGTGCAATGGTTAGAGTATTTTTTTAACCAATAATATATGACTACAACTTACTTAATTGATAATTATAACATCATACATAGTAAATATTCTTTTTATGACCAATAATTTTATGTTATAGAGCAAGAACTCTATCAGAGGATTTACCAAGGTCCGAATAACGAGGATGCACGAGTCATGGTTGCATGGGATGAAGCAAGTGAATACCAAAAAATGCTAAAATAAATGAAATCAAACAAGAGACAATTGCATAGACAATTTGGAGAAAAGCCAATATTCCATTAACATGAGATAGCCATAATGAAGAATACATATAGGAGAGCTAGTAAGTAACTCCTCCACAAATGGTGGTCAAAGTACCCCAAGAATAGACTGTAACTCCTCCACAAAAGGTGGTGACAAGGTGCTAAGAATAGAGAAGTAACTCCCATACCCATAATAGCTGGTCAAATGAGTTACTTATGACATTCTTATGACACCTATGACACATTTATGACACACATCTCCACATAAGCTAGCCTATCCCATGAATGTAGGAAAACTCCATGTATGCACAAATATATAATATTCCCTAATTAAATAATCAGGGAAAAATAAAAACCTACACTAACACCCCCCCTAAGCATAGCTTAGGTGGCAGTGTGGAAATATAAAATGGGTCCCGACAACAAGGCCTGATGAGGTACCCATGTACAAAAGCAATCTCCCATAAGATAGAGAAAAGGAGAAAACTCGTAGGGAAAAACTCCCCCCAAAAGAGAGACATAAATAAAAGAAAAGGCTAGAAGGCCCCCTAAAGATGATGCTACTATAGATGTAGACTACACCCCAAGAAGATCTCATAGATGAATGAACTTGCTCTCGGTGAAAGGTTTGGTGAAGATGTTTGCAACCTACTCTGAAGATAGGAAAAAGATTAAGTTAATGACCTGACTATGAATAAGATCCTGAATGAAATGCATGTGAATCTCTATGTGCTTGGTCTGCTGGTGTTGAACCAGATTCCTAAAAATCTGAATGGTACTTTGGTTATCACAATAAATGATGGTGGGCTACTTGATAGGAATGCCAAACTTAGAAAGAATCCCCTTAATCCAAATAGCCTCAGTAGCTACATTAATAGCTCCTATGTATTCTACCTCTATGGATGATATAGTAATAGAATTTTGCTTCTTACTAGACCAACTGATAAGACCAAAACCTAGAAAGAAACTATAACCAAAAGTGGACTTGCGAGTATATGAATCACCAACCCAATATAAATTTGTATATCCAACCAAGTCAACCTCTATGCCAAATATGTTATGAATATCATATCTATGTGTTAGGTTGTGGAGCTAAAAGGTTCACTGATGCAAATGGAGGAGTGGAAGAGGTTGATGAGTGTAAGAGTAACTGACATCAGCATGATCAACCGATGTCGGTCATATTTAGTGCACAGGGTAACTGACATCGATCAGAAGTCAGCCGACATTGATCACCTCTAGACAGACAGGGACCGACGTCGGTCACCTGTGCATTCCAAAACTATTTGTTGCATGAACAGTTAGTTTGTTGAATGGCCAGTTTGCATGTAAAGACTAATTTTAGTCTTGAGCTGCATTTCTAATTATTTTAATTGGAAATTCTAATTATTGTTTGCATGGGATCTATATAATAAACTCATGGGGCTGTATTGTAACTTGTAGAATCAAAGGGTTCTATCCAAGGGAGAATCATAAGGACTTGGTGAGGCAAGGACAAGGGTTCTTCTGGGTGTGTAAGATCTTAATCAGCAGGTGTACAAGGATAGGTTGATCTACGATATAGCAAGATCAGATGAGATCTACATGGTAAGTAAGGTCAATTGATCTGTAGGTGTGTGTGTGTGTGTGTGTGAGATCTAGGTTTATAGGTGTGTAAAACTAGGTTGATCTACAGCTGGCAGTAAGATCAGGGAGATCAAAAACACAACTGGTAGCAAGATTAGGTGAGATTTACTTGGAGTACATGGAGTACTTGGTGGCCTAGAAGTAGGCAATGATGGTGAAAACTGGTTGTCACTTACTAGTGGTACTAGTAGTATTGATACTGACTGGTTGGAGGTGAACAACAACTCTGTGTTTGAGTTGTTTGTTGTGACCATAATTGAGAGAGTGAACTCTTGAAGGTGAATTACTATACACTAGGTGTGGGAAGCTTGAGAGGTGTGGGAAGAGTGTGGTATCTCTTTATTGTATTTCCTTTTAGAAGAGTATTAATACAATTGGGTATTGTCTCTTATATTCTGTGTTATTTCTGATTTCTAGTTACTTGTTCATTCTGGTTAAATTTTGTGTTTAGTTGCTTATACAAAGGTAATTATGTGTGCTCTTCAGTGAGCTAAGATCCTAACAATTGGTATCAGAGTGGGGTTCGTCTGATCTTGGTTTAAATCTTGGTTCACTAACACCTTGGTTTCAGAGTGTGTTAAGTGTTTTTTAATTACAGGTCACTCACAGGGGTTTCTGTTGGAGTGGAAGTATAGCAATGGCAGAAGAAAGTAAGCTAAGAATGGAGGATAGAAAGAATAATCAATTACTAAATTATAGAAAGAAAGGGAAGGTAAAGAAAGATTTTTGGTTGATAGAAGATCAACATGAAGGAAATGAAGAAGCAGATGTTGCAGGTATTGTTGCACAAGATGCTCTTGTATGTTCCTTGGATAAAGTAGAATCTTGTGTTTTAGATTCTATTGCCTCTTTCCATGCAACCCCAAATGGGGTTGGTAAGCCTTGTCAAATTGTTGGCAAAGGTGAAGTGTGACTAAAATTGTAGACATGCAACATATGGGTGTTAAATGGTGTCATGTAGGTCCCAGTCCTAAAGAAGAGTCTAATTTTAGGAAAGTTGGGTGATGAGGGATGCATAGTAACTCTCATAGTAGATGCACTTAAATTAGCATGTGATAAGAAAGTAGGTAATCTTTATCTACCTACTTGTATTACTGATTCTCCTTTTATTGCAAAGATGTGGCTTTGTAGGCTTGGTCACATGAGTGAGAAGGGGATGCATGTTCTTAAGAGGAAGTCAGATGTGTTTGACAAACTTAAGAACTGGAAAGCCTTGGTTTTATTAGAGGAGATGTTGGACAGAGATTAGCTCAAGGGGCTAGATAATTGTGAGCAAAACAAGGGTGATTTAGACAAGGTTTTGATCCAAAGTGTGCTCACGGGTAAAGGTCATCACTCACAGGAAAACACAGAGACCAACGTCGGTCAGAAAACTAACGTCAATGTTTAGGCAAGAATCGACGTCGGTCAGGTGCAGACCAAGGTCGGTGATGTTAGACATAGGTAGACACCAACATCGGTCAGGAAACTAACATTGGAAGTCAGGTCAGTCATATGGAACTGACATCAGTCAGGTGCAGACTAAAGGGTGACCAACATCGGTCATTGAGACAGATTTTGGGTAGACAGCAAGCTGTCAAGGAGTCTCAGACACCCATGTGGAGGACTGAAAGGGTAAGTAAGCCTCAAATTTGTTATTCCTCTTCTTTATACTACTTTTTACTCACTAATGGTCAAGAACTAAGAAGTTAATAAAGAAGCGATGCAGGTAGAATCTAGGAAACAGTGGGAGCATGGCATGAATGAGGAATCTAATTCCTTAGAGAACCAAATGGTAGATTTGGTAGAGTTGCCAGCTGGGATGAAAGCACTAAAAGATGAATGGATTCCTAGGTTAAATAATAGAGTGAATGGATAGGTGAGATAGAAGGCTAGGTCATATGGTCTTGAGCAAGCTCCAAGATCGTGGTACAGGTTTGACAGGTGTATGACAAAGCATGGCTTTAGTCAATGTCAGTGTAACCATTGTGTTTAATTTACCATGTTGGATAATGATTGCAACATTATCCTATTGCTATATGTAGTGTGTATGCTTATTGTAGGGTCACACATGTAAGGATTTTCTGAGCTAAAGGTAAAGGTAGCTCAGATGTGTGCCAGGAAGGATTTAGGAGCAGAAATCCTTGGAATGAGTATTCCTAGAGACAAGGAAGATCACAGGGTGATGTTGTCTTAGGATTATTGTGTGAATAAGGTTGTGGTGTGGTTCGAGATGTAGGATGTAGAACTGGTATGCACACCTATGGATGGACAGTTCATAGAATAGTGTCTCAAATCACATGATGAGGTTAAGTACATGTGTACTAGACCTGAGTTTGCCCATGTAGTGGGAGCTATCAGCAAGTTTGGAGCCAATCTAGGAAAGAAGCACTGGAAATAAATTCAATGGATTCTCAAGTATTTGAGAGGGACCAACAGTAGGGATTCATGCTATGCAAGGTCAAGTTCCTTTCTACATGGGTTTGTAGATGTGGATGCGGCAGGTTACTTGGATGATAGGAGGTGCACCATAAGATTTGTGGTGGTTGGTCTTCAAGATTAAGCTTGAAGAGGGATACAATCTAGGAAACAAAATTAGATAATGTACAGGTATAGGTATAGGTGTAGCTATTTATCTCCAAGTGGGAGATTGTTAGGTTGTGGAGCTAAAAGCTTCACTGATGCAAATGGAGGAGTGGAGGAGGTTGCTGAGTGTAAGAGCAACTGACATCAGCATGATCAACTAACGTCAGACATATTTAGTACATAGGGCAACCAACATTGGTCAAAATTTAGCCAATGTCAGTCACCTCCAGACAGACAAGGACCGATGTCGGTCGCATGTGCATTCTAGAACTATTTGTTGCATGAATAGTTAGTTTGTTGAATGACCAGTTTGCATGTAAAGACTAATTTTAGTCTTGAGATGCATTTCTAATTATTGTAATTGGAAAGTCTAATTATTGTTTGCATGGGATCTATATAATAGACTCATGGGGCTATATTATAACTTGTAGAATTAGAAAGGTTCTATCCAAGGGAGAATCATAAGGACTCGGTGAGGCAAGGACAAGGGTTCTTCTGGGTGTGTAAGATCTCGATCGACAGGTGTGCAAGGCTAGGTTGATCTGTGATATAGCAAGATCAGGTGAGATCTACATGGTAAGTAAGGTTGGTTGATTTATAGGTGTGTGTGTGTGCGAGATCTAGGTTTACAGGTGTGCAAAACTAGGTTGATCTACAGCTGGCAGCAAGATCAGGGAGATCAACAACACAACAGGTAGCAAGATCAGGTGAGATCTACTTGGAGTACATGGTGTACTTAGACTTGGAGTATGTGGATTACTTGGTGGAATGGAAGTAGGAAATGACGGTGAAAACCGGTTGTCACTTATTGGTGGTACTAGCAGTATTGATACTAATTGGTTGGAGGTGAACAACAACTCTATGTTTGAGTTTTTTGTTGTGACCATAATTGAGAGAGTGAACTCTTGAAGGTGAATTACTGTACACCAAGTGTGGGAAGCCTGAGAGGTGTGGGAAGAGTGTGGCATCTCTTCATTGTATTTCCTTTTGGAAGAGTATTAATACAATTGGGTATTGTCTCTCATATTCTATGTTATTTTTGATTTCTAGTTACTTGTTCATTCTTGTTAAATTCTGTGTTTAGTTGCTTATACAAAGGTAATCATGTGTGCTCTTTAGTGAGCTAGGATCCTGACACTATGTGAACCATGTATGTAATGCAAGATCCTCTTAGCTGCTTTCCAATGTAGCTCATGAGGTTCCTACACAAATTTAGAGACAATTCCCACTACATATGACATGTCAAGCCTGGTGTGAGTCAAGTAGATGAGACTACCAACAAGTTATCGATACCGAGTGGCATCAACCAATGGTGAAGAATAGTCAGCTTCAAGCTTAACTCCTAATAGAAAGGGAGTCAGAGATGGCTTGTAATTAGCCATGTCAAACTGAGCCAATAAGTTAAGAGCATACTTAGGCTGTGCAAGAGAAATCCTTGAATCTGACTGCGAGATCTTGATGCCAAGGAAGTAGTGCAACAAACCCAAGTCTGTTATGTCAAATATATCTTAGAGAGATGCCTTCACCATGGCAATAGCTGATGAAGAACTCTCGGTGATCAAAAGGTCATCAACATATAGAACCAAAATTAGGAGCGCATCATCCTACCATAATAAGTAGACATTGGGGTTAGAATGACACTTAGTGAAACCCACTATGAGAAGGAAGGAATCCATCTTGGCATACCAAGCAAGATGGGCCTATTTGAGTCCATAGATAGATTTCCTAAGTCTGTATACTAAGGAAGAATCTTGAACAAATTTTAGTGGCTACTCCATGTAGATCTCCTCCTCTAGGTCTGCATCAAGAAAGGCACTCTTCACATCCATCTGGTGCACATCCCAACCATGTGCTATGGTAATAGCCAAGGTGAGTCAGATAAAAGTCATTTTATAAATAGGTGTAAAGGTCTCTAAGAAGTCAATGCCTACCACCTATGAGAAACCCCTAGTGAGCAGTCATGCCTTGTATTTATCAACTGACCCATCTAATACAAACTTGGTATGATATATCCACCTACATCGAACCATCTTCCTTCCCTTAAGAAGTGAAGTCAAGTCCCAAGTGTGATTTTTTATTAAGGAATAATATTCTTCCTGCATAGCATTATCCCACTCAGATACCCTTGATGCCTCTTGAAAAGTCTATGGATCTAAAACTAAGGCAAAGAAGGCATGTGGATCTCTCTAAAAATCCCCCTAGTACATCTATCATCTACGGGACTCCTGCCCAAGTGCCAACACTCTCAAGTGTATGTCTGGCCCAAAGTGGCCCAAAAGTGGGAGAATCAGGTGCTAACTCCTCATCCTCTGATTGACTAGAGGTGGATGACTCTACATCACTATCCTCATTATTTAAACTCAAAGAAGAAGATGTCTCTGGCTCAGGAACCTGTTATGGCTAATCTAAATCTAAGGAATCATCATGAAGAAGTAGATATGATGAGAGAGAAGAAGTGCCAAGTATTGAGTCTCTAAGACTCTCCTAAAAGTGGACACTTCTCTCAATGAACAACTCATGAGTGGTCTGATCTAGAAGGTGATACCCATTAACACCATTCGGATATCCTACAAAGATGTAAGGCTTGGACTGACATTCCATAGCTTTGTGTTTCTTCTTTGGTATGTGGGCCATGGCTGGGGATCCAAAAACCCTAAGGTGATCAACATCAGGTTTTCTTTTATGCCAAGCTTCAAAGGGTGTTATCCCTTTCAAATCTTTATGAGGAACCCTATTTTGAATGTAGCAAGCATAATTGATGGCTTCAGCCCAGTACTATGGTGCTAAGGATTTAGAGTGAATCATACAGCTACCTATCTCTTTCAAGAACCTATTTTTGCATTCTGCAACCCCATTTTGTGAAGGACTATAAGTGACTGTGCTACAAATCAATCCCCTATGTGGTGTAAAACTACTCAAACCTATTGCTGACATACTCCCCTCCATTATCAGTTTGAAGAACCTTGATGGATTTCTCATTCTATTTCTCAACAAGAGCCTTGAAGTCTAGAAAATTTTCAAACACTTCAGACTTTTGTTTGAGAAAATATATCCAAGTGTACCTAGAGAAATCATCAATGAAAGTGAGGATGTACTTGGCCCTTGTGAAAGATGGTTTGGGAAAGGGTCCTGATACATCACTGTGGACTAACTCCAAAGGTTGTGAAGCCCTACAAGCTTTACCTTTGTCAAATTTTGCTTCAAGATGCTTCTCAAAGGAGCACCCCTCACAAAGTCCTTTTGAGAATTGGACATGAGGCAAGCTAATGACCATGTCATGTTTGCAAAATCGCTTAAGGTAGCGGTAGTTAAGGTGTCCAAACCGCTCATGCCATAATTTTCTAACTCCATTTGAATGCATCAACAATGCTATTGGAGAAGAATCAAGTGGAAAATGTGAGAAGGTGTATAACCTTGCTTGGTGATCTACCCTACCCACTGCCACTATAGTATCACTATGTAACTCCCTAATAGCCACTAAATTTGGTAAAAACTTAACTCTCATGCCCCGACCAATGTGAGTGATTTGTTACACTGATAAGAGATTGGTTAAAAGAGAAGGAACACTTAGAATATCATTGAATGTTCCTCCTTCCATTTCAACTAACCCTCTCCCTACAACATAAATTGATGTGTCATCACCCAAACTAATAGAAGTCATGCTACAAGGCTCTAAAGATGAAAACTCAACTAGGGAAGAGCCCATGTGGTGAGAAGCACCTGAATCAATGACCCATGATGTTGTAAAAGTTGTAGTTGCTACAAGGGCCTTGCCCTTTTCTTTCTCCTTACCCTTGCCTTTTGCCTTGGTAGAATCTTGGGTAGATGAATTCTACTTGATGGACTCAGGAACACCTATGTTGTGCTTCTCTAGAAGATGAGTTAGGTGATCTATTTGTTTCTTCATGCATTTATGTTCATCATGCCCTATCTTATTACAATAGGCACACTTAACCTTCTCCTTCTTAGGTTTAGCATTGGAGGAGGAAGACTTAGTGTTGTTTTTGGCAGGATTGTTGTTTTCTTTCTTCTTCTCTTGGTCCTTGTTCTTTTTCTTCTTCTCCTTTGTTGAAGTCTTATCCTTACCATTTTTAGCTATCAAAGCTTGGGGTTGAGTAGACTTCATTGTGCCCATTTGGATTAGTTTATCTTGGTCCCTAGTCAAGTCGACAATGAATGAATCCAAAGAAGGCATTTTCCATGTAGTGCCAAGGGCACTTTTTGTGGCATGGAAAGTGGAGACAAATACTGAATAGCTTGGACCTAACTTTGTGAGAATAGAAAGGATGAGTTGGTCATCTTTATTCTCTATCCTTCAATCTTTCAATTGTAATATAAGGGCCTTAAACTTAATGAAAAAGTCATTTAGGGTGTCAAATTTGTTAGGACTTAGACTTATGAGTTTGTTTTCGAGCTCATGACCTCTCATCTCATCAAGCTTCCCAAATAAGGTTTCTAGGGTGTCCCATATGTCTTTGGGAGTCTTGGAGGTTTCTAAATGGAAGATAAGTTTTGGAGACATGGACAAGCTCAATAATCCATAGACTTCATCACTATGGTTGTACCACTTGACCTTTTCAGCATCAGTGCTGGGTTTTACTTTAGTACCCATGGTGATCCTATACAACCCTTTACTTATAAGAATGATTGACATTTTAACCTTCCATTCATGATAGTTAAAGGGTGTTAGGAGTTTAATTTGAAAATAATCCATTTTAAGCTGACTTTAGGTGAAGTTGTGTTGATTACAAGTTGTGAAATTATGCAGAAAAGAGAATGAAAGCAAAGATTACAAGTGTTGAAAAGCAATCACACCCCCATAAAATGTTGAGCCCCTCAAAAATATGAAAGTACATGATAAAATAATGTTGAGGTCAGCTGAGAATGTGTCTTATAGCAATCAGTGCAAGACTTTAAGCAAACAGGACGTCGGACTTAGTCGAAAATGCGTCTCGAGAGACCCAAATTTTAGGCACTTTATAAATTAGTGCATTTTTAACAAATAACAATCCTACACTATGGATAATTGAAATACAAACACTTTTGAAAAAAATGGCACCCAAATCTAAGCTACTGTTTCCAAGATATTAAAGATTCAATTTCCCATAAACTAGTGTTTTCACAAAAAAAGCACTAAAAAATTAAAAAAATACCTATTTTGAGAGAAAAATTGGTCTTCCAACCACTCATTGGACTCAACACAGAGTGAGTAATCCAAATGAGGTCTTTGTGATGGGGAATTGGCCTCCTGCCAACCTGGGCCTTACCCTTCGTCTTTGATAATCGAATATACAAGCTTTAAAAAAACTCAAATATTGCTCTTTTTTAAAAATATTTCAAATGAATTTGATTTTCAGCATACTAAATGATGTTGTATAAATTTGATAAATTCATTGATAACTAAAAATTAAAAAAAAAAGGCAAATACCAATGGAGATGGAGGCTGGGCATGGTCCTACCAAGAGAAAAAAAACAAAAAAAGAGATGCCAATGCCAAATTTCCAGCTACAGTCTAAAAAAAACACGCTTTTCTAGGAAAAAAGATGATGCCAAGGTGGGTTAAAGAGTCCCCAAGTTGCTTAGAATGAGAAGATTTGATGCAAGGAGAAGAAATGTGATGCCAACCTGCAAGGAAAGGATGTTTGTTGTTGAAGGAAGTGCCAAGCTGTTGGAGAAAATGTCAGGTGGCTGGAAAAGGATGCAAAGTACAATTGATCAGATCTCAATGAAAGAGAGCAGTAGAAACATCAATGCCTCCCTTTTCCAAACAATGCCAGAGTAGCATAAACCAATGACAAGTTTAGAGCTGTCAAAAAAAAATGGTGCCACTTCTCCAACAGCTACGCCTTAGATCATAAATGCCATTATCTCCCAAAAATTTTCAAATTTCACAAAAAAATGCCTTAACAAAGATCTATATTTCAATGAAATCAATAGAAAAATAGACAACCAGTTATAGGGGTGGCTCTAATACCATATTGGAAGATTCACCAAGGTCTAAATACTAAGGATGCACGAGTCGTGGTTGCACAGGATGAAGCAAGTGAATACCACAAAATGCTAAAATAAATGAAATCAAACAAGAGACAATTGCATAGACAATTTGGAGAAAAGCCAATATTCCATTAACATGAGATGGCCATAATGAAGAATACATATAGAAGAGCTAGTAAGTAACTCCTCCACAAATGGTGGTCAAAGCACCCCAAGAATATACTGTAACTCCTCCACAAAATGTGGTGACAAGGTGCTAAGCATAGAGAAGTAACTCCCATACCCAGAATAGCTGGTCAAAGGAGTTACTTATGACATTATTATGACACCTATGACACATCTATGATACACATCTCCACATAAGCTAGCCTATCCCACGAATGTAGGAAAACTCCATGTATGCACAAATATATAATATTCCCTAATTAAATAATTAGGGAAAAATAAAAACCTACACGAACAAACTCAACATGCATGTGAAATATATTGTCAAAGGAGTTTGTGCTCTTATTTTATGTAAAATTTAGATTAGAGAATATAATTATAATATAATTGAGATAAAAATTGAGAACATTAGAATTCATAAGATATATAGTAATCATAAAAACTGATTGCAACTTACTATTTTTATAAATATGCTAAAAGTGGAAATCACAAAAGATAACTAACTTAGCCAACACTCGAGTCTGCATGATTGAAACAGTAATAGTGAAACTGAATACAAGATTGTGTCAAGTTTTTATGAATTAGTAGAAGAGTACCAATTTACCCTTGAATAAGATCATACTATCTAGAAAATGACATATTTTACTATTGTGGTGTAACTTCATTTTTTAGGTTATTCACCCTCTATGTAAATTTTATCAAGTTCACCTTCCCATGTGGGTCCTATGTGTCTACTTAGATGCCTTAAATATATTTAATGATAATTTGTGTGACTTATTATTTAAAAAAAAACCCTAACTCAATGAAAAGAACGTAAAAACATACTAAATGGGGTAAAAAGCAGTTTTTGGATGGTTTTGTGCTTGACCTAAACATCCCATGTGTTAAACATTATCTACATACCAATACTCCGAAGAGGCATAAAAATCCATGTAGTTCTCCTTTGCTATAGTTGTGTGTGCACAATATTGATGAAATGATATATGTTGGTGTAATCTTGGTATGATTAATTGCTTGAACAATAACTTGTGACCTTATTATTGTATTCAGACATAGATGAGGGATTTTTTGGATGTAAGGACTATATATTGGGAAGAATAAGTAATTTACTCTCAGTGCATAGTTAGATAAATTTGGTAATTTGAAATAATGTCATCATCCTCTTATAAAATGTAAAATTGTATTTACATAGTGATTTTTTTGGAATTAAATTTAATAACGCTAGTAAAATGTATGGAATAACCCATTGGGATAAAATTAAATTTGAGAAACTAGTTCTTAATTTGTGGGAGGATGAAACTATGGTTTTTAGACATTATCAGTTAATGGGATAGTCTTGAAGGAGTGATTTCATCTTATTGATAGAGGCAACTAAATAGGAAGTATGAATCATTAACATAGAGAGTCTAAGTGTCTTGGAATTAGGGATAAGATCATTTAATAGTAGAGTTTCCTTAAGATAGAGGGTCATCCATATAAAAGTAGAAGAATAATAGTTTAGGACTATGGAATTGATCATAGGTTAAGTGTGTATAAGTGATGCTAAAAAATGCATTATTTTAGCATTAAATGTTAATTTTAGTGTCTACGTCTACTCCATTTTATCATAATATTAAAAAATTGTGAAATTACTTGAGTAAAAGGAAGAATATTATACATGAAATTAATTTTGAAGAAAAGTCTTGAATGTAGATCATATGTTGAGTTGTGTTTCATGAAAACCTACAATGAAACATGTATCAATGAGTCCTAAATTAAGATAAAAATATGAAATTAAATATAATATACTTATAGATATAATAATAAGTAAATAATTAATGTGTTTATGTAAATGAACCATTATGTTTTTTGGTGAAAAACCATGACTAAAGTTGGTATAACCCTTGGAGAACAATTTTTTGTTGAAAAAAAAAGATTAGACTATGCATTACTCAATCCTTATTTTCAAGATATTATTCTTGAAAACTCAATACGCACTTGACATTATAATCATAAACATCAAAATATTAAATATCTTGGAATCCATGTATGAATTCCAATAGAACATTTTTATGTAAAAAATGTGTTAAAATATGAATCAACCATTGCAAAAAGAGTAATATTCATTGTGGTTCAAAATTGGTTAAATATTTGGTGCAAAACTAGTGTAAAAATTATATAAATTGATTTTGATGTATACAACTTATAGAATGACATGGATTTCCATTCATTATGTGAAAAATAGTGTTACAAATCAGCAAAAAAGTGATCATGTACCATGCACATGCCATAAAAAAAGCATCTAAGGATATTGATCCTGATAATTGAGTAATATAAACTATTTCTTTGAGTAAAAACCTATGTAAAATTTGGAACACATTCCATGCATGATTCTGCCAAAATCAAAAAAATATATATTAAACTTGTGTATAAAATTTGAAACTCTTAATGGCAAACCATCAAAAAATGTTCTATAGAATAAGCATGATTTTGAGAATTTTTATAAGTATATTTTTTGTTAACTAGGATGAAAACCCCTTGATTGGATAACACCAACCCATACCACTACCCTTAGGGTTTGGTAATGTCTAATTATAAATTTTTAGTAAACTATGAGCATATACTTTGATCATCTAATAAAAACCTCTAATTTTTTATATCTAAAGTTTATTGTTGCATTTTAGTCTCTAAGATAATCCATTGTGTATGCCCTCTCTTTTTAGGTGAGTTGTGAATCCTTTAAAATAATTTAATATAAAAATTTATACAAATGACGTTATAAAAATATTTAAATATGGAGTAATAATGATAATATTAGAGATCAAGGCATCATTATTAATAATTTGAACAATATATGAATGTATGATACATGTATCACTTAAAATACATAGTATCATGTCAATATAGATGTTAAAATTATAAACATGATAAAAAATGACCATATATTGAAACTAATATTGAAAAACTTAGGGAAGATGTATGATATCCATCATGGCATCAAAAAACTTAGCAAAACATAGATAGAAAAGTTTATGGCCGTGACACATGTAAAATAACACAAAGCACACAATAAATTAAAAGGGGCCACATACAAGGAACATGATAAAATTTCATGCACATGCATTGAAACACACGATAATTCTTAAATCCACAATCATG
Source organism: Torreya grandis (assembly GCA_037957365.1). NCBI lineage: Eukaryota > Viridiplantae > Streptophyta > Pinopsida > Cupressales > Taxaceae > Torreya > Torreya grandis. The sequence goes on from JARHVA010004000.1 coordinate 145,532, forward strand.
GGCATGTTTAAATTTACACAAACTGAAGAAGTCAAACACATAGAGAACATGAATTAAAGAATAAAACATGATAAGAATGCATGAATAATTGAAATTGATATACATAATTAATGTGTAACCTAATAATATACAATAAATTAATATCAAGTGAGATAATAATGTGAGAATAAGTGAACAAATAATTATCCAATTAAATGCACTATAGTAGGAAGACTAGGGATAGTCATAGAGTGAGAAAACCTATGTAAATGATTACCCCACTGAACTTGTTATGATATAATTAAGATGAAGAATGCCTTGGAAATATTTTTATATAAGAAGGGATATCTTGTCTTCATTGGAAAAATTATTTTGTAATTAGACAACAATGCAATGTATGACTATCTGAAATAGTGCAATTTTATACATGTAAGATTGTTGGATTTGAGATAGTAGTACCACCTATGAGTTCATCTAAAAGTGACTAACTTGTATATTATGAAAATCAGTCAAGTATAATTATGAATCATATTTGATATAGAAAATTATAGCATATACTAAAGCACAAAATCAACTGATGTAAATGAACAACAAATATTATACATATTTTTTGAGTTTTAATTTATATTTTTGTATTATTGAAATGTATTTATGAAATTTGAAATTATTAAATATAGGACCATCATATATGTAGGATGTTAATTAGATACTTTATTTTTTTCCTCCAATGGAAGAAAAAAAATAAATGTTTGTGCTTAATTTTCTAGACCTCATGTGATTTCGAACCCTGTTTCAAGCTAAGCTTGAACTGTCAAGCCCTTGGTGTGCTTTCTGATTTTGCATTCTGCGTAATGAACCTCACCAACACTGTCTTCACATCAGCTCCCACTAGAGACCAAATATCCATGTCTGTTATAATAAAGAATTTTGCTGCTCCAAATTCCTCATGACACACCTCTGAACTAACCTTACCTTTTAGCTCAGCAAATCCCTGTATGTACAAAACCTACTAGCAAACCATCCACATACAGTAATTGGATAATGTCGTGACTCATCATCCACCTGGTAAGACAAAATCACAATAGTTACACTGACATTGACTGAAGCCATGCTTAGTCATCCACCTGTCAAAACTTGTACCACTATCCTGCAGCTTCTTCAAGACCATATGCCTTGGCCTTCCATCTCATGTATCCATCCACTCTCTTCTTTAACTATGGGAATCCATCTATCTCTTAGTGCTTTCTTCCAACTGACAACTCTACCAGCAAATACCTATTTGGTTCTTCTCCAAGGACTCACACTCCTCATCCATGCCAAGTTCCCACTGTATCTGGATTCTACCTGCATTGCCTCTTCACATCTTCCTGGTTCTCGACCATCAATAAGAAATATAAAGAAGGTAAACAATGAATATGAGGTTCACTTACCCTTTCTGACCTTGACATGAGAGTTTGAGACTTGTTGATAGCTTGTTGTCCACCTAATATCCGTTCCAGTGACTGATCTCAGCCATCTCCCAATCTGATCCCGACCGACGTTGGTTCTCTGCAACTGACCCTATCTGCCAACGTCGGTCGCATTACCGACACCAGTGTACCTGTTGCCAATGTTGGTCACTGTATGACCGACATCGGTTCCTACTTCCTGACACCACCGACTCTGTTGATCTACATATGACCGACGTTGGTGCATGTCTGTTCGACGTCGGTTCCTGATGACTGACGTCAGTATGTGTGTTCGCCTGTGAGTGATAACTTTTTACCCTTGAGCTCTCCGTGGATCAAAAACCTATTCAAATCAACATGGCCCTGCTCAGAATAATTCAATTCCCTCACCTAATCTCTGTCCGTCATCTCCTCCATGAACACCAAGGCTTTCCAGTTCTTTAGCTTGTCAAAAACATCTGTCTTCCACTTCAGAACATGCATTCCCCTCCTACATATGTAACCAAGCCTACAAAGCCACATCTCTGTAATAAAAGGTGAATCAGTAATATAAGTAGATAGATAAAGGATACCTACTTTCTTACCACCATCTAATTCAAGTGTATCCACTGTGAGAGTTACAGTGCATCTCTCATCACCCAAATTTCCTAAAGAAATTAGACTCATCTCCAAGACTGGTACCTGTATGACTTCCTTCAACCACTGTGTGTCATCCGTCTGCAATTTCAGCTTCACTTTCCCTTTGCCAATTCTTTGGCAAGGCTCACTAGCTCCTCTCCCTAGGGCTGCATGGCAAGAGGAAACATAATCTATTATCCAAGATTCAACTTTATCCAAGAAATCTCCCGAAGCATCCTGTACAACAACCCCTGCAACATCTGCATCTTCAGTTCCTTCATGCTGATCTACTACCAACCAACAATATCTTTTTCCCTGCTCTTTCTTTCCATCAATCAGACCATTCATGCTATTTAGTTTCTCCATTTGTAGCTTACTTCCTTCTGCCATTGCTATACTCCCACTCAATCAGAAACCCCTGTGAGTAACTTGTAATCAACAAACACTACCAGATCTGAAACCACCTGTTAGTAACCCAACCAAAAGCTCTGATACCAACTTGTCAGGATCTTGCTCCTCAATTAGAGCACATATGATTACTTTTTGTATTAGCAACTAAACACAGAATTATACCAGAATCAATAAGTAACTAGAAATATGAAACAACATAGGATTTGAGAGACAATACACAATTGTATTAAATACTTAGAATAAAATACAATAAAGAAGATGCCACTTCTTCTTCCACCTCAAAGGTTCGCCACGCCTCAATACCTTCTTCTCTCTCTCTCTCAGTCCCAAAAATCAACTCAAATATAGAATTGATGTTCACCTCTCCAACCAGTTAGTAACATGCTGACAGTACACCAAGTACACAACCGTACTCCAAGTAGATCTCCTGCTCTCTGCTGCTACCTGCAAATCACTAGACCTTACTCACCATGTAGCTATCTCTACACCCCTGAAGAACCCTTGTCCTTGCCTCACCAAGTCCTTATGATTCTTCAACCAGTACCCTGGTGGATCAGATCCTAGACCTTGCAGACCTTGCAACTCTCTCTGATCATACACTCTCAGCACCCCTGTGGAACTAGGAGGAGTTAATCTAGCTCTCTCTAAAAGCTCTATGGCTTTCTAGCACACTTTTACAATACAGCCCATGAGTCCATATATAGATCTCATGCTTACAATAATTAGACTACCTTAATTACAATAATTAGATGCGCAACTCAAGACTACAACTAGCCTTTAACATGCAAACAAATAGTCCAAAAATAGACTCTTCGAGATCAACATGCAAACTGCCTATTCTCGCACAGGCTGTCGACGTCAGCTTCTCCATGACCGATGTCGACCGACTAGTAATCAACATCGGTTACTTCCTCACTGCCATCTAACTGACGTCGATTGATCAGTCTGACGCCGATTTCCCTGCAACTGATTCTGCAACTCTGCATCCTCTGTAACTTCTCCTGTTTGCATCCTGGTGAAGCTTTTAGCTCCACAACCTAACACTATGAGTTCATCTAAAAGTTAATAACTTGTATATTATGAAAATCACTCAAGTATAATTATGAATCATATTTGATATAGAAAATTATAGCATATACTAAAGCATAAAATCAACTAATGTAAATGAACAACAAATATTATACATATTTTTTGAGTTTTAATTTATATTTTTGTATTATTGAAATGTATTTATGAAATTTGAAATTATTAAATATAGGACCATCATATATGTATGATGTTAATTAGATACTTTATTTTTTTCCTCCAATGGAAGAAAAAAAATAAATGTTTGTGCTTAATTTTCTATAATCACATATGGACCCAACCAATCAGGGTTGAACTTGCCTTCAATTTCATCTTTTGCATTAACACTCACATTTAAAATAATAATTAATTTCTAAATTTAATTTATATATTGTGGATTCTATTGTTATATGAATTTTGAATATTATTATGATATATTCTTAGATGTTCTATTGATTGTATGCATTTTTGTCCAATTATTCTAACTCATGCAAATGCTTTTTTCTGTATTGATTGTCTATGATGAGCCCTTTTAGTGATAATCGTAAAGATGGAATTTATAATTCTAGTAGGATTACTTATTTTGTTCTATATACAAAAAAATATGGAGTATCTTATGGGTGTGTGGATGATCATGTGATAATCCCATAGCACATACATTATTTAATTATGTCAATCACCAACAAAGGTTAATAATTATATTACTCAATATTTGTTTATAGTGTCATTTTCAACTCTTTCTTTTCCATTACCTTTAGGGTAACAAATATTATATTTAGTGTTTTTTAACAATATTATTCTTGAATGATGTACCATTTTCTATAATGATAGATGAAGTTAGCCTAAAGTGAGAGATAATATAAGTCATCAAAAACTAGCATATGTCATCTCATGTAATACTTTGTAGAGATATAGCTTCTACCCATTTAGTAAAATACATAGTAGTTTCAATTATGAATTTATGTCCAAATGATGATTTTATATTTATTTTTCCTATTAAATTAAATACCCAAATCAAAATTGTCCAAGGTGAAACAATAGGTGTAGTTCATATGAAGGGGCATCACATAAATTATTGTAATGCTAGAATTTGTCACATAATTTCATATACCATTGACATTCATGTTCCATTTTAGGCCAATAATAACTAGTGTAAGTAATTTACAAGACATTTTTTTCCACTGAAGTGTTTTTCACATTCACTATTATTAATTTATTGTATTTATAACTTATATTCCTCAGTGTTTAGGCATTAGAGTAACTATCCATCAAATGATCATGTGGAAAAATGTCCTCTAATAATAACATATCGAATCACATCTCACTATAATTTAAACTTATCATTTCTATTAGATTTATATGGTACATTAGATTTATTAAAATAATTATATATATATGAGTGAACTATTCACCATTTTTTGCACTACTTGTAATTTACAAGACTAAAAAAACTTGTAGATCTATGTCTATAAGTAATGGTTTTTATAAACATCATATAGTGAATATGGATTGATCATAATTTATTAAAATTAAACAAGTTACACTATCCATTTAATCCACATAGAGATTATCCTTTCATGAAATACTCTCAGTTAAAAAATTATAAACATATGTAAGTAAATACTCTACCATATTTTTACATGGGAATAAATTTTCTTCCTTTGTTTGGTAAAAAATTGTAACTTGATTTTAAACCAAAATTGAATCATTGTATATCATAATATATTTTATTTTTAGGACACAAATAGCATCAAATCTTAAAATCAATGCTTCATATTATGCCATATTATTTGTACATGCAAATCCTAGTCTATATGCCAATGTAATGGGATATCCTTTTGGAGTGATAATAATTATTCCTATACAAGAATATAATGTGAATTTATATCCATCATAATACATTATCCTTGTATCTTAAGTGATGTTATATGATATTAAATAATCTCTAAAAGTATCATTGAGTGGTGTTATATCGTGTAATAGTGTTTTTAGTAACTAGTCTACAATGACCTAGGCTTTTACTTGTTTCTGAGTTACAATATTTAAATAAAACTCCATGAATTAAATTAATCATTTTTATATGTATTTATAAATGAGGTTTTGACATGATAAATTTTGAAGGATTATCCCTACTAATAACTTGGTTTTAATTATTAATCATGTAGTGTCAAAGTTTCTATGTAGCGAATACAAGATCCAAACATAATTTTTTTATTGTAGTGTAAGTGTGCTTATAATAAACAAGTGTGCATCTAATATAATATAATACTCATTATTTTTTACCATCATCATCATACTATACTAGCAAGGCTCGTAGTGTATGATCTGTATTAGAAATATATAATAACATTGGCCTATCTGGTATCACAACCATAAGAATGGGTGGGTTCAGAAAATATATTTTGAATGTGTCAAAAATATCTTGACATTGTATGTTATATTTAAATTTGGTGTCTTTTTTGAGTAACTTTTTAAAATATTGTGTTTTATCTACTAGTTGAGGAATAAAGTGATGTATCCCTTAAAAACTACATTGTAAATATTATATTTGTTTCAACCTGTTTCATTTATGCATATCAACAATATATATAATATTTTTAGGATCAACTTCAATACCTCATTGTGATATAATAAAACCTGATAGATTTCCTGATGTTACTTTAAAAAATCAATTTTCTAGATTTAAACATACATTGTACTATCGCATTCACTCAAATACTTATCTTAAATCTGTTTCATGATCTTGTCTCTATTTTTCTTTTTCATGTAAATCATCCACATAATTTTCTATTGACTTGTGAATAAAATAATGAAAATATGTGTCAAGCTCATTGATATTTAGTCTTGACATTAGTTAACCCAAAATTCATGACAATATTAAAAAAGGCACCCCATGTTGTGATAAACTATGTATTCTCTTGATATTCATGAACAATTTTTATTTCATTATAACCAAAAAACCATCCATAAATGACAACATATCATATCTTGTGGTGGAATCCATAATCATATCAATGTTGGGTAGTGGAAAATAATATTTAGTTAAAGCCTTTTTTAGATCTCTAGATTCAACAAAATGTTGAATTTTCTCCTTATTATTTGCTATTGGTATAATTTTAGACACCCATTCTTGATAAGTTACTAATATAATAAAACATGCAATGAGTAAGCATTGAATTTATTCCTCGACTATTAGTCTAAATTTAAGATGCAATTTATCTATCTAATGCTTAATTAGTTTTGCATATGGATAAAGTGTTATCCTGTGAATTATAAATAAAGGATTAATGTCTATCGTATAAGAAAATTTCAAAGAAAATACATATAGGAAATCAAGAAATGTTTGTATTATTGATTTATTCTCATTAGCTCCAAGTGTATCTATTAAAATTATTGTTCATGGATCTTTATATTTTATGTAATTAAAATCAATTGTATCTTCATCTATTAGTAAAGATAAATATCCAAAAAAATGTGTAATAAGAATTGTATTAGAACCATTAACTTGGACATCATCCTAAGAATTGGTAATCTTGCCAAAATATGCATGAGCATTTGTGGATGAGGAAACCTATTCTTATGATATATGGGATGGATATTCTCATATTCTCCTAAAAACTCTATAAGATACTTATCACTATAAAACTAATCCAATGTCATGATTTATGGTCGAGTATCATCATTAAGCTTTGGATATACAACTAATAATGTGGATATATGATTAACTAATTATTTTTATTACTAAAGAGTTTTTTTTTAAATTTATAAGTATTTTTTTATTTTATTCAATTAAAATTACCTGAATCATATATATAATGAGGGCCTTATTTATGTTTTTGAAGATGCCTCAATGGGATGAATAATACCTTGTGCATTCTTTCTTAATCTTTGTCCTTTATAAGCCATCTCTTGTTAATAATTTAATATAAAATTTTATTTCTTATAGTTTGTGGTATTAGATGATGATCCTTCATATGAGCTATAAGAGGCACTATATAACTATGAATAGTAGGTTCTACCACTGCCTAAGTAGAAAATCCCATATGAGGGACATAATTTTTCTGTATATTCATTAGCAAGAAATACAGAATGATTTTATATCACATAGAATAAGCAAATATGAGAGATCACATAACAATAATTGATACCAGAGTAGAATACTGGATAATATAGCAAAGCTAATTCAAGTGGGTAACCTCCATAACAATGCACTAAGAGCAAAATACTTAACATCATGATCAAATACTAATCACTACATCCAACATATAGTCTACTTATTCATGTTTATTTTATAGGTTGACTAACTAAGACATAGAGAAATGTGACAAGAATATAAAAGAGGTATGTAAGCCATAAGTTGGTTTCACATATCCCAAGACACACCAAAGGTTAAGGGCTTAGCATGCCCCTCCTCTTCAAAAAAACATTCTCCTCAATGTTGAGTCATCTTTGGATATTGCTACATAAATTATTCATCCTCCCAAGTGGCATATTCACAAGGTAGATTCTTTTATTTGATCAGGGACTCCTTATTCACTCTAGACCATAACTGCTTAGTGTGCATTCAAGGGATCACCTTACGATCAAGAATAATTCTTCCTTTCTCATCTAATTCTGGTAACATAGTTTGAGTATAGAATTTGTGTCCAATAACTTTCTTCAGGCATGATACATGAAATACTAGATGTATGCATGTGGAGGAAGAAAAATCTAACTGACAAGCCACACTACTAATTTTTTCCAAGATCTTATAAGTCCCATAATACTTAGGGGATAATTTTTTATCCTTTTTTATTTTTCTTCAAGGACATGTTATTATATGGCTGTAATCAAATAATGACCTAATCACAAATGTCAAAATTCCTTTCACTCCTGTGTTGATCTACCTACTATTTCATGTGATTCTTGACCCTAGCTAAATTTTCAAACAAACTAATAAGGATCTCTTGTTGATGGTGAATATGTTCTTCAACTACACAAACCTTAGGATGGGCCCTCAAGATTGAAGTGATGGATGGAGGGTGGTATCTATATAGTGCCATAAAAGGAGATATTTAAAAAAAACTATGAACAGAAGTATTATACCACCATTCAGGAAGTGTCAACTAATGAACACATTTATCTTATTTATTAAAAACTAAATAATGGAGATATCCTTCTATAGATTTTTAACTACCTCAATTTTTCCATCTAATTAAGGATGATAGGATGAACTATGATCCAATTGCGTATCCAAACACGCAAATAAGTCAGTCTAAAAATTGTTAGTGAAGATAGGATCTCTATCACTGATAATGATCTTAGGGGTATCATGTAATTTTTGAATTGTATTGAGAAAACTAGAAGCTACTGTACTAGCAACAAATGGATATGATAAATAACATAAATGAGCATTCTTACTGAGATGATCTACCACAACCATGATAACATTTTGACCATCAGATCTCAGTAACCCTATAATAAAATCCATAGAAACCTCTTCCCAACATTGGCTAGGGACGGATAAAGGTTGTAAAAGTCTTAGGGTTTTGATGGGTTTTCCTTTATTTTGTTGATATATCATACATTTAGAAACATATTTATGGACATCCCCCTTGAGTCCTTCTAAAAAAAATCTTGATTTATTCTATGATAGGTTTCCTAAAATCTTGAATGACCCCCAATTAAAGATGCATGAAGTTCTTAAAGGATTTTTTGTTTAAGAAGAGAATTCTTACATAAGTAAAATCTATCTTTATACCATAATTCATCACCCTTCTATGTGAATTTATCAAATCCACCCAAACCTTGCTGAAGATTATAAATAAAATCATGGGTAGCACTATCATTATCCCATTCTGATTGTGCTTCCTCTAGCCAATTTGCCTACAGAATGGTCATAGCATATAATAATGCCTTAATTAATTTATCCTTCATAGATAGTGCATTTGCCACTACATTATCTTTGTCTTTCTTGTAAAATATGTCAAAATCATAGCCTAACATCTTAGTTACCCATTTATGTTGTTCTTAAAATGATAATCATTGTTTCAAAAAATATTTGAGACTGTTATGATCAGTCTTTACCTAAAAGTGATGACCCATCAAATAAGGGCTCCATTGTTTGACTACATGCAAAATGGACATAATTTCTTTCTCATAAATGGGTTTCTATTGATTTTTACCCTTTAGTTGATGAATTTCAAATGCAAGTGGTCTACCTTCTTACATGAGTAAAGCAACCATACCATACCTAGATGCATCACATTCAACCACAAAAGTCTTGAAAAAATTAGGAGTAGCCAGCACTGAAGTGGTGCACATAGCCAATTTGAATTGTTCTAATTCCCTAGTAGTTGTATTAGTCCATTGAAAGGAGTTTATTGAATAAAGATTGGAGTGGGGCTGTAATGCTACCATAATTCTTGACAAACTTATGATAGTAACTAGTTAACCCTAGAAACCCCTTTAGTTACTTGATTATTTAGGGAACCACCCAGTCCACCATTGCTTGGATTTTTTAGGATCCACTTTTACTCCTATATGTGAAAACCATATGACCCAAATATTCAACCTCACAAGATCCAAAAGTACATCTAGAAGGTTTAGCATATAAATGATGTTGTTCTAAAATTGAGAGTACATGTTTAACATGGTGTAAATGTTCTTCCCAATTTTTATTGTAAATGAGGATATGATAAAAAATACTAGAATAAATTTCCTCAAAAATGGCTTAAAAATAGTATTCATCAAACTCTAAAATGTGTATCATGCATTTGTTAGCATAAAAGTCATAACGAAAAACTCATAATGGCCCTCATGAGTCTTGAAAGTAGTTTTGAGTATGTCTTCATCATAGATTTAGATTTAATTATACCTAGAATGTAGATCTAACTTGGTAAAATAAAGAGCACCATGTAATTCATCTAGCAAATCATTAATGATGGGAATAGGAAACTTATAGTTGATAGTGTACTTGTTGATTTCCTTATAATCAGGGCACATCCTCCAAGTGTCATCTTTCTTTCTAACCATGATAACTAGTGAATAATATTTGCTTTGGATATGGCTAATGATTCTTGCATCCAATATCTCCTGTGCCATATTTTCAATTTCACTCTTTTGGACATAGGGCTACCTATGTGGCCTAATTTTGGGTGGTGTACTACTAGGAATAAGTTTGATAGCATGATCATGCATGTGGCTAGGTGGAAGTATTTTCAGCATGTCACCAAAAATAATTGAATGGGCATCAATCACTTGTTATAGATCAAGAGGTGTAGATGTCTGAGTTGGTTGAAATTCCATGGAAAATAAGTGAGCTACAAATCCTTTAGCACCATTTTGAATAATCTTTGTCATTTAATGGAAGCTAAAAAGTTATAGATATTTATCCCTTAATCCCCTTAGCTCAATTGTCCTTCCCTCAAAATGAAAACACATGAATAATTCCTATAAATTCATCTCAATAGTGCCCAAAATGGTGAGCCACTGTACTCCCAAAATAATGTCAGATCCCCCCATGAGAGTAGAAAACATAGGAGAATCCAACAAGTAGTCTCCCATAGCCAGCTTAATACTATGGCATTTCCTAAGTAATTGACAGTACTGCCATCTATAACCATAACTTAAAATTCTAGAGCAAGATAAATTAAATAGTTCAAGTGAGCAGCCAACTTATTATTGATGAAGTTGTGTGTGCTAGAATAAATTAGAATAGTGACCTTATATTTATTTAGGAAACCCAACACCTTAAGAGTTTGGGGAGTAATAATACCTAAAATGTCAAGATAAGAAATAGTATGATGAGAGTCTTTAGATTCCTCCTCGAGACCTTCTTCATCCTCATTGGCACCTTTGATGTAAAACATCTTCTTTTTAGAACAATGATGGTCTTTTCTCCATTTTTTATCGCAACCATAACATAAACCTTTGAATCACTTCTCAATTTTTCTAGGTGTTAGTCTGGTGGGTTGAGGATATGATGGTGCTAGAAAGGTATGATCATGACTAGTAGTGAAGGTTTTCCATTTGACCATGTCGTTTTCCTCTACCATGTGTGTATGTGGGATAGATTCTAATATAGATGTTGAGTTAAACATCCAAATCTTAAATTGGATTCTATCTTTGAGTGCACTCAAAAATAAATCAGTCAAATTTTCCTCAATGATGTCTTTCACCTATAAGGATAGATTCTGAAACTAATGAATACAATCCTTCATAGTTCTCATTTTTCGTAGTTTGGCTAGCTAGTTAAATTAGTTTTTAGAGACATTATTCTTATAATGAGCCAACAAATCATCATTTAAAATAGACCATGTAATAGGAGCACTATTATTTTTATTTTGTGCACACAACCATTGATACCAAATGAATTTCTTAGGTTCTAGATATACAGATGTCAATATCACCTTTTAAGAACTAGGAGTTTGATGTAGATCAAATAAATTATCAATTTGGGTATTCCAAATGAGAGGATCCTTACCATAAAAATTACGCATATCCACTTTGGGTAACACAATTTTTCACACCATAAGCAGAGTTGTTAGTGTTGAGAGGAAGAGGACTCAAATGATCAAGTGGAGGGTTGTTTGACTATAACTGAGATGAAAGAGTAACCAATGAATTAGTGATATGATTCAATTGAGTTTGAACCCCATTATTCTCTATGTACATCACTAAAACATTAGTTTTAAATGAAACAAATTCATCATGTCGTACCAAGCCCTTTATGTCAACCTAAAGTTGAGAAATCAAATAGATCTAAAGTTTTAGATTCTATGTCACTAGTAGGAGTCTTAGGAGTTTCATACTCCCCTTTTCATTCCTATGTAGAAGGAATGGACATATACAAACCTTATGAAGGTTTTTACCATGAAAAAAGTGTACCAAGAGATGGTACCATTATGATCACTTCACGAAGATGAAACTAATGACTGCCTTTGTACACTAGTGTAAAATATTTTGGCACAAAAAAATGTACTGATAGAATATATTATTGTAATCATCTCATCGAGATGAATCCAATGATTGGAATTGTACAAATCAATTTTTTTCCATAATTTTTTTCAATATTTTTAAAAAACAAGCATTTTGAACAATACTGTGCTGATAGAAAAAATAATTCTTCCCAGATTATAAGTTATGTTTTTTCACTCCTTCCTCTCATAGAAGTTCCACCTCGCTAGATCTAAAAATAAAAATGTTGTAGGAAACTTGCCCAAATCAAATCTATAATACCACTTGTAATGAAATTATTTATATTTTCATAGAAAATAATTTTATATCACACATAATAAGTAAATAAGAGAGATCACATAGCAATAATTGATAGTAGAGTAGAATACTGGATAATATAACAAAGCCACTTTGAGGGGGCAACCTCCACAATAGTTCACTAAGATAAAAATACTTAACATCATGATCAAATACTAACTACTACCTCCTATACATAGTCTACTTAGCCATGGTTATTCCATAGACTAACCTAACTAAGACATAGACAAATGTAACAAGAATATAAAAGAGGTATGTAAGCCATAAGTTGGCCACACGTATCCCAAGACACACCAAAGGTTAAGGGCATAGCAACATGTATATATATATATATACCTTTGGTAACTTAACTTCAAACATATGTGTAAATTGGAAGGAATATCTTCCATATCATGAATCCATTGCCTTCCAAGTAAGATTTTTTAATTAAGGTCATTGGGCATAGATTGACATGTTGTAGTAATAGTTCTAGGACCCAATGTGAGATTTAATGTTATCTATCCTAATACCTTGAATGAATATTATCCAAACTTATAATATTCATATCCAAATAATATAAATTCTCATCATTTATATTGAGTAGTCAGGTAAAATAAATAATTACAATATTCAATACTAAGCCATAATTGACTAAGATTCATTTAATACCCATGTAAATGGTCATCAAATCAAAGTTGAATATATAAATTTAAATAATGAGTAATAATATGTGGTGGTGGTAATTCTTATTTTTATAAATATGTATAGTAATTTTTCCATGGTAATGTATTAATGATATATGGCACATGATTTGGTATGGCATCACATGGAATGATTGTATCACAGAATGCTGCATATAAGATATTCTTATAAATATTTTTTTGGATCATGTCTAAAATGGATAAACTAGTTATTGTGATATTAAGATAATCAATAATATTATATCCTTTAGTTATTTCATTTGTTCATGCATGATCAATATCTCATTCTCTTTTGGTGATAACAACATGGATGATGAGATCTACTATAAGCATAGGGTGAACATTAGAGGCTAGATGGTATCTTAGATAATTTGGATGTGTATGAGAAGGAGGGATGAATGAAATTGACTGTGCTTTATAACATCTAGTAGTAATAGGTGTAAATGTGAATTTAATCATGAAATTATAACCATCATGGAATATTTCATTATTGAGGTCTTAGTTTATATTGAATTTTATTTTTCACATTAAAGAATGAAACCATGATTTTACATACCACTTAAATATTTTACATGTGATAGCTAAGAAACATGTAAAGATCACAAATTAACTTCAAAACAAGAATTAATAAATGGGTTCACTCATTATAATCATGATTAAAGCTCCTATAAAATTTATAAGAACAAAAAATATTAGGAATCTAATATCTAAAACTCTAAAAAATCTAGAAAGGATAGAAGGAAACCCAAGGGAAAACTAGGGTTTTAAAAATCTCTATGAGGAATCAGGTTTACCAATATGTTTTATGAAAAATAGGATTATGTAATATAATCATAATCTATTTAATATTTATAAATAATAAAATCATAATGCATAAGATATACAATAATCACATAAACTAAATGTAACTTACTATTTTCATAAATATGCTAAACGAGTAAAGTACAAAAGATAAATAACTTAGTTGGTACTCGGGTCTGCAAGACTAAAACTATGTATATTAAATTAAATATGAGACTATGTGATTTTTATTTTCATCAAGAACTAGGATCCACTTTATCCTCATATAAGATCCCACTATTTATATGATTTTGCTATGAATTATTATTTGTATGGTATGGCTTCATCTATTAGGGGTTTTTCCATCTATGGAAATTTGATTAGGTGTGCCTTTAGTTATGGGTCCTATTTTTATATTTGAATACCTTTAAAATGTTTTGGAATACATTGTGTGACTTATTCCATAAAAACCTAACTATATGTCAAGAAAGAAAGAAACCTAGTAAATGAGGGAAAGGGGTTAGGTAACTTATATAGTAAGATTGTGCTTATATATTAGAATTTTTTAGAATTGATTTGATTTAGGATTGAGAAACATAAAAAATAACCCATTGGAATGATTTTTAATTATTTAAACAATATTTTAATTAGTGGGAGGATAAAATAGTTCTTTTCAAACATGACTAGCTAGCGAGATAATCTTGCGGGAACAGTTTCATTTGAACAATAACTACAAATAAAATTGAAGTATGATTTAGTAAGATACTAAGTCTAAGTTTATTGTATTGAGGAATATGAAAAAATAGCATCAAATTTACCTTAATACATCATATATAAGTAGAGTAATAGTAGTTGAGAACCATGGAATTGAGCATAGGTTAAGTGTGTATAAGGGATGGTCATAAGTACATTATTTTATCATTAAATTAAAATCGGAATATCTCTATTTTTACATAAATCATAATAAGAAATATTTCATTAAAATAATGTTTGAATCTATGGCACATGAAGTGGGTTGAGTTTCTACCAGGCTATTAATTTGTGTTGAATCATAAAAGTGGAAAATAAAGCAATGTATTGGATGCACTGAGTACAAGGATTCCATTTTTAAATGAGATGTGAGTGGAGGTCATTTGATTTAATTCCTTTGAGTGACATTTATGTAAAAGATAAATATTTTTGTGATGCTTTGGGAGAATGTTCATGGCTAATGATTGTCGATAGTACACCATGGTTAGAATATTTTATGCAATGAGGAATTTTATTAAAAGAATTGAAATTTTTTATATGAAGTGGGTCGATGAATAATAACCTAATAAAAGATAATCATAGAGGAGGTTTAGTAGGGATTTCTGGGAGTGTAAGCATACAACACATTTGGAATAATGGTTATTATTTAAGAATGATTGGTGTAGGTAAGGAATGAAATGTTCAAGAGTGTAAAGTTTTCTAATTGGTAAAGGTGAAGATTCAAAATGTAGGTTTGTATCAACCACTGCTTCTTTTAAAGAAACCAAAAGACGGCATTAGCATGTATTTTATATTATTGTTCCAAAGAATGCAGAGGTGGGATAATTCTATCTTTGTAGTGGTGGATATTTTTTTTAAATGATGAATTTTATTGCCTATAAAAAAATAACTTCCACACCAAGCATTGAAATTTTCTTCTTTTAAAAATCATTAAGGATACATGGTTTTCCATGCATCATAGTGTTAAATAGAAACACAATTTTTTAAAGACATTTTTTGTGCACATTATAGAATAATTTGAGAATCAAGATGAATTTAATTTCATTGTAATATCTATAGACTGATGGAAAAATTGAGGTTGTAAACATAAATTTCAAAAAAATCATAAAGATAGGGTTATGTAAAGTGTTACATAAATTTTCAAAAAAATCATACGAGATTGATTTTGTTGAATGCATGGAAGTTTCACCCATATTCAATGTTGAATATTTATATCATTATCATGAAGGTTATAATGATGATGAGGAGTAAAATTATGATCTCAATTCATTAAGTAGAAAGCTCAAGTACTAGAGAATGAGAAGAAAGAAATAGAGGACATTTTAGACTCTAGGGATGTCAAGAAAACATGTGGTAAATAATATAATAACTATTTGGTAAATTGAAATAATTTCACATTAGAGGACCTGTCATGGTTCGATATTTCACATATTGGTCATTATGGCCATACTCTAGTATATATAAACATTTTATTAGGAGATTACATATTCAGTTACCTAAGGTGTCTAATACAAGGCATCTTGGTAACTATCAATCTTGCATCACGTAAAAAAATTTAAGTTTAGTTTTTCAAATAGATTTCTAACATGAGTGCATAGTTCAAGAACATAGTTATTTTATCACAAGTAGAGTGCATAATAAAGATTGATCTTTAGTATATATGAATAGATGGACAAAACATAGTTGTGTGGAAGTTGTATGGGTTTGGGTCTACAATAGGTTTTTGGATTTTTTTCATCATTGCATGGAACATTGACTTTGAATGAGTCATGTGAAAAAGAACATGGTGGCACATAGTCATGAAATATTATCAATCTCAAGGGCATATGGCATTAAAAAAACTAGATGTGAGCACTTAGATAATCAAAACACATCAAAATGTGTGAATGGTAGCTTCCAACATAGAAAATGTGTTCATAATTGTAATCAATATTAGAGGCTTACATGTGCAGACATTGTCATGGTGAGGTAGAGACAAGAAAGGATTGTGTCAATAATGTTTTTTCTAAAAAGAAGTAATTGGCACAATTGAGATAAGGTTGACTCCAATGTTATTTTTTAATGGATCTTTGACTCAAATATTATTGGATATAAATTATAAGGATATTTGTTGACCATCCATGTTTATTTGAGAGTAAATAAACCATTGGTGACACATGTTTCCTTGTGAGATCTTGCATTATCTCTCTCAAAATGTAGAAAATGGATTCTATCACAATACACTTGAATTTTAGAAAAACATTAAAAAAGAGTGAAAGAAAAGAAAACAATGTTAAATGTTTTAGATGATATACAAATAGGAAACTAACTACACCACTTTATTACTTTATGAAAAAATGGTTTTTTTGAAATACTTTATTTCATTCCCAAAGACCCAAAGTAATTAAAAATATGTTTATTAGGCTTGGATTTCATAGAGAGTGAGTGGGTACAATATTCCAAAATAGTGTCCCCCAAATATAGTTGGTCAGTGTTATCTTAATTTGTTTCTAAAATATAATTACCCAACATTATCTTTAAAAAAGGATTGTTGATAATGGGTTGTGGCTGCTAGATTCACACATAGGGATTTTGAAAATGGTTAATGTCCACTAGATTAAAGAATATGATTGTTAAAAAATGTATGGAAACCAATAGCTTTTTAAAAAGGATTGTTCAAAGACAAGTTATAGTGGTTAACTTCAAATAAAACTTTGTGTTGTTAAAATATAGTTATTGGATGGTATTTTCAAATGAAACTCTTATTTTTTTAAAGGTAGTTAGTGGACACTACCTTGCAAATAACTCTTGAGTGAATCCATAAGTAGCGAGTGAATATTTTCAAAGAACTATCCATTTTAGCATCTAAAAATTTTAGTGAAATTCATGGAACTATTTAGGTAGCATATAAAATTATAATAAACTAGTTTTACAAAACTTTTAGGTCTAAAAAAGGATACCATTGAAACCCATGAAACTTGAAAATGCATTGCATGGTGAAGGTTTTTCGTGTAATGAGCTCACATGAAATTTTAACTAGCGGTGACTCAAAATTAGTATAAAAACTAAAGTTTTTTAGCAAGAGGATTGATGTTATGTAGGATGTGGATTGGAAAGACATAGGTTCCATGAAATATTTCATGTTTATTCTTGTAATTAATGACCAGAAAGATGTAAATTCCATGATTTTTTCACATTTTTCCTTTTAACTATGTTGTAGAGAATTTAATATAATCTATAAATAAATTTGAACAAAATCTCCAAAAAAAAAAAATATTGACCATGTTTTGTAATTTTTCCCACCATTTCTTTTAACAAAAATATATAAAACTATAGAAATTTGAGATGCTTGCAAAACATTGTATTAAAAAAAAAATGAACCCTAATAATTGAGCATAGTAGTTTCTCTTTCATAAAATGAAAGTCAAATTTATGCTATTTAACATTATAAATTTAATTTATTGTATTAAAACTCTCTATGAAGCTTTTAAAGTGGCAAAATAAGAAATTTTCTTCATATGCAACTTTAAAATATAACCTATGAAATGAAGAGGAAACAATTTATAGATGTGGAAATCATCCATGCATCAAAGTTAAACTTAATAAATCTATATTACCATATTATAAAATTGGGTGTGCCTATGGTGTGTGTATATGGTACATGTTCCATGATTTTTGAAGCATAAACCTTAAGACTTTCACCCATGATTGAGTGTGCATAGTTTTGAAACATTTAAAGAAACTAAACACATATATATTCAAATTGTAATGATTAAGAATATTCTAATCAAGATCAAAAATGCAGGAGGAACATTGGTTCTCCTTAAGTGAGGAATAAGGTATAACAAAATTTATAATGAAATAAATGGATCACTAGTATTCACCCATATCATCCAGTTTCTTATATATAGATAAGTGATTTAACTATTTTGGGAATTAATGTAAAACCCTAAGAGGATAAAAGAGATAATTACGTAAATCAAGGAATAAAATATTCCATTATTAATAGTCAGTAATTTTTATAATGATTGATTTATTTCCTTAGCATTAAATAGCAAGGAATTGAAAAGGGTGTGCTTAGCTAAAAAATATGACTGAGATGAACAAGTGGTAGGTTAGAAAGTCATGAAAGAGTGTCGTTAATATAAAAAAAGTGTCATGACCCTCCTTGGATAGTAGTGTGGCCCTCTTTGTCAATAGTGCACTATATTACTGACGTTCAATTCAATGTTTTTGACCGTGTGCATATAAAATAATAAAATCTAGGGTAGACCTTCACACTCTTCTAAGAATCTTGTACCTACATAACTGAGACTTGGATCAATTTTTGTGATTCAATTTGATTGATTTCACTATAGAACTTTATGCCTCCATAATTTTTAAATTTTTCACGAACACAAGTGTATGTAGAGTGGTATTTGTAGGGTGAGATAGAAATTACCTCAACACTATATGTGTTGAGTGTGCCTACATACCAGTACCTCGAAGGGGATAAAACCTAATGTAGTTCTAATATACGTACTGGTGTAAGTTAGAGTGATTCTAGTATGCCTAAGTATGAATGATAATTTCAATGCTTTGAGTGTGACTTGAATACATAAATATGAGTAAAACTTAGATTTGATTTATTATAGATGGATGTATGTATAAATAGTGGTAAATAGGGATCAATAAAATTAATTTAAACAATTATTTATGACCTTTTTCATGATAATTTACATTTAAGGGATAAATGAATGAGATTGGTCTTTATATACTGTTTTGATGCTTGTTGAGACATGAAATGAGCTTAGGTTGACCCTAAGACACTTTGGGGAGTGGAAATATATTTGTTGGGATGAAAGAAGGTAAGATTCAATAACAATGATCCCTTTTAAAATAGTGCATTACACTATAGACCAAATGGGTTGTGTTATTTTCCATGTGGTTGACACATGTGAAAGGATATGGGATGCCTAGGTGATGGCTTAATGTGGATTTTAGTATATGTGGGCTTGGGTTAGATATGTATAAAAGCTAGAAAAGGATCAAAAGAGGCCCTAAGATATGTTTAAGGATAAGACAAGGATAGGGTGATCTCAAGTGATACACATTGCATTAAATGATATTTTGTATGACTAAATTCCTCTCTTTTATTCTATAAAGGAAACAAAGTGAAATGACTATAATAAAGGAAAAATAGACATTTTTGATGTACTTAAGAGGTGTAGCCCATGAATGTGGGTCTAAATATATGAATTATGCTCAAATGTGTGTTTTACAAATGAAACATGTATGAATCAGTCCTTACTTAGGAAATACCATTTAAACAAAGACAAAACTAAGTGAAGAGATGTGAGAGAGAGGAAAGGAATGAATACACCTCATTGGTATATGAATCAATGCAAAAATCCTGGTGATAGCCTATGTGTGTATGTATATGGTGATAAAATAATGAATAAATTAGACTAATTTCATGGCATACATAGTCCTCATGTGTGGGTGGTTCAATAACTCAAGCTGGATTTGACTCCATCATTGCCCACCCCTATTCAATGGATCATAATCTATGAATAACTTGGATTAAACATGATGAATTATATAACCCTCTTATGTAGGAATCTCAAACAATTACGTAGGATATGACTCCATCATTACCTACCCATATGTAGTAGATTCATTAGATATTGAAACTACACAATGTCATAAAACTGTATAAGATAGATCTGGGTCACTTAGAAACTCTAAAATGTAAAATAACTCAGGGGCCATTTACGAATGTAAAATGGCTCTAGGATACTTCATAATGACAACCACTATAGATGGAATGAGGCATTAATATGGTGTGATCTTGGTGTAAAATTGGTGTCTAAATTATATAACATGGAGAATGATATGGAATTACCATTCCAACTAAGAGAACTAGTACAAACTTAAACATATGTGAATAGTGTGTCACACACATGCCCACAATCCTAGCATTTGTGCATATGTATTTTGGACTGACTCATAGTATTTTATGTTTGTGCATATCTAAAACAAAAATTTGAATGTTCATGTCATGCATGATACCCCCAATATGAATAAACCTATGTAATTTTGTGCAATAACAAAGTATATTCTAAACATATCTAATAATCTATGATTGAAATTATATAAATTTGAATTGTAACTACTTTACCTTTTTGATAATTCCATAATCTTTTAATTTTTAAGCTACTATTCAATAGTATGGTGGGAGGACTATATGGAACTATGCTTCTAAAAATGTAGTGCCCTATTGTCTAAAATTGTTGTTTCTAAGGGAAGCTAAGACTAATCTATATGTGATTGTATTTTTTTGTAATTTCTTGAGCCTAAGCTCTATAATCTGCGTGTGCATGTTCAAAATTGTGTTTTAAGTGCACTAGGATGGATTGATCTTTATGAAACCCTTATGAATGCCCCTTATTGTGAGGGGAGTTGTTGAACCTCTATAATATTGTCCTAAAAATAAAATATATGAATCATGTGTGTTAGGATAAAAATATATGATATATGGATGATAAACCAATATAATGTGTATACATGATATTGGCATATAAAATATTTTGAGAATAAGTTTGCATTTTTTATGTATGTTAGATATATAATTCACAAGGTTGTCAAGATAGATATAACAATGTAAGCATGTTTATGAACATTAAATCTGAGTATAATCTGACCAAACTACTTAGGTGAATGGGACATGATATCCATCAAGGTATCTAAGGAGGAAGAGGATATATATATATATATATATATGAGGTCCTTCATGGAGTTGTAAATTGGATGTGAAAGCAACAAATAAGAGACAAGTATCATGGCCATAACGCATAAATAAAATAAATATATACAAACCAATGAGTCACACAAAGTAGGCCAAGAGGCCATAATACAAGGGACATGGGCACATGACTAAGTATATGAAAAGTCACACATATAAGCACATGTTTAAATTTACACACTCATAAAGAGCAAGTAAGGTTGACTTAGATCTATATGAAATGACATCTTCAAATGTCTGCATATAGAATCAAAAATCACACATAAGAACATGGGCACATATCTAAAAAATATACACAACAAAAGGAATTGGATTAGAGACATATAACAATATACTATTCAAATACCCTCAAGTAAATGTAGAAGTAAAAAGACACAATCAAATCTAAACTAGTAAAGCTAGAAATGAAATTATCCATAAGCATGTGGTGTGAATCTATATAAGAAAAAATGTGTACATAAGTTGAGTGTATAATCATGTGGTATGAATACATATAAGAGCAAATATGTGCATGTGGTATGAATTTGTATAATAAAATGAACCAAGGATCAAACTTTGAAAAATGGGGGTTTTCCATATAAGAAAAGATTCATTATTTACAAAGGAGAGAATATCCTTATATATAAAATGCATAAGGATATAAGGATAAGAAAAAATGTGCCCCACTCTAAGTCATGCATGTGATTCAATAGTTAGGTTTTTGTTTTTTTATATAAAGGGTCAAAAGTGGATATCCTTTTTAGACAAGATCAACCACCTCTTTTGTATTTATATTCCACCTTCACATGTTTCCAATCTCCACTTCCACATGCTTCCAAAATGTTGGCTCACTCACACATGTGAATGGGAATCAACAATATTAACTTATATAATATTCATCCCATGTGAAGCTATGCTTCTCAAACACATTTTGACCTTTGGGATCTACCCAAAAATTCATCCCATATCTCCCCTTGTCTTCTCTCACCAAAAACAAAGACATGTGAATGACTAAAGATAATAACTGTGTCTCTTAATGGAGTGGGATGCCCCATTATCTTCACAAGCACTTGATCTCATGTGAGATCCTCCATGGACCATGCCACCTCACCCATAATTCACATCACCTGCATCACCTATGACATCACCATGAATAGAGATTGTGAATAGTATCCTATGAATAATGCTTTGTGAATAGTGACTTCACACTCAAGTATTTCCTTACATCAAATGACTTAGCCTATGATAATTAACTAGGTAAATGGTCTTATGTGTATGTCTAATTTATAGGAAGGGGACATACATCCTCCCTTACCATAGATTTCTTGTCCTCAAATAATCTTGTTAACTTCATGAATCCAAATACTAGGATCCCAAACCAGCTATGGGAATTGGCGATTCCCAATCCTTGATCCTTCATAGGATGTAATAGGATTATATTTTGGCTTTATCATATTATTATAAATTATAATCCCTACATCAATGGATTCTATTATAAGCACTCTTTCCATCTTAACTATAACATCATACTTTTCATCCTTTGTTTGGGATGAAAACAAACTCAACGGCTCTAACTCGTGCTTATTATGTGCCATGATCATTATATTTTACATGGACATGTGCAAACTATGCACTATTTGACTTATAATAGGCTCCTTATCAACACTCATGGCTTATTTATCCTTGTGTGAATTTAAATTCACAACCTTCATGTCTAATTCTTTCAAATCTATTTGTTTACTTTCTTCATTTATTTGTAAATTATCCTTATGTATAAAAGAGTATAAAATATCTTCATTTATAGGAGCAATATGATCTTCAAAACTATCTTCTTCTTCACCATCACTTTGATCAAAAGTCATGGCAGCACCATACTCAAACAATGAGTCATTACTAAGTTATGATTTAAAATCTTCAACAAGCTCCATTTCATCCTTCTTTTGGTCACTAACTACTTTCAAATTTGTATCTTCTTACTAATGCATGTAGACATTCGATAGAAGAGTTATTTTTCAAAATCTATGTTACACCAATCAAGTCAAAATTTGGAACATCTCTTACTTCCCTCTAAAAATAACTTTGAAAATAGCCCTATTGATATGATCCTCAAAATTAGTATCACCCATATTTATCAACTGAAGATCTTCAAAAAGTCATCTCCCTGAATAATCTAGCAATATCACTCACTCTGATACCATTGTAATGTCCCTTTTGGAAAAATAAAATAAATCCAATTTTTTCTAATTATTTTTTTGTAAAACTAGATATACTTAAAACACAAACATAACCACTTCACAACACAACTATAATTACTAATTACTCGTAAAAATGTTGAGTTACAACAAAATCACTTACATAAATTGATCATAATGTGATCACAATCTTGGGCACAAATGTGATTCTTAGATGGAATCACCTCAATGTCTAAGAGGGATTTCATCCTCCAAACCTCAATTGAACAAGAAGAGTTTCATCCTTTAATCCACAATAGAACCCAAGAGGGTTTTCATCCTCCTAATCTATACACTACAAAGGGTTTTTATCCTAGGAGAGAAGAAGTTGAACCAAGGCTCAAACTCTGAAAGTGGGGGTTTTCATTTAACAAAATATTCATTATTCATAAAGTAGAAAACATCCTTATATAGAAAATGCATAAGGAGAGAGATAATAAATAAACTACATGGAGAAGCAAAAAATATGACCCACTCCAAATCATGCATGTGACTCAAAAGTGAAGTTCTTGTCTTGGTCTGAAAAGGATGAAAAATTAGATATCCTCTTCTGATAAGATCAACCACCTCTTGTGTCTGTGTCTCCCACCTTTATATGGCTCCAATCGCTACTTGCACGTGCTTCCAAAATGGTGTCTCACTCACAAATGTGAATGGGAATTAATAATATTACCTTTTATCATCTTCTTCCCATGTGCACACATGATTACAAAACACATTTTGACCTTTTAAAATCATGGAGCTAACCAAAAATTCATCCCATATGTCCCCTTGTTTTCTTTCACCAAACACAAAGACATGTGAATGATTAAAGATAAGAAATTTATCTCTTAGTGGAGTGGGATGCTCCACTCTCTTCAAATTCACTTGATCTCAATTGAGATTCTCTGTGGGCCATGCCACCTCATCCACAAACCATATAACCTACTACATCATCACTTGCATCACCTACCACATCACCATGAATAGTGATAGTGCATGTTTTAATAGTGACTTGACACTCAATTATTCACTTACATCACCCAAATTATCCTAAATGAATTAAATAGGATAACCATCTTCTATGTATATCTCATTTAAAGGAAGGGGACATTATAGATCTCCTATTCTAAAAAAGTGATAAGAGGCTTAGTTGGCACTTTAGTATGATACACACCAATGATATTATGTAGAGGGTGTGTGTCATTGTATGAGTATGATAGGATTCTAGTGGTAGATGTGGCTAATAATTATAATTAACATCTTAAGTGTTTATTATATCATTAGTTGTATGCTTTGGAAATGGAACATAAAATATTTTTATTATTTTTGCTTCAATTTATTCTACTTTGGGTGTTTATGTAGAAGTGCTCACGTTAATGATATTAGCCCCTATCAAATTTTGGATCTTATGTCGTAAGTTGATGCATATGTACATAATATGGCTGGTGGGTGTATGATAATCACAAAATGAATTTGAATCATAATTATTTGGAAAAGGATTAGTCGTATCGACCTTGTTGATGGGAGGGAGATATTTGACATTACATTCAAAAAGTCACTAGAGAATATGAGTTGGTAGTTCAGGAATATTTGTAAAAGGTCACCTTAGAAGAGTTGATAAAACTAGATGAGGAGCTAATTCTGAGTCTATGTTAACTATCATCTTTTTCTCATTCTTATTTTCATTAAGCCTTACCTTGTATGGGATCTTATTTTAACTTTTATTAGTGGAATCCAACCTAGATGTGTACTTTAACGTGCTTATGAAAGTTTGACTTCCCATTTCTTTATTATTTAGAATAAATATTTAAATAATGGGAACCTTTTGAATAATATATATTCATGTAATGATGGTAGTAAAATTTGATTGAATATGTTTTGGATTTCTATATCTAACATGGGGCTAGTCATATTTTTTAATATGGTTTTATATCATAAGACATATTCAGCTATTCACTCATTATATTTTTGTTTTAATTAAGCAATTTGAGTGTATGAAACTTTGTCATTAATGTTGATAAAAAATGTGCCAAAAATATATAAATGTAAGTGGATTAAATATTATGATGGACTAATTAGGGAGATCATAAAACCATTTTAATTCACATTCCTTTAAACTATGAAGGAATAACTTAGCATAGAGCTAATAATTGGACACGTGATCCAAAAATATTGCATGAAAATTGCATATATGATGATATGGGTCACCCTTACCATCATATAGAGTAATCTTGGGAAAAGGAGTTTCTAGTATATGTTGTGCCAAAGTTGTATATAATATAACATGAGAGTCCAAGCCATGAGATGGTCTAGTATCACCCTAATTATGATGTAACACCTTAATATGCATAGAATGGATCTCTTGCCTAATGGATTTTACATATGGTGAGAGTAATGTGTACTAGATATAGAAGGTGTTTCCACTAATAGAAGTTACCTAGTCATACCAAGTTGTTATAGAGTTTAAGTTTCCCTAATAGTAGGTGTAACAACATTAACATATATGGGGTTAGAATATTAACCAAGTGATGTGTTCTTTATTTCTAATATAGACTAAAAAAATTGTGTGATCATGGGGTTGTTATCAAAGTCTATCTCTAAATCTTTGTAATATCTCATTATTTTTTATTATAAGATTATCATTATAGAAGGGAAGGGAGTGTGTCCCAAGTCACCTCTTATTATAGTCATATAAAATGCAAAATTAGTAACTTGAGTATGGCTAATAACACCTAATCCATGGGTCCCTCTTACTTTCTCTCTAGACCCTCTAAAGCTTATTTTAACAGATTCTTAGTCATCCGTAGCCTTCTTGACTTGACCCAAATCGAACCAAGACCCTATCTTCATGGCCAATCCATCCCCCTAGGTCTCATCTACCTAGGAGAATAGGACAAAAGTTAGACTATAGCACTAGACCTTAGGGTGTCCCCTATTTTGTGCTCACAACCAATCACCTTTCAATCCCACATTACCTTTTTTACCTAATTCTTCTTGTTCATTATGTCATCCTAGTCTGGTTCCATCTAACCCATAAACAATAGAACCATATAAAGGCCCATTCAAAGAAAATTTAGAATATTTTGGTAAATATTATTCAATCAATTAAGAAAATAAGCAAAACCACTCAAAAAATCTTCCCTATTCTCTATATACAACCAACCTATACACTTTCAAGCCAATTCTAGATCTTACACCATTCCCTAGCCATCTAAAGAATACTCAATTTTAACATTTATTGCATTTCATTCACTATTATATTGAGCACTCTTAAAGGGAGAAATACATATGGCTTGATCCCTCAAAGTATTGGTATGTAGGAAGTGTGCCCACACATGGGGTGTGAAGCACGTCCAATGCATCTTACACACACTAACCCCTTTTCCTCATTTATCAAAGTTTCTTTCAATTTCATAAAAGATACAAGTATATGAAGAATCAACTCTATATGGGGCTCTATTGATATTGAGGACCTAAAACTTGGTACACGTGCTCACCTTGAGCCGTCAAACAAAACCCAAAAATATCAAACCCTTAGGATAATAACACTGAAGAAGGACTATATCACTATAGCCTAGGGTGTCCAATTTTATTTCTCCTATCCAATCAAAATATGAAGTCTAGGATCTTGTTTATGATAGTGTCTTAGTCCTACATGAAAATTTATAGAGCCTATCTTAGTCAGAATAGTCCAGAATAAGCTAAGTTTAATTTTCTTTCTTTCACTACTATTTTTTAAAAAGGTCTAATTGTAATCTAATTTCATAACTCAGTGGCTTAATTATTTCATATTATTTTACTAGTTTTACTACTCAAACCCTTTAATAAAATTAGGAATAAAACCCTAATATTCCAAAAATAGTTAAACCATTTGGTGAACCTAACTTCAAATTTTTAAATTCCTAGTTGATTTTTCCCATAAATTTTTGCTTGAATATGAAAAATAAAAAATGCATCTCAAATTTTAAATTTTTTAACTAAATTTTAAAATAAATTTATTTCAAACCCTAATTACATCAACAAGCACCCAATAAGTTTCCAATCATTTTCTAAAATTTTAGTTGAATATTAAAATTAGAAAATTATTTCAAAATTCATAGTAATTTTAAAAAAAATCAAAATCCTAGTTGCACCTACTAATTCCTATTAAATAAAACACTTTCCCATAAATTTTTGATTTTTTTATTGAATACTTAACTTAGAAATTCATTTTCAATTCCAAAAATTCATAGTTTTTTGCAAAACTATTTTTGAAAAATACCTAGTTACATGTACTAGCTCCTATTTTGCTTCTTGAGGTATCACCTTACATGTTTGACAACATCTTGAGCAATGTGTCTCTAGACCTACACATGATTTGGATTCTTTTGCTTTACTACATACACCATTGGCACATCACATTGATTCTAGAACCTTACCATAAGGTTTTATTCAACCCAATCTTACTCTTTATGATGGTAAGGGTGATCCAGAGACACATTTGAGAGCATTTCATGTAGCATGCTTGGACTATGTAATAAATGGCTAGCTACTTACAAAGCTATTTCCATGGAATCTAAAATATTATGCATTATAATAGCTCTATAGTCTACTGAATTAGGTGGTCAATGCATTCAATCCTTTATCTGAAATGTTCTTAGCACACTTCAGTATCAACATTGGTGATAAGGTTTCATATGCTCAAAATTCTCAACAGTAACAACGACCAAATGAGCACATCATAGATTATGTTCTTCGGTATAAGACCATCTTGGCTAAAATGACTAGTCTCATGGTAGATCAGGGGTTACAATAACTCTTAAAACAAATTCTTCTATCATCACTTCATGAATCAATCATGTTCAAGAGATTCTCTTCCTTCACTGAATTGTGTCACACATTAAAGGAAAGAGAACTCAAACTACTTTCAATGGGAAAACTATAGTACACTAATACATCAGACACAACTAATAAGAGTAACAAAAAAGTCCCATATAAGGTCAAGTTTAATGATACTAAATAACAAAATCAACCTATAGTTAATGTGGCTTTAGATATTTCTTAGCATATAATTTTATCAACACCCATCAGCATATTTTCTCACATCTTTTAGATACTCTAGCTAGGGTTCTACAGTAGCTTTTGGATTATAATATCATATCTCTCCCTCCTATTTAGGAATTTGATCCAAAAAATCCTCTTACGAAGGGATATGATCAATAAGTATTTTTGAATACCATAGGGCACTAGGCCATACAAAAACCAAATGTATCAGTTTAAAGCACAAGATACATGACCTCATAGATTCAAATGCTATTGATCTTGGCACTTCATTTGAGCCTCCACCAATAAAGCAAACACATAATAAAGCATTGAAAATATTCTTAGATCCATTTACATAACATTCAAAATAGTATACAAGGGACACATTAGGGGTTCATCATACATACCATGCACATCCACCACCAAATACATACAGGGCACCTTCAGTTGAGTTACATCCTTTGACAAACATGATCAATGTATATAATTCTAAAATACTAGCTAGACCTTCTATCTCTTTCTCACAATAGGAGATCATCAAAGATGATTCATATTATCATGCACTCTTTATCAGAGCCCATATTCATAATCAACCTATCTCCAATGTGCTTATTGACAATGGTTCTAGCCTTAACATGTGTACCTTGAAACTACTATAGCATTTGGGTTATTCAGAGTAGGATATCACCCTAATAAACATAGTTATCAATGGTTTTTATGGGCATATATAGAGTTCATTGGGTGAGATAGTACTTCCACTACAGGTTTTTCCTACACATTTGGCTACACCATTCACTATAGTTCCCAATGCAATATTTTTTGACATGCTACTTGGTCAACCATGGATTAAAAAACTTAGATTAGTACCTTTTATAATTCATATATGAATTAAATTCTTTCATGATAATTAGGTTATTATAGTTGGTAGAGTTTCATATGATTTACCACTCCCCACTTCAGATCCATCTACTAGTTTATAGTCACCAATTTTAGTTTTGCCACCAGTTTCAGTTTCTCCTCCAGCTATAGTTCCTACTCCAATTTAGATTAAAACATAGTTGAGGCATCCACTATGAGTAAAAAGGGTTCATACACCTCAACATCTTCTAGATTCTAGATAGCTTCTAGCTACAATGTTCACACCTAGGGCAATATCATTGAGGTCTCATGTCTCCACACGTAGAGCACATGTTTAGAGAGCTTCTCCTACTTTTATATCTATCTCTAAGAGCCCTATAGTTTCATATACTTCTTAGAGTTATAGGGGGACCCCAAAGTTAGTTTTCAATTTAGATATTTTAGAGCATCTATAACACATATAGCTTTTAGAGCCATAATCTTAGTATTTCCATTGTGCTTCACAATCATGCATGATTCTACTCCTTGATATAGGACACCAGGATATAGAGTCTTGCATGAGACTAATCAATTAGTATCATCTATTTTTATCATTGATTTTACATAATATCTTCTGCTTGATTGTATATAGTTCAAAAAAAATTCAAAATACAAAAAATAATATAACATTTCAAAATAAAAAAAAATTAAAAAAATATCAAAATAACAAAAACATTTTCATTGTATGTATCATCCATGATTTACATTAATAATATCATACTAGGACTTAAATTTTCCATTTCATGCTATTTTATGTTGATTTATCTACATTACCATGCTTCACTTGATCTTCTTTGAGTGTGTGTAGTGACATATAGCTACTAGATTGCTTCACTCTACCTATTGAGGGGAATCCTACTTCTACATTTGAGACACACACCAATATACATACCCACTAGTGGCATATCCTACATGACTACACCATCCAGGTTATGTCATTCCTATACTACACACTCTGAGTTATCATCTTGATGTACATTACTTAATAGATTACATAGATTACTATATGAACATTTCACTAGTATGTAACTCTTTTGTATCTCTTATCATATACATAGTCTTGTACAAAACATGTCTTTCATACTTCACTCTTTCTTTGATTAACTATATGTGATTCTATCTTTCCAATTATTACATACTTTCTCTTTTTTCTTAGCATACCTTGTGTGATTACATTTCTAGCTTCTGCTTATCTCCTGTATGTGCCTTAAGACATTTATTAATGTCCTTTAATTTTATTCATGTGTGTTTCATGGGACATTTTCCAATGTCCTTTGCTTGTATTCTTCTATGTGCCTGTGAAACTTGTGCCAACATTACTTGCTTCATTTATATGTCTATGTGGCATTTGAACATGCCTTGTATGTTTATTTGCTAGTTTGAGTGACATGTGCCCATGTCCCTTATTTTCATACCTCCTTGGCCACCCTTGTATGATTTTTGCTTCTTATTTCTTATTTTGAGTGCTTGTTTGTTTGATTGCATCTTTTATTGTTGTAATGCCATGATCCATATCATGCATTTTCCTAATTCCTTGGACGTCATGATGGACATCATGCTCCATCCCTCCTACTAAAAAAATAACAACTAACACTTTCAATTCTAATTCAATACATTGAACATGCTATTATTTCTTATACCTATCTAGACATAACCCTATTGATCTAACAATCTCTCAAATCAAACCATGTTATATCTTGAGATATCTTGTTGATTTTCATTGATATATCATTTATATTTCTAGATTAACACACTTGTAGGGCTTCTTCTTCTAAGGGAATTCATTATAGGGTACCTATTCATACCCTCAAAATATGGGGCTATAAATAGGGGTTTTTCTATAGATATCAAATCTCCTATCAATCAAAAAATCTAGTTTCAAAACAACTAGAATAACAACTAGTCATCAAACCACTTAGAACAGAGCAGATAGATAGTCAAGATTCTAGAATAGTGATCAATTTTAGATCAGGACAATCACATCAAGGTTGGACTACATTATAGAACACCAAGGTGTCCATTTTTGGTGATCTTATAAAAACAATATAAAATTTAGGTTTTCTAGAAGCAGGTAGAAAGGTAGGCTCAACTATAGTTTTGCATAATTAGACTAGTTCAAAGCTGTAATTTTCAATATAATTTTCTCAAAGAATCTAGACATAGGGAACATCATGAGCGG
Organism: Torreya grandis; assembly: GCA_037957365.1. Classification (NCBI taxonomy): domain Eukaryota; kingdom Viridiplantae; phylum Streptophyta; class Pinopsida; order Cupressales; family Taxaceae; genus Torreya; species Torreya grandis. Next base: position 177,571 of record JARHVA010004000.1, read on the forward strand.
CATGGTTGGTTATAATTCCAATTTTAGATATGATAGTTGGTATAAATTCTAGATAAAAATCCATGTTTTAGACACCAATGATTAGGGGCAGATTGCACAACAATTTTGCTTCTTTTCTTTCAATTTTCAGCATTTACCCAGGCATTCTCAGCAATTGTGTGTCTTATTCCATCTGCAAGTGATTTTCATCATTATTGATTACCCAAGTTCTTAATTGGCTTTCACATAAGCCAAAATTTTAGTTTTGGAGTTGCTTTCATACAAGCTTAATCTCCATCTTTCTCGAGTTGGCCAACATTGGCCTAGTTTCTAGCACACATTCAGCTATCCATGCCACATTGGTAGATTCCATAGATTTCAAGGGCTTTAAAAGATGTCTCATATGACATACACATTCATACATACCAATATCATCTTATATCTTCACTTCATGGGGAAATAATGGAGCCAAAGGGACAACCTTTGTATTCTTGAGCCACCTATTTAGAGGGATTAGACACATAATCTAGACATCAATTAACACATGCATGATTATTTAGCTTCACTTAGTAGGTGATTATGGAGCCAAAGGGCTAGCCTTTGCATTCTTGACCCAATTTTCAAGTAATTGATCACTCATTCTATTCATGATATAGCTTTTGGTACAACATCATCTAGAACATCTAGCATTACTTAGCCTTACTTAGGCTACTAACAATTTTTGTATTGGTTAAGTACCCAATGAGGTGTATTCATTCCTTTATTTTCCTCTCTTTTACCTAGATTTTTATGTTCTTATTTTATATTACATATAATAAGAATCGATATACTCTTTGTTTTCATTTCGTAGATTCACACTTACACAACATGCTCTCTATACACTATGCAACATTACGCAACATCACACAAGTTTCATGGGCTTTACCTTTAAAAGTAAGTTGAGGTACACTTTATATTTTCCTTTATCCTAGTATTTTGATTTGCTACATCATTAGAATAATGTGGAAGGAAATGTATCCATATAAAATGCAAAATTGGTAACTTGAGTATGGCTAATGATACCTAATCCATAGGTCCCTCTTATTTGATTTCTAGACCCTCTCAGGCTTGTTTTAACTAATTCCTAGTCATCTGTAGCCTTTCAAACTTGACCCAAGTTGAGCCAAGACCCTCTCTTTGTGTCCAATCCATCCTCCCAGGTCTCATCTACCCAAGACAATACCACCAAATTTAGATTATAGCACTAGACCCTAGGGTGTCCCCTTTTTAGTGCTCATGTCTAATCACCTTTCAAGCAGAGATTACCATTTTCCCCTGATTCTTCTTGTTCATTATGTTATCCTAGTCTGGTTATATCTAACCCATGACCTATATATCCATATAAAATCCAATTCAAAGATCATTTGGAAGAGGTTGGAAAATATCATTCAAATAAGAAAGAATATAAACAAGACCACTCAGTCAATCTTCCCTATTATCTGCATAAAACTAGCGTATACACTTTCAAACAAATTAAATATCTTACACAAGTCCCTAGCCATCTCAATCATACTTAATTTTAGCATTTATTTCATTTTATTCACTATTACACTAAGCACTCTTAAAAGGAGAACTACATATGGCTTGATCCCTCCTCATAGTATTGGTATGCAGGTATCATGTCCACACATGGGGTGTGAATCACGTATACTAAATCTTACATACACTAACCTATTTTCCCCATTTTCTAAAGTTTCTTTTAATTACATTAAGATAAATTTACATGAAGAATCAACTCTATAAGGAGCTCTATTGATAATGAGGACCTAAAAATTGGTACAGAAACTCACCCTAAGTAGGCAAACAAAACCTAGAAAGATTAAACTCTCATGATAATAGTGCAAGAGAAGGACTATATAATTCAAGCCCAGGGTTTCTAGTTCTATTACTCTTGTCCAATTATAAAATGAAGTCTAGGTTCCTGTTTGTGATAATATCCCAGTCCTGCATGTAAATTTCTAAACCTTGTCTTAGAATAGTCCAGAATAAGCTAAGTTTAATTTTCTCTCTTTCACTGATATTTTTTAAAAATGTTTAATTATAATCTAATTCAAAAATCACTTGATTAATTATTGAATATTATTTTACTATTTTTACTAAACCCTTTAACTAAATTAGGAACAAAACCCCAATATTCCAAAAATAGTTAAACCACTTGTGTATCATTAAGACTTTGAATGTATTGCTCATGTTCCAATATATTATCATTAAATTCAACATAAATAGGATGAGAATGATTAATTAAGAGTGTTGTAACTAGTCCTTTATCTGTGGTATAAGATTCAATGGAAAGAATCTAGGTACACTCAATAGGACTACCACTATACCTAGCACTTCTTCTCAAAGGAAGAGATATAAAGTTTTTAGATGGCATCTAGTAAACAAAATGAAAGAGTTTTTCTAAAATAAATTATATCAAATATGAAACTCTTAACATAAAAAATGGAAATAGGAAAAATAAAGATACAAAATCTAGGAGCATCTAGGGATAATGTTTGGATGTTATTCGAAGTAAATCATGTTCATAAAATAATTTAACTGTTGGCCATTTTGGACCACATAATAAGCTTCTACCTAGCTCAAATAGATAAACAAGGTCCTAGTTGATGAATGGATCAGGTTGTTTTGAATCAAGCCCAATGCTTCATGTGAAGGGATATAAAAATATTTTCATGGTACCAAGCAATTGTAGTGGCTTGTCTAGAAGAAGCCAAAGTTTAAACATCTTATCCTTTTGGGCCAAGTCTCTACTTGAATTATTTCAGGACTTTCATTTGAGCAAGTGTTCTTTCTTTTAAGATAAAGATAAAAAGCCCACAACAAAATTATAAGTGTTATTTCTTTCAAAAATTTTGTTTTAGGTCTTCTGGGCCAAGTATCAGGAATTATTTTAGATATTTTATTTGAAAAAAATGTCTAAAGGATCATCTATGGTGAAGTGAACTTTTCAAAAAGTCTAAAGGATGTTTTTTATCGAAGGTGGTCCATTCAAAATTTTTGAAGGATATTTCTCAAGGCTAAGTGTTGTATTTCCTTTGAGAAGATTGTCCACATAATTTTTTTAAAGGGTCATTTTTCTCGAAGGCCTTTCTTTAACAAAATGGTCCACTTATGATACCTGAAGGACACTTTTCAAAATTGTTGAAGGGGAATTTTGAAGTAAATGGACCTTAACACTTTTCTCGAAAGATATGTTTTTTGAGAAAATGTCCCAAGCACTAATCCTAAAGGATACATTTCTTGAGAAAATGGTCCACTTCAAGTTTTTTGAAGGGTGATTTTCAATGTTCTGAATGGAATTTCCAAAGGGCCAAAGGACATTTATAAGGACATAATTTCTTTGATAAAATTATCTAGGATAATTTTCCTAAAGATAGATTTCTTTTGGAACTTTTATCTTGAGGAAAAGGACAATGCATACTTCTTTCAAACATTTTGTTTGAAATAATTTATCAAGGTAGATAAGGCAAACAACATTATTTTAGAGAAAGTAGCTAGAGAAAATCTTGAAATAATTGTCATTCAAAAGGGCCTAAAATAAATACTTCTAAAGAAATAACCCATAGGATTTATGACCAAGATAGTTTCACAAACATCACTGATATTTATCATGGATGTAATTTGATGGTCATGGGGCCATCAATTTCATCACTTGTAAATAGTTGTTTGTATTCATAATCATCAAAGGGGTCCTCGATTGAGCACAATCTTGAAAAGTGTCAAGATCTTAGGAGCCTAGATCAAATCTAATGGAAAATGGGTAAAGACAGGATGATGGTCCCAAATAAGATCAATGGTTCATATTTAATAGTGGATTTTGAATCAATGGCACATAAGCAGGTCAAAGAATTAGTGAAGCTCAAGAGAAAAGGTGTGATGGATAAATGGCACAAGATCATGGGTCTAAGCAAGAGATCGATGGATCGCATTCATTTAAACCCAACCAATCCAATGATGTGAGTCAAGGATCCAAGTTGGATTTTTATGACTAATCAAAATAAAGAGGAGCCCAAGTGACGTAGGCAGAATTCAAAGAGTCAATTTTTTACTAAAGAAAGTAAGCATGATGGATCCAAGCTCAAGCACATTTTATTTGGGTCTAGGAGTGAATATTTGAAGATCAAATACCACCATTAGGGACCTATAGAGTAAGACACATAGATTTTGATGGCCATTTCTAAAGCCATCTATAGGAAAGTGACCTTATCCCCACTTGGTCACACATCAACAAACTAGTCACAAGCATTTTCTCATCAGGACAAATGAAAATTACTTGATCCTACTATTGAATCCATCATGGAGCATCACAAAGAAGATATTATAATTATGCAATAGACTAGGGTGACCTGGATCAATCAAATGATCTGAATGATAATTTTTTCATAGGCTATTGTAAAAAAATTTCAAATGGATTTGAATTAATTTGATTCCCTCTTGAATGGTAAAACTCATTCTCTATCTTGCTTCCCTTTAGTTATAAATATAGCCTTCAAGCTATTATTTTTCATTCCTCAGGATGATATGAATAGACTCTACCAAAATTATATTTGATGCCTCTTGGACTAGTGAATAGAGCATTTTTAAATCATTTTTATAATCTATATTTAATGTTCTATGTTTGATTAATATACAACTATGAATGTTATCTTCTTTTTGAATGTCCAAACTCAATCTAAGTGCTATAATTTTTTTTTGCAAGTCATATAGTGTCTCAACATTGATCTCTCAAAGATATAGAGGATAGCCAAACTTAAGTTTATTTAACCAAACCTTACTTTTATTGCTCCATAATCTGAGTACATCAAATAGACCTCTATATGAAACACTATTGCATATAAATTATATTGAGTATTGCATTGTTTTCATATTTCATTAGTGTGTTAAAGAGTCCAAATTCAAGAGTGGATCTGTTAAAATTATTTGTGCATCACCATAGTTTAGAATAGATTTTATTTTATGAAAAATTCATTCTCCTTTTCACCCCAACCAATATTAGATTTAGAAGAAAAGGTCTCAATTGTAAAATCTAAGGAGCTAGCTTCATAAAAAAACCTAGAGGTCTAGTCTAGATATAGGCGACCCATAGCCTTATACCATTCCCATGTTAGTCTAGGTATGGGTTAGACTTAAACAAACCTAACCCCTATTAGGGTGCTATCTGGATAGCTAATATTTTTGGCATGCTCAATGGGACCACTAATCTTGCATAATCTTTTATGCAACCTAGGGCTATCACAAGATCTTCCACAAAAGGGAAGGGAGCAGATTTGTCTACACTACCTTTACAATCAACAAAGAAAAAGAAGGCCCTTCAACCAAATCCTACACCTACCCCTATTGTTTCCCTAAATCCTCTTTTCAATCTAGTATTATTCAGCTAAACATTTATATAAACCCCATACTTCATATGGTTATTCCTAAAAGGTAAGATTTTATGCCATTTAATGGTCGTAGTCCCTTAAACCTTGATCAATGGGACAATATTCTAGTCTCAGATTTAAAGGCCTTTACCTAATATATAGGAGAAAATATAGTTACTCCTATTGACCATATGGTAGATATTGTTAACCTATTTTTATTACATCATGTAACCCAAGAAAATGTAGCAATGAAGTTGTTAGCAACATCTTTAAAGGGAAAGGCACTTCAGTGATATAGAGGATTGGCTCCTACATCAATCAATAACTGGGATGAGTTTGGAGAAGTCCTGTGTAGGCACTTTGAAGACAAGAGTGATCATATTTCACTTGTGGAACAACTCACAATAATCAATAGATTCCCTAATGAGTTCATGGTGGATTTTAACTATAGATTCAAGAAGACATGGGATAAAATTATTGCAATAATAAAGCTTATGCCCAAATATGATTTTTGTACTATTTGAAATCTCTCAATTTTGATATAGCTGTAATGATTTAGTCCATGGGAGGGAACACCCTACCTAAATATTTTAAATTAGCAACTAAGGATAAAACTCTTTCCAAAAATACATCCTCTTACTCTAATTATCTCTCTAGTAATAGAATCAACAAAGTTTTATCAAATAGAAGGTAAGCAAACTGACAGGCTGAGAAATATAGAGATTCTTCTCAAAGCCTAGAACAATAAGTTGGTTGTAATGGAGAGGTAATAGGATACACCATATACTCCATACTAAAATAATAATCAAAATTTTTAGTACAATATGCCACCTTGTCAACCTAATCAACAAGGACAAGGGTAATACAATCCCAATGCTCCAAGTAATTTTAGAGATATTGTGCCAACTTAGAGTAATTATGATCAACAAAGTCCATGGTAGTTATAGGAATAGTCTAATGGCATACTTCTTCATTTTCGATTCATGACATGATGCCTCCTCTACCACAAGCCCCCAAGTAAGTCAAGACAACATGCCTACCATATCACGATCAAAAACTCAAAGCCAACAATAAGGGAGCATGGATAGAACACCTGTTAATACCACATGTGTGAACTTTCAAGAAGGGGAATACATGTTTGAGCATGTGGAATCCAATATGGGAAAATCTTCATAGAGTACAAATAAACCAGTTGTAACCTAGAAAAATGCTAAAAAGAGGACGTTAGAGGACAAATTGGGATAACCTAGGGTTTTTTCATCACCTCTTCAGACTAACTAGTAACCTACTTATTCAGATGTAGTTACTAAGGTTCCTACACATCAAAAAATACCCCACCCCCATCGACAATGGTAGAGGGCCCCTTTCATTCCTCATGTCACTCAAGTGCTAAGTGATACCTCCACATCTAAAGTGTAGCCTAAAGGTATTGGTCTTCCTTTTAATATTATGGATCATTTAAAGAGATATATTGTAACTATGTCCATGTGTGATGCTTTGTCTATCCCTGGGTAAAAGGAGATTCTCCATCAAGATATTTATAAGATTTCTCAAGTGGATAAGGCGGTTGACAAAGTGAACATTATTTTCATTAATAATAGTCAGCCTAATCGAGCCCCTGGCCAATTTCCCAATCAAGTTCCAAGCACAAGAAAACCTAAAAATGTTATCCCTCTTCGTAAGGTTATAAATCCTTCCCCATTTTATCTATTAGCCATCATAGGGGATTGTTTGGTAAACAATTACATGATTGACTTAGGTGCTTCAACCTCAGTGATGTCTAAAGTCATAGCCAACAATCTTGGGGTCAAATATGTACCTAAGGAAAAGGGTGTGGTCCAACTAGATGGATCTCATACTAAGATAGTAGGCATCAAAAAATATTTTCATATCACCCTAGCCGCATGTCCAAATTATGTCATTACTCAAGATGTGATGGTGGTAGACCTACCCCTCTATTTTGACCTATGCTCATTTAAGGGCTTCATTAATAAGATTAGGGGATATTTATCATCTAATTGGTCCTACATGGTTTTTATAACTAGGTATGGGACCAAATTCACCATAAGGTCTGACCCTATAGCTAGGTTCCACATAGAGCCTTACAAGCCCAATCTTGCAAATGCTAATTGTGCCATATTTGAGGAAGATGAAGAGGTTATTGAAAAAGAACCCCATAATCATCTAGAAGGCATCTCAGACCTTTAATTGGATGAGTGGGTAGATAATAACCATGGATTTGATCCATACAACATCATTGAAGAGATAGAATTGGGAGTGTATTATATGCATGAGGAAGGTATTGCAATACCTTCCTTAACTAACATTGATCAAGAAGAAGAAGGTATATAAACTGTTAAGGTGTGGAGCTAAAAGCTTCACCTAGATTCAAACATGGAGGAGGGTTGCTGAGTCACAGTCGCCGACGTTGGCAGGCCACACTGATGTCAAGTAGGGGTCGACAGAAAGTAACCAACATCAGTAGGATTTGGCCGACGTCGGTCTCCTCCAGGTAGATAGGGACCGATGTCGATCACCTGTACGGTTCCAAAACTGCTATTGATGGACAATCAATTTGGTTACTGAGTTGTTTGCATGTAAAGACTAGTTTGAGTCTTTGAGCCGCTTGTCTAATTATTGTATGCATGAGATCTATATAATAGACTCATGGGCTGTATTGTAAAGTGGTAGAACTTGGAGAGTTCATCCCATGGTGGAATCACAAGGGTTCTTCTACATATGTAAGATCAGGGTTTGGTCTATAGGGTGTTGCAGGATCATGGAGGAGATCTACATGTGATAAGTAAGATGGGGTTGGTCTGCAGGGGTGTGTGTATGCGAGGGTCAGAAAGGAGATCGGCGGGGGAGCAAGATCCAAGGTGACAGCAATACATCAAGGAGCAAGATCATGGTGAGATCTACTTGGAGTACCGGTTTGTACTCGGTTGTACTAAAAGTACAATAAGGTGAACAATAGCTTGTGTTAGCTATGTATTGTGACTTGTATTGAGAGAAGATTACTCTTGAGGAAGATTACTGGTATGCCCACGAAGTGGATGAAAGAGTGTGATCTCTTTGTTGTAATTTCCTTCTAACTGAGTTGAATACAATTGTGTGTTGCCTCTCATATTCTGTGTTGTTTCTCATTGATAGTTACTTGTACTTCTAGTATAATTTTTACATGTTTAGTTGCTTATACATTGGTAATCATGTGTGCTCTTAAATCTGACAAGTTGTGTCAAAGTTTTGGGGAACCTAGGTCCTCTCAAATGGTATTAGAGTGAGGTTGGACATTCTCAGAGCGAGTTTGACTAACAGGTGGTTCAGATCTGTTAAGTGTTTTTTGATTACAGGTTACTCACAGGGGTTGTTGTTTGAGTGGGAGTATAGCAAGGCAGAAGAAGGTAAGCTGAGAATGGAGAAATTCAGACACAGGGGTAGCACCACAGGGTGTGTGGTGGGTGGTCTTCAAGATTGAGCTTGAAGAGGAATACAAGCCAGGATTTAGAATAGACAAATTACTGGTATAGGTATGGGTGCAGCTATTTATCTCCAAGTGGGGATTGTTAAGGTGTGGAGCTAAAAGCTTCACCCAGATGCAAACATGGAGGAGGGTTGTTGAGTCACAGTCACCGACATTGGTAGGCCACACTGATGTCGGGTAGGGGTCGACAGAAAGCAACCAACATCGATAGGAGTTGGCCGACGTCGGTCTCCTCTAGGCAGACAGGGACCGACATCGGTCGCCTATGCAGTTCTAGAATTACTGTTGACGGACCGTCAGTTTGTTGAATGGGTTGTTTGCATGTAAAGACTAGTTTGAGTCTTTGAGCCGCTTGTCTAATTATTGTATGCATGAGATCTATATAATAGACTCATGGGCTGTATTGTAAAGTGGTAGAACTTGGAGAGTTCTTCCCATGGTGGAATCACAAGGGTTCTTCCAGGTATGTAAGATCAGGGTTTGGTCTGTAGGGTGTTGTAGGATCATCGAGGAGATCTACATGTGATAAGTAAGATCGGGTTGGTCTGCAGGGGTGTGTGTATGCGAGGGTCAGAAAGGAGATCAGTGGGGGAGCAAGATCCAAAGTGACAGAAATACATCAAGGAACAAGATCATGGTGAGATCTACTTCGAGTATCAGTTCATACTCGGTTGTAATAGAAGTACAATGAGGTGAACAATAGCTTGTGTTAGCTGTGTGTTGTGACCTGTATTAAGAGAAGATTACTCTTGAGGAAGATTACTGGTATGCCCACGAAGTGGATGAAAGAGTGTGATCTCTTTGTTGTAATTTCCTTCTAACTGAGTTGAATACAATTGTGTGTTGCCTCTCATATTCTATGTTGTTTCTCATTGATAGTTACTTGTACTTCTGGTATAATTTTTGCATGTTTAGTTGCTCATACATTGGTAATCATGTGTGCTCTTAAATCTGACAAGTTGTGTTAGAGCTTTGGGGAACCTAGGTCCTATCATAAACCTTGTTCTTTAATAGATCAAGGTCTAAGAGTAGAAGTGGAGTGGGAGCCATGGTAGTTTCACCCTCAAGTCAAAATTACCATTCTGCTATAAGAATCCAATTAAGTTGTACCTTAAATACAACTGAATATGAAGCTCTTTTGCATGGTTTACAAGAAGAAAGAAAGAGAGTTATCCATCTCCTCAAAGTCAAGGGTGATAGTGAACTTGTAGTGTAATAGGTGAGAGGCCTAAGTATAGTCAAAATTCACCATATGAAATCCTATAAACATAGGTATGGGACCTCATGAAATATGTCTTGGTGTTTGATATTCAGTCTATACTAAGAGAAGTAAACCAACATGTAGTTAGGTTTGCTTCCATTGATGCCCAATATGAGATAGTAGGAGTTAAAGGCAACCAAGGCCAAGATAAATTCAAGGTTATATGTAGACCAGTTGTACCTAACAAGGAGGTTAGTTTTCAACTCTTTGACAATGATGATCAAATCATATGTTTCCTAATGCAAGAAGTAGAGTTCTGTAATAAGAACCAAGACAGCTTTTAAAATCAATATGATGATTAAATAGTATGGCTGAGATAAAACAATATTCCCAATAGACTTGTAAAATTGGAGAGTATATTCAATGAAAATAACCAAGTAATAAAAGGGAAGGCATGCATCTCAGCTAAAGACAAATACTATGAAAAGATAAAGATCTTTAAGGGCAAGATGTTGAATCTAAGAAGGGTCAATACAATGGAGGAAAGTGCTACATTTTTTTGCTCTATGAAAATAATTTTCTGATATATTTGCTTTGGATTACAAATACTTGAAAGGGTTTGACCCTAATCTTGTGTAGCACACCATTAAATTAGAAAGTAATTCCAAGCTAGTCAGGCAAAAATAGAGGCTTATCAACCCAAGAGTGGAGGATCTCATGAGAAGAGAACTTTATAAATTGATCAAATCAAGGATAATATTTACAATTAAGAATTCCTCTTATGTAGAAAACCTTGTGCCAGTGAAAATAAATAATTGAGAGATTCATTTATGTGTTGACTTTAGGGACCTCATTAAGTTATCCCTTAAGGACCATTACCCACTACCCTCCATGGATCAAATTCTAGAAAAGGTGGTAGGTTATCAAATGTTCTCTTTGATTGATGGTTATTTTGTCTATAATTAGATCATGGTGAAAGAAGAAGATAGGCATAATATTGCCTTCACTAAAAAATGGGGTACCTATGCATATTGTAAAATTCATTTTGGACTCTCCAATGTTAAAGCCATCTTCTAAAGACTAATGGATGTTTCTTTTCATGGTATTTTGAATGATATGGTTTTATTTTAGCTTGATGATATAATAGTTTTCTTAACATACCCTAATGACTATCTAACACATCTGAGATATGTTCTTGATAGATTTAAATATTTTGGGGTTTCTTTAAACCCAAAAACTAAATTTTTTTAGTACACAAGGGAAGATTTTTGGGACATGTGGTGTCTGAAGTTGGTCTATCCATTGATCTAGAAAGGATAAAGGCAATCATTGCTCTATCACTACCCAAACATAAGAAAATGTTGCATAGCTTCTTAGCTAAGATCAATTTTATCAAGAGGTTCAGTCTAGGCTTTACAAAGATGGTGAAGCCTCTTACTCATATGCTGAGAAAAGGAAAAGAGTTCACATGGACAAGGGAAGAAAAGAAGATATTTTAGGCCATCAATGAGGCCATATCTCATGCCCCCACTCTTTTAAATCTATATTTCAACAAGGATTTCTATCTATATGATTTTTCTAAAATAGGTGCAATTTTTGCCATGTTCATACAATAGCATAATCAAGGTCTAGAGCAACCCATTACTTTCTTCAACCAAGCTTTCAAGGGTTATGATATATATATATATATATATATATATATATATATATATATATATATATATATATATGTTGAAAATCATGTGCTTACTATTATTAGAAGTTTGAAGAAATTTAGGCATCTATTTTTAAATATTAAGATCATACTAATGGTGGCTCACCGAAGTGTAAAGGATTTTATCCTCAACATAGACTTTGAGCAAAAAGAGGATTGTATGGGTCACCAAGTGTATGGAGTATGACATTGAGGTCAAGCTAAAAAATCTAGTCTAAAGAAAGGGATTATGTGAACATCTTGCTAAAGACATGAGAAAAAGAAAAAGAGACATTTTGGTGATCCAAGGCACTCATCAGAAAGATGAAACTACTCTTCCATCAAGCTAGAAACAAGATATTGCTAGATTTCTCCAAAAAAAGAGTGTCCAATGGGTTTCAATGCATCATAAATAAGACACTTCAGACTGTAATTAGTTCCATATATCTTGATTGATGGATTGTTATTCAAAAAGGAAATTGGAGGTATGCTCTTAATATGTGTTAAAACTAACCAATTTTATAAACTTCTCAAGCAGTTTCATGATAGTCCTCAAGGAGGCCATTTTACATCTAGGACCACAGCTATGAAAATCATCAGAGTTGGTTAAATTTGGACTATTTTATTTAAATATACACATGCATATGTGATAAAGTGTTCAAAATGTGCCATGTTTATAGGGAAATAGAAGCTAACTTCTATGCCACTAAAACTTATTCCAATTGAGTAGCCTTCTATGCAATGGGGATTAGATTTCATTGGCATGATTAATCCTCCATCTAGTTATAGACATAAGTGGGTCTTAATATCCACAAACTAATTCATCAGGTGGATGGAATCAGTCCCCTTGAAAGAATAAATTGAGAACTCTATTCTTGAGTTTTATGATAAACTAGTCACCCATTTTAGAGCACTGTCCACTATAATATCAAACAATGATTTTTCATTTAACAACATGAAGGTATGTAAATGGGATCTTGATAAGGTAATATATTTGAAATATTCATCTACTTATTATCCATGGGGTAATATACTAGTTGAGTCCACCAATAAGAACTTGATTATGATCATTAAGAGAATAATGAAAGATAATCAAAGATCTTGGCACACAAAATTGAAGACTACCTTCTGTGCTAACAGGGTCACCCCAAAAAAGGCCATTAACAACTCCCCTTATCTCTTAGTCTATGAAAGATAAGCAAGGCTTCTCATTTATTTGGAATTTTGAGATTTAGAACTTGCACACCAAATAGAGCTTCTAGAAAGCGATGCAATGATGAATGAACTAAAAGAATTCAAGGAAATAAGGGATGATTCCATGTATGCCATGTGGCCTAGCCAAAAATAGGTAAATATGAAATTTGATAAAAGAGATGTATCAAATACACTCCATCAAGGTGATATAGTCTTCAAATGTGATGAGGATAGTGTAAAACTAGGAAAACACTCCAAGTTTGATAGTCTTTGGAGTGGACCCTATGTCTTCTCAAGATACAAAGAGAGTGATGATTTTGATTTTGACAAATTGAATGGAGAGAGCCTTTCAATCCCTATCAATGAGAGGTATCATTAGTTATACTATTAGTTTTATATATTTCCCATTTTACATTAGTAGATAGATCTATTATTTTCTTCCAAGTGTTTTACTCATTAATATTGTTAGTCATTATGTTTGTATTTAGGTTGTTCATTTATCTTTTATTGATTTATTTTTATTTTTCCCTCCCCATTACTCCAAGAAATGTTTCCAAAAAGTGATTAAAGTCTATTTATAAATAGTTTTTTTCATTCTTTGAGCAAGCTTGATCAATGTTTGGGTTTTATGACCAGCAGGCTGGTCAGGCTAGCTAAGTCACCATAATTATTGGCCATTTTAGCCTAAATACCAAGTTTTTAACTAGTTTAAAAATATAATTATGGTCCCAATTGATGAATGGATCAGGTGGTTTTGAATTAGGCCCAATGTTGAAAGTGAAGGGATCCCAAAAGATTTTTATGATATCGAGAAATTGTGGGGGTAGGTCTAGAAGAAGACAAAGTTTACACATCTTATTTTGGGTCAAGTCTCTACTTGAATTATTTTAGGCCTTTCATTTGATAAAGTGTTCTTTCTCTCAAGATAACTATTGAATTATTTTGGATATTTTTTCTAAGACAAAAAAGCCTGTAGCAAAGGTATAAGTGTTATTTCTTTCAAAGTTTGAGCCAAGTATGGAGAATTGTTTCAAGCATTTTATCTAAAACAAAAATACCAAAGGATCATCTCTAGTGAAGTGAACTATTAAAAAAGGGTCTTTTTTTAGAAAAGGTGGTCCATTCAAACGTTTTGAATGAATTTACCAAGCCTAAGTGTCAGATTTCCTTTAGGAAAATTATCCACACAATTTTCCTGAAGGGTCATTTCTTCAAAGAGTTCCTTTTCATTTTTCATAAAGGTCCTTTCTTTATCAAAATGGTTCACTTCCGATACCCGAAGGACACTTTTCAAAAAATTTGAAGGGAAATTTTGAAGCAAATGGACCTTAACACTTTACTTGAAGGATATGTTTTTGAGCAAGTATCCCAAGCACTAATATTTAAGGGTACGTTTCTTGAGAAAATGGTCCACTTAAAGGTTTCCAAAGGGTACTTTTTGAAGTTATGAATGGCATTTCCAAAGGGCTGAAGGAAATTTCTAAGGACATAATTCCTTCAAGAAAATTATCCATGAAAATTTTCTTAAAGATAAATTTCTTTCAAAAAATTTGTCCTAATGCGAAGGACTAAGGTAAAATTCTTTTGGACATTTTGTCTGAAATAATTGATCAAGATAGATAAGGTGAACAAGATTATTTTGAATAAAATGGCCAAAGAAAATCTTGAAAGATTTATATTTCAAAAGGGCCCGAAATAAATACTTTTGTAGAAATAGCCCATAGGATTTGTGACCAAGATAGTTTCACAAATATCATTGATGTTCTTATGGGCATCATTTGATGTTCATGGGGCCATCAATTTCATCCCTTGGAAATAATGATTTTCATTCAAAATCATCAAAGGGGTCCCCGATTGAGAGCAAGTATGACAAGTGTGAAGATCTTGGGAGCCCAGATGAAATTTAATAGTGATTGGGTAAAGATAGGATAATAGACTTAGATTAGATAAAAGGTGCACGTTTAATCATGAATGTTAGATCAATGATACATGAGTGGGTCAAAGAGTCAAGGAAGCTCAAGAGCAAAGGCTTAATGGATAAATGGCACAAGTGTGTGGGTTCAGGTAGGAGATCAATAGATCAAACTCATCTATGCCTAACTAATCCAATAATGTGAGTCAAGGATCTAGGTCATATATTGATGACCAATCAAAAAAAAGAGGAGCCCAAGTGACTTAGGTAAACTTCAAAGATTTGATTTTTAACTAAGGCAATTAAACATGATAGAGCCAATCTCAAGCACATTTTAGTTAGGTCTAAGAGTAGATATTTTTAGATTGGATGGTGCCATTAGGGACCAATGGAGTAAGACACAGACTTTGGTGATCATTTCCAAATCTAGATACAGGAAAGTGACCTTTCCCCCCACTTTTACATGCATCAACAAACCAGTCATAAGTAGTTTCACATTAGGATAAATGAAAACTTGATCCCACCATCATAACTTCCATATAACATCACAGAGAAGATATTGTAATGATGGAATAAAATGGGGTGACCGAGATCAATCAAATGGTTCAAATGAGTATTTTTGAAGAGGCAATTGTAAAAACTATTCAAATGTATTTGAATTCATTTGATTTCATTTTGAGTACCAAAACTCCCTCCCTCTCTTGCCTCCCTTCATCTACAAATATAGCCTTTGATCTATTATTTTTCATCCCTTAGGCTGGTATGACTAGACTCTACAAAAAATTTATTTGATGCCTCTTGGAGAAGTAAATAGAGAATTTTGTCATTTTTATAAACTATATTTAGTATTTTTTGTTTTTTTTAAATATTAAACTATGAAAATTATCTTCCTTTTGTATGCCCAAACTCAATGTAAGTGATATAAATCTTCTTTATAGGTCATATAGTGTGTCTCAACATTGATCTCTCAAAGATATAGTAGATATTCAAAGTTAAGTGTCTTTAACCAAACCTTACTTTCATTACTCCCTAATCTAAGTGCATCAAACAAACATCTATACATAATACATAGAAATGATAGTGAGCATTACATTATTATTATATTTCATTAGTTTTTTAAAGAGTCCAAGTTTAAGAGTGGATTTGTTAAAATTCTTGGTGCATCACCAGAGTTTAGAATAGATTTAATTTTATGCAAACTTATTTCCCCTTTTCACCCCAACCAGTCTTAGATTTAGAAGCAAAGGTGTAAATTGCAAATTCTGATGAGCTAGCCTCATAAAAAATATTAGAGGTCTAGTCTAGATATAGGCAACCCACAGCCTTAGACCATTCCCATGTTAGTCTAGGTATGGGTCAGACTTAAACAAACTTGACCCCTATTAGGGTGCTATATGGATAGGTAACATTAACTATTCTGGAAATTGATATAAAACCTTATGTAGATAAAATATATAAGTATGTAAATTAAGGAATAAATTAATATAGTATCAACAATCACTGATTTATACAATAATTGATTTATTTATTTTGCCTATAAATGGTAATGAATTGAAAAGGGTATACTTAACTATAAAATATGACTGAGACAGATATGTGGCAGGATGAGAAGTGATGTAAGAGTAGAGAAAAGTGTTATTAATATAAAATATGTATTATAACCCTCATTGGATAGTAGTATCCCACATTACTAATAGCATACTATACTATTGACCTTCGATGCAATGTTATTGACCCTATATAGATAAAATAGTGAAATCTAAGGCAAACCTTCACATTATTCTAGGAACCCTATACCTATGTGATCAAGACTTGACTCATAGTTTGTGTTTCATTTCAATTGATTTCACTATAGAACCCTAAGCCTCCATGCTTGTTATGGTTTTGAAAAACACAAGTGTAATAAGAATGATGTTACTAGGGTAAGCTGGACATGACCTCAACACCCCATGTGTTGAGTGTTGCCTACATACCAATACTTTTCAATCACAAGTGTAATAAGAATGATGTTAGTAGGTTAAGATGGACATGAGCTCAATACCCTAGGGTAAGTTGGACTATAGCACTAGACCCTAGGGTGTCCTCTTTTTAGTGCTTTTGTCCAATCACCTTTCAAGCCAACATTAACTTTTTTACCCAATTCCTCTTGTTCATTATGTTAGCCTAGTCTGATTCCATCTAACCCATGACTAATAAATCCATATAAAATCCCATTCAAATATCATTTGGAAGATTTTGGAAAATATCATTCAAGCAAACAAGAATATAAGCAAAACCACTTAGGAAATCTTCCCTATTCTCTATATACAACCAACCTATACACTTTCAAGCCAATTAAAGATCTTACACCAATCCCTAGCCATCTCAACCATATTCAATTTTAACATTTCTTTTATTTCATTCATTATTGTATCGATCACTCTTAAAGGGATAACTACATATGGCTTCATCCCTCCTCAAACTATTGGTATCTAAGAAGCATGCCCACACATGAGGTGTGAAGCACATCCAATGCATCTTATACACACTAACCCCTTTTCCTCATTTGCCAAAATTTATTTCAATTTCTTATAATATACAAGTACATGAAGAACAAATTTTTAGGGGGCTATGTTAATAGTGAGGACCTAAAAATTGGTACGCAGGCTCACCTTGAGTAGTTGAACAAAACCCAAAAATCTTAAACCCTCAAGATAATAGCACTGAATAATGACTATATCACTAGATCCCACGATGTCCAATTTTAGTGCTCCTATCCAATCAAAAAATGAAGTCCATGATCTTGTTTGTGATAGTGTCTCAATCTTGCATTCAAATTTCTAGACCTTGTCTTAGGTAGAACAATCCAGAATAAGCTAAGTTTAATTTTCATTCTTTCACTACTATTTTTTATAAAGGTCTAATTGTAATCTAATTTCACAAATCAGTGGCTTAATTATTGCATATAATTTTACTAGTTTTACTACTCAGACCATTTAACTAAATTAGGAATAAAACCCCAATATTCTAGAAATAGTTAAACCATTTGGTGAGCCTGACTTACTTCAAATTGCATAAAAACCCTAAATACCCTAGGGTAAATTCCTAGTCAAATTTTCCCATAATTTTTTGAATTTTTACTTGAATATGAAAAATCATAAATTCATCTCAAATTTTAAAATTTTGTACTAAATTTTAAAATAAATTTATTTCAAACCCTAATTACATCAACTAGCACCTAGTAATTATCTAGTAAGTTACCAATCATTTTTTGAAATTTTAGTTGAATATTAAAAATATAAAATAATTTTAAAATTAAAAAAATTATAGTAATTTAAAAAAAAATCTCAAAACCCTAGTTGCACCTACTAAGTCCTATTAAATAAAATACTTTCCCATTAATTTTTGTTTTTTTTCTTGAATACTTAACTCAAAAAATCATTTTCAATTCCAAGAATTCATAGTTTTTTGTAAAACTATTTATAAAAAATCCCTAGTTACATATACTAGATCCTATTTTGCTTCTTGAGGTATCAACTTACATGTTTGACATCTCAGTATCCTTTTTGTGCAAATTCCAGTTCACTATGTTTAGGACTTTGCATTTCTTATATTCAGTACTTTCCCTTTCTAGCACATTGCCTATTAAAACTTATTGCAAAACATTCAAACACATTTCAAATTATTTTTGTACTTTAAAAATGGCCCAATGTACAATTTTTTAGGACACTGATAAAAGATAACTTCAATAACTCTTAATCAAACATCTAGATATGCAAGATGACATGCTTAGAATTATACAAGAGGAACAACAAAAAGTGAACAATGGTCAATATTCGAAAACCATAAGCCACCATTTGGAAATGACACTACAAGGACAAATATGTCTCAACAACACCCTATAGCAGCCCAACCTTATTCTATGCCACCAACTACAACTAGTACATCTTAGTCTCCTGATGTGGTAGCCCTTGTGCAAGAGATGATATCTATTCAATCCAAGGTGCAAAAACATGAGCAATGTGTCTATAGACCTATACAAGATTTGGATTCTTTTGCTTTACTGTATACACCATTGGCACATCACATTGATTCTACACCCTTACCATAAGGTTTTATTCAACCCAAGCTTACTCTTTATGATGGTAAGGGTGATCTAGAGACACATTTGAGAGCATTTCATGTAGCATTCTTGGACTATGTACCAAATGATTGGATACTTACCAAGCTATTTCCATGGAATCTATAAGATTATGCATTACAATGGTTCTACAGTCTACTAAAATATGTGGTCAATGCATTCAATCCTTTATCTAACATGTTCTTAGAAAAATTTAGTATCAACATCGGTGATAAGGTTTCATATTCTCAAATTTATCAACAAAAATAATGACCAAATGAGCACATCATAGATTGTGTTCTTTGGTATAAGACCATCTTGGATAAAATGACTATTATCATGGTAGATCAAGAGTTACAAGACCTCTTCAAACAAATTATTTTACCATCACTTAATGAATCAATCATGTTCAAAATATTCTCTTACTTCACTTAATTTTGTCACACATTAAAGGAAAGAGAAGTCAAAATACTTTGAATGGGCAAACTAAAGTATATTAATACATCAAACACAACTAAAAAAGTCCCATATAAGGTCAAGTTTAATGATACTAAAGGGCCAAATAAACCTATAGTTAATGTGGCTTTAGAGACTCCTTATCATATAATTTTATCAACACCCATCAACATACTTTTGCACATCTATTTGATCCTTTAGCCAAGGTTCTATAGCAGATTTTGGATTGTAATATCATATCTCTCCCTCCTATTAAAGAATTTGATCTAAAAAAAGTCTCTTCCCAAGGGATATGATCAACAAGTATTTTTTAAATACCATAGGGCACTAGGCCATATGAAAAACAAATGTATTAGTTTAAAACACAAGATACAAGACCTCATACATTTAAATGCTATTGATCTTGGCACTTTAGTTGAGCCTCCAAAAGTAAAGTAAATGCATGATAAAGCATTGAAAATCTTATTTGATCCATTTACATAACATTAAAAATAGGATACAGGGGACACATTAGGGGTTCATCATACATACCATGCACATCCACCACCGGATACATATAGGGCACCTTCAGTTGAGCTACATCCTTTGAGAAGCATGATCGATGTATACAACTCTAGAGTACCATCTAGACCTATCTCTATCTCAAAGTAGGAGATCATTGAGGATGATTCATATTATCATGCACTCTTTATTAGTTCCCATATTCATAGTCAACCTTTTATCCATATTGTGCTTATTGATAATGGTTCCAGTCTTAACATGTGCACCTTGACACTACTATAGCATTTGGGTTATTAAAATTAGGATATCACCCTAATAGACATAGTTATCAGTGGTTTTAGTGGGAATATATAGAGTTCATTGCGTGAGATAGTACTTCCACTACAGGTTTTTCCTACACATTTGACTACACTATTCACTATAGTTCTCAATGCAAGATATTTTGTTATGCTACTTGATGGACCATGGATTAAAAAAATAGATTAGTACCCTCTATATTTCATAGATGAATGAAATTCTTTCATGCTAATCAAGTTATTATAGATGGTGGAGTTCTATATGAGTTACCACTCCCCACTTCAGAAACATCTACCAGTTTATAGTCACCAATTTTAGTTTCTCTTCTAGTTATAGTTCCTACTCCAATTTATATTCAAACATAGTTGAGGCATCCACTATGAGGACAAAGGTTTCATACACCTCCACATCTTCTAGATTCTAGACATCTTCTAGCTACAGTGTTCACACCTAGGGCAGTATCATTGAGGTCTCATGCCTCTACACATAGAGCACATGTTCAGAGAGATTCTCCTACTTTTAGATGGGTCCCTAATATCCCTAAAATTTTATATACTTATTAGATTTATAAGGGAACCCCACAATCAATTTCTACTTTAGATATTTTAGAGCATCTACAACACATATAGCTTTTAGACCACAATCTTAGTATTTCCATTATGCTTCACAATCATGCATGATTCTATTCCTTGATATAAGACACCAAGATACAGAGTCTCGCATGAGACTCATCATTTAGTATCATCTCTTTTTATCATTGATTATACATAATCTCTTCTACTTGATTGTATATAATTCAAAAAAAAATCAAAATACAAAAACCATATAACATTTCAATATACAAAAACGTTAAAAATATATCAAAATAACAAAAACATTTTGATTATAAGCATCATCCATGATTTACATTAATAATATTATGCTAGGACTTAAATTTGTTGTTTCATGCTATTTTATGTCAATTTATCTACATTACCATGCTTTACTTGATCTTCTTTGAGTGTGTGCAATGACATCTAGCTACTTGATTGCTTCACTCTACCCATTGAGTGGCATCTTACTTCTACATTCAAGACACACATAAATATACATACCCACTAGGGGCATATCCTACATGACTAGACCATCTAGTTTATGTCATTCCTTTACTACACACTCCGAGTTATCATCTTGATGTACATTACTTAATAGATTACATATATTATTATATCAACATTTCACTAATATGTAGCTCTTGTGTATCTCTTAGCATATACATATTCTTGTATTAAACATGTCTTACATACTTTCACTCTTTCTTTGATTAGATATATGTGATTCTATCTTTCCAATTACTACATGCTTTCTTTTCTTGCTCAGTGTATCTTGTGTGATTACATTTCTAGCTTTTGCTTGGCTCTTGTACGTGCCTTAGGACGTTTGCCAATGTCCTTTAATTTTATTCATGTGTGTGTCATAGGAAATTTGCTAATGTCCTTTGCTTATACTATTCTATGTGCCTGTTGCCCTTATGCCAACATTTCTTGCTTCATTTATATGTCTATGTGGCATTTGAACATGCCTTGTATGTTTGTTTTCTATTTTGAATTACATGTGCCCATGTCCCTTATTTCTTGCTTTGAGTGCTTGTTTTCTTGATTGCATATTTGATTGTTGTAATGCCATGGTCCATATCATGCATTTTCCTATTGCCTTGGATGCCATGATGGACATCATGCTCCATCCCTCCAACTAAAAAAGTAACAACTAACACTTTTAATTATAATTCAGTACATTGCACATGATATTATATTTTTATATCTATCTATACATACCCCTATTGATCTAATAATCTCTCAAATCAAACCATGCTATATCTTGAGATATCTTGTTGATTTTCATTGCTATATTGTTTATATTTATAGCTTAACACACTTGTAGGGATTCTTCTTCTAAGGGAATTCATTGCAGGGTACCTATTCATACCCATAATATATGTGGCAATAAATAGGGGTTTTCCTATAGAGATAAAATCTCCTATCAATCAAAAAATCTAGTTTCAAATTAACTAGAATAGTAACCAATCATCAAACCACTCAGAATAGACCAGACAGATAGTAAAGATTCTAGAATAGTGATCAGTTTCAGACCAAGACAACGGAACCAATGTTGGAATACATCACTAAACACTAGGGTGTCCATTTTTGGTGATCCTATCTAAATAATATAAAAACTAGGTTTTTTAGAAGCAAGAAGAAAGGTAGGTTCAACTATAGTTTTGCACAATTACACCAATTCAAATCAGCAATTTTCAATATAATTATCTCAGAGAATCTAGACATAAGGAGAATCATGAGTGGCATGATTGGTTTTCACTTCCAATTTTAGATATGATAGTTGGTATAAATTCTAGATTAAAATCCATGTTTTAGACACTAATGATTGGGGGCAGATTGCATAACAATTTTGCTTCTTTTCTTTCAATTTTCATAATTTACCTAGGCATTCTCAGTAATTATGTGTCTTATTCCATCTGTAGGTGATTGTAATCATTCTTGAGTACCTAAGTTCCTAATTGGATTCCACATAATCCAAAATTTTAGTTTTATAGTTACTTTCATACGAGCTTAATCTCCATCTTTCTCGAGTTAGCCAACATTGGCCTAGTTTCTAGCACACATTCGGCTATCCATAACATATTGTTAGATTTAAAATCTTTCAAGGGCTTTAGAAGACATCTCATATGACATACACATTCATACATACCAGTATTAGTTCATAGCATCACTTCATGGTGAAACAATGGAGCCAAAGGGACAACCTTTGTATTCTTGAGCCACCTATTCAAAGGGATTAGACACACAATCTAGACATCAATTAACACATGCATGATTATATAGTTTCACTTAGTAGGTGATTATGGAGCCAAAGGACTAGCCTTTGCATTATTGACCCAATTTTTTGGGAATTGAGCACTCATTTCTGTTCATGATATAACTTTTGGTACAACATCATCTAGAACATCTAACATTACTTAGCCTTACTCAAGATACCAACAAGTTTTTTTATTAGTTTACATAGCCAGTGAGGTGTATTCATTCCTTTCTTTTCATCTATCTTACCCAAATTTTTACATTCTTGTTTTATATTGCATATAATAAGAATTTATCTACTCTTTGTTTTCCTTTTCTAGATTCACACTTACACAACATGATCTCTATACACTATGCAACATTACTCAGCATCACACAAGCTTCATGGGCTTCACCTTTGCAAGTAAGTTTAGGTACACTTTATATTTTCCTTTATCCTAGTATTTTGCTTTTATACATCACTAGAATAAAGGTGAAGGAAATGTAATCATATAAAATACAAAATGGGTAACTTGAGTATGGCTAATGATACCTAATCCATAGGTCCCTCTTACTTGATTTCTAGACCCTCTTAGGCTTGTTTTAACTGATTCCTAGTCATCTGTAGCCTTTCAAACTTGACCCCAATTGAGACAAGACCCTCTCTTTATGGCCAATCCATCCTCCTAGGTCTCATCTACCCAAAACAATACCACGAAATTTGGATTATAGTCCTGGACCCTAGGGTGTCCCCTTTTTAGTGATCTTATATAATCACCTTTTGAGCCTAGATTGCCATTTTTCCTCGATTCCTCTTATTCATTATGTCATCCTAGTCTAGTTCTATCTAACCCATGACCAATAGATCCATATAAAATCCCATTCAAAGATCATTTGGAAGAGGTTGGCAAATATCATTCAAATAAGCAAGAATACAAGCAAGACCACTCAGGAAATCTTCTCTATTATCTGCATATAGCTAGCCTATACACTTTTAAACTAATTCAAGATCTTACACCAATCCCTAGCCATCTCAAGTATACTTAGTTTTATCATTTCTTTCATTTCATTCACTATTACACTAAGCACTCTTAAAAGGAGAACTACATATGGCTTGATCCCTCTATGTAGGCATCATGCCCACACATGGGGTGTGAAGCATGTCTATTATATATTACACACACTAACCCATTTTCCCCCATTTTCTAAATTTTCTTTCAATTACATAAAAATACAAGTACATGAAGAATAAGCTCTATAAGAGGATTTATTGGTAATGAGGACCTAAAAATTGGTACACATACTCACCCTAAGCAGGCAAACAAAATCTAGAAAGCTTAAGCCCTCAAGATAATATTGTAGGAGAAGGATTATAGCATTAGAGCCTAGGGTGTCCACTTCTAGTGCTCTTGTCCAATCAAAAAATGAAGTATAGGATCATGTTTGTGATAGTGTCCCAGTCCTGCATGTAAATTTATAAAAATGGTCTTAGTCAGAGCAATCCAGAATAAGATAAGTTTAATTTTCTCTCTTTCAATGATATTTTTTAAAAAAGGTCTAATTATAATCTAATTAAAAAATCATTGGCTTCATTATTGCATATTATTTTATTGGTTTTACTACTCAAACCCTTTAACTAAATTAGGAATAAAACCCCAATATTCCAAAAATAGTTAAACCACTTGTGTATCATTAAGACCTTGAATGTATTTATCATATTCTAATGTATTATCATTAAATTCCACATAAATAGGATGAGAGGGATCAATTAGTGGTGTTATAACTAGTCCTTTATCCATGTTATAAGATTCAATGGAAAGAATCTTGGTACACTCAACAGAATTACCCTTGTGCCTAGCACTTCTTCTCAAAGGAAGAGATATAAAGTTTTTAGATGGCATATAGTAAACCAAATGAAACTGTGTTGCTAAAATAAAGTATATGAAAATATTAACATAACAAATGGAAATAGGAAAAATAAAGATACAAAATCTAGGAGCATATAGGGCTAATGTTTGGTTGTTATTCGAAGTAAATCATGTTCATAAAATGATTTAACTATTGGCCATTTTAGACAACATACCAAGATTCTATCTATGTCAAACAGATAAATAGGGTCCTAGTTGATGAATGGATTAGGTGGTTTTGAATCAAACCCAATGTTTCAAGTGAAGGGATCCAAAAATATTTTCATGGTACTAAACAATTGTAGGAGTAGGTCTAGAAGAAGCCAAAGTTTACACATCTTATCCTTTTGGGCCAAGTCTCTAACTGAATTATTTCAGGCCTTTCATTTGACCAAGTGTTCTTTATTTTAAGATAACTATTGAATTCTTTCAGACATTTTTCTTGAGACAAAAAATCCCACAACAAAATTATAAGTGTTATTTCTTTCAAAAGTTTTGTTTCAGGTCTTTTGGGCCAAGTATCAGGAATTGTTTCAGATATTTTGTCTGAAACAAAAGGCCCAAAGGATGTTTTTTCACCAAGGTGGTCCATTAAAAAGTTTTGAAGGATATTTCTCAAGGCTAAGTGTTGGATTTCCTTCGAGAAAATTATCCACATAATTTTTTGAAAGGGTCATTTCTTCGAAGAGGTCCTTTTCATTTTTCTTGAAGGGCATTTCTTTAACAAAATGGTCCACTTCTGATATCTGAAGGACACTTTTCAAAAGTTTTTAAGGGCACTTTTGAAGTAAATGGACCTTAACACTTTACTCGAAGGATATGTTTTTCAAGCAAGTGTCTTAAGCACTAATCCTGAAGGAAATGTTTCTCAAGAAAATGGTCCACTTCAATTTTTTTGAAGGGTGATTTTTGAAGTTCTAAATGACATTTCCAAAGGGCCAAAGGACATTTATAAGGACATAATTCCTTTGAGAAAATTATCCAAGATACTTTTCCTGAAGACAAATTTCTTTTAGAACTTTTGTCTTGAGGCAAAGGACCAAGGAATACTTATTTTGAACATTTTTTTTGAAATAATTGCTCTAGGTAGATAAGGCAAACAAGATTATTTTAGAGAAAGAAGCTAGAGAAAATCTTGAAAGAATCGTCATTCAAAAGGGCCCAAAATAAATATTTCCAAAGAAATATCCCATAGTATTTAGGACCAAGACAGTTTCACAAAAATCACTGATATATTCATGGATGTAATGTGATGGTCATGGGGCCATCAATTTCATTACCTAGAAATAGCTATTTGCATTCATAATCATTAAAGGGGCCCCTGATTGAGCACAATCTTGACAAGTGTCAAGATCTCAGGAGCCTAGATCAAATATAATGGCAAATGAGTAAATATAGGACAATGTACCCAAATAATATTAATGGTTCATGGTCAATAGTGGATTTTGAATCAGTAGTACATGAGCAGGTCAAAGAATTAGTGAAGTTCAAGAGAAAATGTGTGATGGAAAAGTGGCACAAGATCATGGGTTCAAGCAAGAGATTGATGAATTGTTTTCATCCACACCGAACCAATCTAATTGTAGACACCTAAATTGTGTCTAACCCTTGTCGTCCTCCCCTTAACCCCCATTTTATTCTCCCATGCCTATTTAACCCCTGTCAACCATTTTCCCACGAGCCTTGCCCCTGGCAAAATGTAAAAATGAGTAAAAAGCTAAAATTAGCCTCTATCCCCATTCTGCATTTGATGACGTCGGTCACTACTCAGCCGATGTCACCAACGTCGGTCACCCCTTGGCCGACGTCGGCGGTCCTACTAGTGTCGGTTATCCTTAATACTGCGTTCTCGATCCAAATCTAGGATCCATTATCCGTTATCCATTATTCATTATTTGGTTGCCAATCAGTTTCTCGATCAGTTATTGGGCCTTCTTTCAAAACATTCTTTTCACTCAACCTTCAGGGGATCAGCCAACTTTTGCATCCAATCAATCTGCAATCAAATCTCTGGTATTCTCTCTCTTCGGTACAGGTATTCTACTTCAGTCATCTCACTGGAGGTCTGCTACATCAAACTTTTACAACACATCGACAACATCAATTATGTCTCCTACTATGTCTTCAGCATGTAATAAGTAAGCGTTTGTTCTGTGCTTTTATTTTGTTCTCTGGTTATTGTTTTTAATTGATATTACCACCCCGACTTAGATTCAGATTACAAACCTGACTTGACTTCCTCCCATATCACCTCTATCCACCCTTTTCAGTCTGTAACCCTACCCAAATTTTTGCACAAACCCCCAAACAATCCCTCTGACTCCCAAACTGGCTCCCTAACCCACAGATGAAGACTTCAGACCATTCAGCAATCCTAAAACCCTGTCCAGACCCGGCTAGACCCCATCCAAAAACTGATGCCCCGACCAACGCCGGTCATTACCCTTACCGATGCTGGCACTTTAACTGATGTCGACACCCTTCCTTGACCGACGTCGGCATTGAGACTGACACTGGCGACTGTGCAGAGCAATTTGCTGCATATTAGGTACGCATTTTGCTTTTTGTCTTTTATTTCTTTCATTCTGTCTTTCACTATTTCTGTTTCTATCAAATATTCTATTTTTAATCAGTGGGTCGATATCCCTCAAGGAAGTCTTCGTACTTTAGGGATCAAGCTTTTGCTTGATAGCCCACCATCTCCTCATCTAACATTTTTCGTGTTTTAGTCTCTTTTTCTTTGCAGGTGTCATTCCTCCACAGCCAAAGAGGAGTACCTTCCAATGTCTAATTTCGGTGCGCATGACTACATCCAGGTAACATCTAACCTTGACCATTCTTAGTTTCTTAATTCCTTCTTTGAATGTAAAAAGTGAAATAGCATAGAAACATTCTGGCACGCCCGGTGGGACCGAAGGGCCTTCCTTGGGTTCTTTCTTTCTTTATTTCTTTTCATATAGGTGCATTAGGTTTCTCCCCTTTCACCTCTTTTGTCTCTTCTAAATGACACCATCAGCAGGACTAAAAAGAACTTTTCTTTCTTTTCTTGCACTTCTAGACTAGTCAAAAATCATATTCTTCAACCCTTTCTCAACTTGTTTTCATTCCAACTTCACATTTCAACTTGGGCTTAAAACACTTTGCATTCATTTCTACTTGCTTGCATTTCTTAGACCACACCTAGTAATTAATAACCGCATATTGAATTAATCTAGTCCACTTTATGTTACACGACCAAACCACTTGCACAAAACAAACATCTTAACTTACCTGAGACAAGGCCCGACTGGGATTTCATCACCCAGTGGATACCTTACCCGTCCCGGCGATCTTACTTGGATTTCATCACCAAGGGGAAAGCCCACTCAGTTCTCTGGTGGAGGATAATCTCTAGGGGAAGTATATTTTGGCTAAGTGAGACCAGCTTATCACTAGACTCGTGAAGTGAGGGGAGCTTGCTCCTTAGCACCAGGCTAAGTACGGAACCTAACACAGACTTTTGAGCACCATAACTAACCCAAAACCATCCATAGACTACTTCTAGGACTCGACTCAAAAGCCAATCTTCCTCTACACATATTCTAAGGCATAAGCCACTATAATCCTAATAATTTACTCTTAGGATTTTTTTTTAGGATCTGCTTGTGTTCTTCATCTTTTTTGTTCTTATCTGCTTGTTTGAGCTTGTGAGGATGTTCTTTCTTGCCTTGAATGGTTCTGACTCATAGCCAAGCCAAGGCTCTAGTCAATCACACGAGGCATCACCCGCTTTCGTCTACCCCATCCATAACTAGTCCTATAATGGAGTTCCACTCAGAGAATGAAAGAACTCCTACTAGACCATCCCCGACCTAGACTCCTATTGTCCTAGAAGGGGACCAAGATTTTGCATGATTCTTGGACCTCAATGTCAAAGCCTTGCAGCACTATCTCACGAATAGCCGAACACGAGACTCCTTGGGCAATCCAATTCACGAAATGCCGACCTCTCTTCTCGAGATTGTAGCCGTATCGATAGCGTCCGTAGTTCAACCTTTAGACACCCAGGCTATTGCCTCAACCAATGACCAGCCTTTGACCAACCATCCAAGTGTGGCCTCTCCCTCCATCTTTGGGCCCACTTCCACTGGGGTTTTAGCCCCCTATCAACCTTAGCCCACTCAACCACTCTCTACCCCCTTTAAGAATTTGGTCGTCTCTATTCCACCTACCCTTGCTCCTATCAACACTAGGGTGGCTACCTATCCATTGGCCCATGTTACCACTAACCAACCTCATGTGACAACATCAAGCCTAGCCATGCCTTCTACCCAACCATCCTTAATCTCCTCTTCTATCCCTATGACTAGTCATCCGTACGTTGCACCCTTACTGGTACAACTGACTACGTCGTATGCCTCTTCTAGCCTCTTTCAAGTGCCTTACAATCTAGGGGGCACTCCACCCACCAATCCGTCAGTAGATATCATCAAAATGCTGATGGACAAGATGTCTAGCCTAGAGACCTCTATTTTCGGCTCACGCAATACTCTCTCATACGAACAAATTTGCAATGAACCCATTCATCCGTCTGTCCCGATCAGGCCATATCCCAGCCAGTGGGAACTTCCTAAGTTTTCTCATTTTCAAAGCAAGGAAGACCCACAACAGCACTTACAAGCATTCAGACATGCCTGTTACCTTATCGCCCACGATGATGCATTGCTTTTATGCACGTTTCCTATGTCTCTCTCAGGTGCTACGCTTGACTAGTACAGGTCCCTTGCTATCCATTCCCTCTTCACGTTCACTCAGCTGGCCCAGCTCTTCCTTGATCATTTCTCTATCAACATCACCAAGAAGGTCTCAATCACAAACCTCTATTCTATCTGCCAATTTGAGGATGAATCCATTGCTGATTTCATCACTCGATGGACGGGCCTCATCAATCAACTCTCCTTTTCCTTACCCCAACCCAAACTTATTGAACTTTTCTCCCAAGCCTGTGCTAAACATATTTCTTCCACATTAAGGGTTCAGACCTTCTGGACTTTTGACAAAGCCTTCACGATGGCTCGTAAACTTGAGTTATGTGCCATCGAGGAGAATAAAGTCAAGTTGTGGAGCAAGAATTCCAATTCCAAGACCAATGACCCCTCTTCTAAGCCTTCCTCATCCAATCCTAAATCTAAAGCTTCAACAAATGCTATGGTCATTAGATCTTCCTCCTCTTCCCCTTCAACTAACCAGCCTAAACCATCCAAGTCCCAAAGCATCACCTACCAATTCTAGTAGAAATACGTACAATGATAGTATACTCCACTCAGAGAATCATACGCGTCTGTGCTAGAAAAACTCATCAAACAGGGGGTCCTCAATCTCCCCCAGATTTGACCACCTCCATAATTTGATCCCTCATGCATCATCCCTGCGTGGTATAGGGAAAATGACTTCTGCAACTACCACCGTGTTAAAGGCCATGACACGAGCAACTGTAAAACCCTTAAAAACATAATCCAAGACATTCTTGAAAAGGGTGACCTCATCCTAGACAATCCCAATGCGCCACCTAATCAGGGTATCGACATCTTTAAACAACCATTCCCCAATCATCCACCAACTCAAAACAATGTCCAGACCTTGATTGATGACATTCATGAACACAACATTCGAACAGTCAATACGGTCTCGCCCTTCATTTCTGACCAACCTCAAGAGGTGAGTCCATCCATCAGTCCATCACATGTGGATGAACCTCTTTCTCCGTCAACCTCTCTCATCTTGGAGGATGCCTCGACCTTACCATCACCGCCAGTTTCACCATCCTCCTTCTTGCTGCCCATGGAGGACCCAACCCTTCCTACTCCTCGACTACAAGTGGAGGGCACCATCATCCCTGCCCTTTACCCACTTAAGGAGCCCCATTCTCTGATTTCTTCTCCACCCAGGGAAGAACCTACCTCTCCTTCATCTCTAACCAAGGATGAACCTATCATGACTTCATCATGCCTTGAGACCAAGACTACCACACCTTCGATCCCACAACTGTCAACATCTTCTCAAGAACCCAAACCTCATCCAACATCTTCTCAACCATTTTCTCGATTAGTGGAGAAACTCGAACTTCTCCCTTCAAGGAAAGTGGAGCATCAGGTATTGTGGGAGCGTCTCACAGCTCTTCAACATGCCCGTGCCCTCTCATCTCATACTACTAATCCTCCCATGGCAGAATCTCCCAAGACTCTCAACAAAAACTAGACTTCCACTTCTAGACCGTCTACACCTCAGTCAACCGCATCAAGACCAAAACCCTCATCTACTCCATCTAAACCAATCAAGTCACTCGGCATTCGCTCGGTCTCCAACCTCACTCATCCACAAGTGAAGGTGGACTTAGACCAGACCTCGACCAATAGTAATCTTCAAATCAAATCAAAGAAGATTGCCAAACCACAGAGGTGAACTCCTCCTCCCCCATCAGCATTGCCCTCCATTTTGGGCCCTCATCCTTCAACCCTGACCAAAGTCCTCCCCACTCTGACCTCTAATCAAAACTGGTTACCTCCTTTGCTTCCTTTGCCTACCTCTAGCCTACCCTCTCCCAAAAGGGTGGTACTTCTCATGAAAAATGTACCGTCTCCGCCTATCACCGCACCATCAACCCAGAAGGTGGTACAAAAGCCTCCTCCAACTCTGCCCAAGCAAAAGCCACCAACATCGCACACATCGATGAGCACGGACCCTTTAGTGGGCTCATACTCTTTGATCTTGCACCGAATTTTGCAGACTTCCAACATAACTCTTGCACCCATCAGGCCTTTCCAACCCCTCGAGTCTAAGCCCTCCTGGTTCGACGACACGAAGATTTGCTTATACCATCATACGCCATGACACAATACCGAGACTTGTTGTGCCCTCAAGGCTGTCATTCACCACTATTTGGAGAAAGACACCCTTCTCTTTGAGGACACTCTCGACCGACCCCTGACTCCTTCTCATAACCCTCCAACCTCTTCAAACCCACCAACATCTCATCAACAGGTTACAACCCCTTTATCTCCTTCACCTCCTATCTTTGAAATCAATGCCATTCACATAACCACTAGGTCACAAAAGGACAAGGTGAAAGAAAAATCTGCCATTCCTTGGACCTACCCTTTCATCAATCCACCTCAACTGCCCAAGCCTAAGATTTCTATTCTTGGCACGCCTCAACCCTCTTCTTCTTCCTCTTCAGGGGCAATTCATGACTCCATGTTGAAACAGCTTCACCAGACACCTGTGAAGATGTCCCTTTATGACCTCATCCAAACCTCACCTAAACATCATCAAGCCCTCATCAAAGCCCTACAGGTAGTGGAGGTCCAACCCGAGGACCCCCAGCCACTTGCTGCCCTTGTCCACTCTTTAGCCCCTATTGCCTCCATCATATTCAGTGATTCTGAGATTCCCACATCCAACACAGAAGATCAAGATGCCACCCTCTTCATCACTACTTATGTTGATCAAACACGCATTAAATGCATTATGATCGACGGAGGTGCCAACATCAACATTATCTCCACCCATGCCTTTGATCAGTTAGCTCTTCCCAAGAATTACATCTCCAAAATTGACGCAATCTTGCACTCTTTTAATGAAACCACTGCCACGACCATTGGCACAGTCATCCTTCACATCTGCATTGGTCCACGCACAGTCCTAGAGCTCTTCTATATCATCAAAGGAGATTTTCAATACAACATGTTGCTGGGCCGACCCTGGATCTGCGCCATGGCCTGTGTCCCCTCCACCCTACACCGTTGTGTGAAATTTGAGTACGACGGACAAGTTCACACCATTCCCGCTGACCCTTCACCCTTCAAAACTTGTAACACCACCTACCATCCAAATGACGTCCTCATTCCTATCAAGCCATCAATCCCGACACTGCCTCCATCTGTGGAAGCTTCGACCAGTTCGCAACAGGCGGTCGCCCTCACACCTCCCCTTCAAGCGATGACCACAGACCCCATGGAAGACATCTTCCAAAGACTTTCATTGGGGGAGTATTGCTTGCTGACCTTAGACATGTTCCAAACTCCGCAAGAGTATGGACGCCTTCATCACAGCCCTAGTTACGACCATCGGATTGGGATGATCGTGACTTATGGTCCTCTTCAGCTCTGAACCAACCTTGTCTATGGGGGGCTTGATCAAGCTCCTACTGATGGCAATCCTCTTTCTTCACCTCAACCTTTCACATCAGACTTCTCATTTCTTGGCAATCCCGCCTTTGCACACACTTACCTTTATAGGTGTGCATGGAAGGGTTTTGGTTTCAGATGCTATGAGCAGGGCTCCCATCAGCCTATTGAGCCGCTCAACAATGACAATGCCAAGAAATGGTATGGTCTGGAATATCACAACCCCACTCAAGACCCTGCAGACCTTTGTCCCAAACCAACCATTGACCAATCTCCTCCACGCTCACCCATTCTTCCTCCTTAACCTATGGAGTCGGTGGTTTCCATTCCTCCTAGTTTTTTTTGCATAAACACCATTTGCCTGGATCCCCTGACTTATCAGCTAAACAGGGTGTCCAGGTCTCTCCCTCTCATTTTTTCCAGCATGATAGAAGATGAGTCGGTGACCATTTACACTGTCCACTATGTTGACGATGACACCATTCTTTCTTACATGGGCACCGTGTGATGTCCCTTACTTAGGGGCTCTCTTATCTGCACAAAAACTCTGATACCAAAGACCAAAGCTCTGATACCACTGTGATGTCCCTTCGAATATCAAAACAAAGCTCCAAATTGCTTATCTGAATTTTTGCAAAATATCTTCAAATAGATGAATAAATCACAGTATAATCTCTTATTTATTTGCTCATAAGCTTACAATTAGAGATCCTCTGTCAGGTATACAAATAATATCAAAAGTTCGGCCTTATAGCTTGAATATTCCTCGAACTGGGCTGAATCTGGAACGTCTCGGCCTGCTGTGTAAAAAAAACACAGTCGCCGACGTCGGTTATACTGCCGTCATCGGTCGACCTGTAGTGGTCCCCTTGCCGACGTCGGTGATGAGTCGACCGATGTCGGTCTCTGTAAGTCTCTGTTCGCCGATGTCGGTACCTGAACTTCCTGTAGATGTGTACGGATTTTCATAGATCTGTACGGAATTCGTACGGCCACTGATATAACACACCCTGTATGCCTGATCCTTATCTGTAGAATTATGGGCTGATACAAAAGATCTATATCTGGATAATTCTTGAATCAAAAACCCAAAATAAAGAAAATACCTGTAAACCCTTGTGATAGCTTCTGAGTGAAGTTATCTCTCAAATACCTGTAATACTATGATAACTTCTGGGTGAAGTTATCTCTCAATTCGGCAATAGATCGGCTGATCTTTCACAACCTCTGAATCGCACACAATGAAGAGTTGACGTTCTTCACTGCAATTGGAATCCTGGAACCCTTGGCTCAGTCTTCACAGAAGAATTTCTTAACAAGAATCAATATTAAATAATAAGCATGAATACAAACTCTCTCTCATGAGAGATTCTTATACACCTCCAAAGGTGTGCTTGCTAAAATTAGATTCCCTTAAATTAGACTGGGGCTTCCTTAATTTAGAACTAGGGTCTTAAAATTAGACCAATTCTTAAATTAGAATGAGGATCCTAAAATTAGACCCAATAATAACTAATTAATAATTAATTAATAATTAATTATTAATTAATAATTAATAATTAATTAAAATTGGACCAAATAATTAATATTTGATTAAATCAATCAAATATTAATATCTCATTTAATTCATGTCCTAAAGATCCCAAACGAAAGCCAAGCCCAGCTCCATCAAGACCCTCTATCCACCTCATCAGCCTACGAGGGTCGCATAATAGGCTAATCATCTACTCTGCACATGTTGACTAAAAAGGGGACATGACAATCCGCCCCTCCTGAAATTGCTTGCCCTCAAGCAATCGTTGAATACCC
Organism: Torreya grandis; assembly: GCA_037957365.1. Classification (NCBI taxonomy): domain Eukaryota; kingdom Viridiplantae; phylum Streptophyta; class Pinopsida; order Cupressales; family Taxaceae; genus Torreya; species Torreya grandis. The sequence continues at coordinate 212,498 of JARHVA010004000.1, forward strand.
GGATCCCAAATGAAGTCTCGATCTATAGTGCTGTCAACCAACACAAACTCCAGGCTCTGTCCATCACCACTCTCATCTAATGGCGTCACATCACCTCTGTCTCTTGTACGCATATCGTCATCAACATGTGACCCCCTATAAAAGAAAGCTGAGCCTCTACCACATGTGCTGACTCTTGAACTGAACTCACCTCAAGACAAAGCTCGTCCTCATATCTCTCCTATGTTGGTGCCAATGTGCCCTCATCATCACACTCTATCATGTCATGTAGTATAGGCATCTCCATCCGCTGAAAAAACATATGCTTGAAGCTGCTGCCCCGTATTGCCTTAAGAATATGTGTTTTCCCATCAACCTGAAAATGAACCTCCATATCTTTGAGATGAAGAGTAACTTCCTCAAATGAATGAAGCCACTTCATACCCAAGACTAATTCTATGTCCCCCATGTTCACTACAAAATAATTAGCCTTGAACTCATAGTTGTTCAAGCGCAATGGGAGATCTCTAATCATGCGCTCACACCTAAGAGTGTGACCATCGGCTACCTTAACTCTAATCCCCTCAAAATCTTCGGTAGTGAGTCCACGCTCCTCCACCAATCTAGCATCTATGAAATTATGTGTGGCTCCTGTATCAAGAAGGGTGGTAACCTTCTGCCCTGCCAAAACTCCACGGAGTCTGAATGACTCATCCGACTGAATGCTGGATAGGTGTGCCTCCTGTATATGAAGCTCTAAATCTACCTCTGCCTTAGGCTCTGAAGCCTCTGCCTCCTCAGAACTACCCTGCTGTTCGGAATCTTCTGATTCCGCATCCTCATAATACGCCCACATCACACGATTTGCTTTGCCCTTAGGCCTCAAAGGGCAATCGTGATGGATATCATATGGACCTTTGCAGTAGAAGCAAAGCTTCTTCCTGCGTAGATCATTAAGTGCCTCACGATCCAAAGGTGGTGCTGCTGGATTGGCCTTTGAATCATTTTTAACCCCAGATTTATCTATGTTAAAATCCGGTCTCTCTGTATCCCTGTTGGAGTGCTTATGGTCTCTAGATGAAGAAGTACCTCTGGAGTTAGATCTACTTGATGGGGCTGCCATCTCCATATTGCGTGCCTTATTCATAGCTTCCTGTAATGAAGGAGGATCAAAGCCTTTGATCCAACCTCTCAATGGTTCTGTCAATCCCTCCATGAAGAGTACTACTAGTCGCCTCTCTGAAATGTCAGGAACCATGACTGATAACTTCTGGAAGTCACCAATGTATGACTCTAGACTGCCGCTTTGGCGCAACTATGCCAACTCTCGGAAATAGGACTCTGGATCCCTCCTGTCAAAACGCTCTACCAGCCTGTCCACAAACTCCTGATAAGAAGTGATCCGATCATGATGGAGTGTCACCATCCCATGGTGCCACCAATCGTGAGCTACTCCCTCAAGATGTAGTGTTGCATATCTGATAGCATCTTCCTCACCCATCGGTCACAATGTGAGAAATGTATCCAGCTTACTAACCCAGGCCTGTGCTGTCACCTTACCACTACCATCAAACGTTGCTAGTGTGAGCCTGCTCGTAGCCTGCTTCAAATCATTATTCTGGGGCCTTGGTCTCCCATTCTGTCATCCTCGATAATGTTCTTTCCTTTGTGTGAGGAATCGGTCAAAAGTAATCATCTCCCTGACCACAGGTGGTAATGACTCCCACTCATCAGTTGCTGCCTTGAATGTGTCTATAAATTCCTCCTCATGCTCTTCACCTACTATAACCTCTTCTGCTTCCTGTCTCACAAAGATAGGCCTAGTAGACCTATTCGCTGTACGAGAAACAGTCCCATGGCCTCTCTGTGATCCTACATCACTCCTGACATCTTCACGGTGTGGCGAATGTCTCCTCGGAGAACCCAATCTTGGCAGTGCTGCTGCCAACTGCTGTAATACCTGGTTATTCTGCCTTTGCCCTTCTCGTAGTTCTCTAAGAGTAAGTAAAACTTCTGGATCATCTTGGTCTCTCGGATGATGAGGAATACGGGCCCTACCAATATCGTCACCCATGTCTTTCAGCGGTTTTTCTAGAACTTGAGTGCCTTCAAGTAAAGCTTTACTGCGTGTGTAATACCCGTGTGGTCGCAACTCTTGTGGCTGCATAAAATTTCTAAACCCTCAGGATGGCAGGATTTAGCTCTGATACCACTGTAATGTCCCTTACTTAGGGGCTCTCTTATCTGCACAAAAACTCTGATACCAAAGACCAAAGCTCTGATACCACTATGATGTCCCTTCGAATATCAAAACAAAGCTCCAAATTGCTTATCTGAATTTCTGCAAAATATCTTCAAATAGATGAATAAATCACAGTATAATCTCTTATTTATTTGCTCATAAGCTTACAATTAGAGATCCTCTGTCAGGTATACAAATAATATCGAAAGTTTGGCCTTATAGCCTGAATATTCCGTGAACTGGACTGAATCTGGAACGTCTCGGCCTGCTGTGTAAAAAAAACACAGTCGCTGACGTCGGTTATACTGCCGTCGTCGATCGACCTGTAGTGGTCCCCTTGCCGACGTCGGTGATGAGTTGACCAATGTCAGTCTCTGTAAGTCTCTGTTCGCCGATGTCGGTACCTGAACTTCCTGTAGATGTGTACGGATTTTCACAGATCTGTACAGAATTCGTACGGCCACTGATATAACACACCCTGTATGCCTGATCCTTATCTGTAGAATTATGGGCTGATACAAAAGATCTATATCTGGATAATTCTTGAATCAAAAACCCAAAATAAAGAAAATACCTGTAAACCCTTGTGATAGCTTCTGAGTGAAGTTATCTCTCAAATACCTGTAATACTATGATAACTTTTGGGTGAAGTTATCTCTCAATTCGGCAATAGATCGGCTGATCTTTCACAACCTCTGAATCGCACACAATGAAGAGTTGACGTTCTTCACTGCAATTGGAATCCTGGAACCCTTGGCTCAGTCTTCACAGAAGAATTTCTTAACAAGAATCAATATTAAATAATAAGCATGAATACAAACTCTCTCTCATGAGAGATTCTTATACACCTCCAAAGGTGTGCTTGCTAAAATTAGATTCCCTTAAATTAGACTGGGGCTTCCTTAATTTAGAACTAGGGTCTTAAAATTAGACCAATTCTTAAATTAGAATGAGGATCCTAAAATTAGACCCAATAATAACTAATTAATAATTAATTAATAATTAATAATTAATAATTAATTAAAATTGGACCAAATAATTAATATTTGATTAAATCAATCAAATATTAATATCTCATTTAATTCATGTCCTAAAGAGCCCAAACGAAAGCCAAGCCTAGCTCCATCAAGACCCTCTATCCACCTCATCAGCCTACGAGGGTCGCATAATAGGCTAATCATCTACTCTACACATGTCGACTAAAAAGGGGACATGACACACCGATGACTCTTTCATCCAGTGCTCCCTCCCTTCTGAGACCCAAGTTATGTTAAATGAATCAACCATTGACATCAACCTTCCTTCTTCTGATGTTCCTTATGTCTTAAAGATTGGCCAATCTTTAGACGCTCAGGAGCAGCTTGACTATATCTAGTTCCTCTCTGACCATATCAAGGCCTTTGCCTGGACTTACAGTGACATGCCTGGCATCGACCCCACCATCGCTACCCATAACATTGTCACCAAACTAGAGGCTAAGCCTGTCAGGCAAAAGCTTCGAAAGATGCATCCTTGCGTTGCTCTCCTTGTCAAAGAGGAGCTTCAGTGCCTCCTTTCTGTCTCCTTCATCCAACCCATCAATTATCCACAGTGGGTCTCTAACATCATCCCAATCACCAAGGTGACTGGGGGGATCCAGATCTGCATAGACTATCATGACCTTAACCTAGCCTATCCCAAAGATGACTTTCCTCTTCCCAACATTGACCAGCTTGTTGATCTCACAGCCGGCCATGAGATACTATCTCTCATGGACGGGTTTTCAGGATACAATCAAATCCTGATTGCTCTAAAAGATCAGCACAAGACCACTTTCATTACCCCATGGGGGACTTTTTGCTATTAAGTCATGCCTTTCGGCTTGAAGAACACATGCGCCACTTATCAGCGTGCCATGACCTACATTTTCCATGATCTCCTTCACAAAATCATGGAGGACTATGTGGATGACCTACTAGGCAAGTCCAAGCTTTGCCGTGACCATCTGACCATTCTCAAGATCATCTTCTCTCATCTTCTTCAATACAATGTTCACCTCAACCCCAAGAAATGTGTCTTTGGGGTCCTCTCTGGCAAGCTTCTCGGCTTCATCATTTTTTTCCATGGCATTGAGATAGATCCCGCCAAGATTCGTGTTATCCTCAAAATGCTGCCTCCGACCAATCTCAAGTAGCTTCACAGTTTGTAAGGGAAGCTCCAGTCCATTCACCGTTTCATCTCACAGCTTTCTGACCGCTACCAACCTTTTCATCATCTCCTTAAGAAGGACGTCTCCTTTACATGGGATAAGGACTGCCAAGAGGCTTTTAAAGCCCTTAAACACTATCTGGTCTCTCCACCAGTCCTCATTCCACCTAAAGATGACCAACCCTTCTACCTTTATATCTTAGCCACTAATAATTCGTTAGGTGCCATTATCGCGCACCGAGATGAGCATCACCGTGAACAAGCAGTCTATTATATCAGCTGAACACTGATCGACTATGAAACTCAGTACACCCATACTGAGAAACTCTGTTTGGCATTAGTCTTTGCCACTACCAAGCTCCGCCATTATCTTCTTAGCCACAAGACCTTTGTCATCACCCACACCGACCCTCTCAAGTATATGCACTCCAAGCCATATCAGAATCAACGTATGGCTCGGTGGTTCATGCTGCTTGCTGAGTTCGACCTTGAATTCATCCAATAGAAATCTATCAAGGGGAAAACCATCACTGACCAACTAGCAGATGCCCCTCTTCCTGACAATCAACCTTCGCAGTGTGAGTTTCCTGACGAATCTATCACCGTGCTTTCCACCGATGACACCGTCTATCAAATGACCATGTTCTTTGACGGCTCCAAATGTCAACTCGGTGGGGGTGCCAGGGTCATTCTCATCCCACTCGAAGGGGAGCCCATGCCTCTGTCTTTTAAGCTCGACTTTGATTGTACCAATAATATGGCTGAGTATGAGGCCTTAATTTTGGGACTTCAGACTGCCCTCTCTCTCAGCATCAAGTCCATCAACATCTTCGGCGACTCGCAGCTTGTCGTCAATCAGGTCAACGGTTCATACCTCTATAAAAATAAAATTTTGCAAAGGTACAAAAACCGTATTGACATTCTCCTTTCATCTTTCAACCATTACCTCCTGCAGACTGTTCCTCGATCCATGAATAAGTTTGCTGACACCATGGATTCTCTCGCTTTGCATATCCCATCTTCCTCATCTGCATCCAGACTTTTTGTCACAGTGCATTGTGTGCCATTACCTTCTTATATCTCTCCTAACATTAATCATGTTAACACTATAAACTCTAGCCCATGAGATGATTGGTATAAGCAACTTGTGGACTTCTTATCTTTTTCTGTCATTCTTCCCAACCTCTCTAGCAATGCGCGGCGAGCTTTTATCAAGCGTACCGCTCACTATATCATGCTAGGGGGTCTTCTCTATAAGCGAGGCTTTGACGGCCTCCTTCTTTGTTGTCTCACCTCCATCGAAGCATCTTAGGCCATTAAGCAAGTCCACGATGGGATATGTGGCAGACATTTCAATGGGAATTCGGTTGCCAAGCGCATCCTTCATCTGGGCTATTATTGGCCTACCCTTCATCAAGACTGTAGAGACTATGTTTTTTGCATCAAGTGTCAATAGCACTCTAACTTGCTTCATCTCCCCAGCCACGCCTTACAAATCACTCAGAATTTCTGGCCTTTTTCTCAGTGGGGCTTAGATCTCATCGATGAGATTAACCCTCATTTGTCTCTTCATCATCAATCCATCATCACAACCACTGAGTATTTCACCAAGTGGGTGGAAGCCATTCCTCTCGTCTCCACAAAAGCCAACAAGATCGTCGACTTCATCAGCACCCACATCATCTGTCATTTCGGTGTCCCTCATAAGATCATCACCGACAACGGCAAGTCCTTCAAAAACAAAACCGTCTAAAACCTATGCGACTCATTTGGCATCAAGCTCAGTTTCTCTTCACCTTACTACCCACAAGCAAATGGGCAGGTCGAGGCTTCCAACAAAATTCTCACTAAAATTCTCATGAAGGTGGTCAACGACACTGGAAGGGACTGGCACATTCACATTCCCTTCGCTTTGTGGGCCTACCGCACTAGCATCCAAACCTCTACGGGTGCTACCCCTTTCTCTCTTGTGTACGGAATAGAGGTTGTCCTACCTCTTGAAGTATAGATCCCATCTCTCCACATTTCTCTACATGACATCCTTTCCAATGATGACTTTCATCATGATTGCTTAGCTCAACTTGAGTTACTTGACGAGTGTCGTCTTGCCGCCCTTAATCATCTCCATGTCTATCAACATCGCATCAAGCGAGCCTATGACAAAAATCTGCAAGAATGAGATTTCAATATCGGAGACCTCGTCCTCAAAGAGAATCAGCACGTGACTAATATGGAGCGAAGTAAATGAGGAAAGTTTGCCCCTAATTGGCTTAGACCTTTCATCATCACACACAAGTATGGATCAGGGACTTATCGTCTGTCCTCTCTTGATGGATGACCAGAACCTGAGCCTCTTAATGCATTGCATCTGCGACCGTTCTACTGCTAGTCGAGTACTCATTCACTTGACATTTAACTTGAGCTCGTCCCTTGAGCAATCCCCATCCTCTTAGTCCTAATTCCTTTCATCCCTACTCCCCTTAACCATTCCTCTATAGCCCTTTTATATAGTATGGATGCTTTGTCCTAATAAAAGGGAGCCCTTGACCTTCTATAATCTTGTCCATGACTCACATTTCTGTCAAAACAAATCACGATGTCAAAATATCCAAGGTCACCAAATTAGAATTAAAAAGGTAGACTGCTCCCTCGAAGGATAGTTGTACTATCATTACTGTAGCTAATAGACTGCTCCCTCGAAGGACAGCTATTCAAAATCCCTTATATTAAGCAAAATTCTAGACCACTCCCTCGAAGGATGGCTATGAGTAATCTAGCAATAACCAGCACTATTTTAGAAGCTTCCCACATCGATCAGCTTCACAACTAACCACCAAGCACAACGACATCTCTATACAGGCTTCCCGAATTGATCAGTCTACACAAAAAAAAAAAAATCAAAACGAGTCATGGACTTGACTTATAGTTGTCTCAGGGTCTCCCATAAAAAAGGGCAAGGTTATCTCTGCTCTTAAAATGGGTTACCCTATTTCCTCCTATCCTAACACCTGCTCAAGGGACTTCGAGCTCACTTTAATATCAAAGTGATTCGATTACCGTTCTAACACAACATCTGGTCAACGACGTCATGCATGAATGGGGCTCTTGGTTCTAATAACCCCTATCTATGATGTCATTCTGGTCCTTGTCAATGAAAGATCAATATGCCTTTCACTTCTTCTACACTTTGGTCACATTCAACTTCATCACTTGTCAATCAACTCAACTCAACTCTCTTTTCAGGCCACTCCCATAGCCTATTCACACTAGTTTCTCTGGACACCAATACACATGGAAACTATCGACTAGACGCAATTTATGTTAAGCATAAATCAATACTTGCTGAAGCATAAATAGACCTCAATTCATCTTTAGCATACATCCATCACGAATATGGAAAATTACTAGGGATGAAAGACCCCTCAACCAATGTTGCAGAATACACCATTTGGAAAAGGCTGTAACATCTTTTTCTCATCATTTTGACACATGACCAAACCAATCATCGACCAATCTTCTCAACTAGTTCGAACTACATTGGTCTAAGGCCCTATGACAAGGGCTATGTAGGTAGCACTCAGATGACATAACATCTTTTGGGGTTAGCTCGACCACCCTCGTTTGTTCATCTCTCTAATGGACAAACCTTCTTTCCTCCTTTTGACCATGACCTTGCCCTCGACCAAGACCAATTCCATCCCTTTGACCCTTCCTCCCTTTTAGGGAGAACTACATTAGCCTGAGGCCCTTCACACAAGGGCTATGTAGGCAGCACTCAGATCACATAACGTCCTCTGAGGTTAGCTTGGCCACATCCTTTTGTCCATTCATCCACCTCGACCACTGACCATTAGAGATCATGCCTATCTCCTCTGACTTCGACCACTTCCAAGACAATGTTGCCTTGGTTGTTTTTGCCTGTATGTTACCTCATGATTGGTTAGCCAAATTGTGCACAGACTATCTTTTGGACCCTCACAAGTATAGGATCGCAAGCTGGTTGATCCACACTACTTGTGCCTTTTTTGTGTTTCTGGGAGCACTTCCTGAGCCCGAGATACCTAGAACACGATGACCATTGGAGCTTCAGCTTAGATTGAATAACCCAATCAACATATGACCAAATGCTGGGGCCCAGTTATTTCAATTTTGGCACTCCTTGACCCTCAACCTACGAAAATTTGACCTAACCATCTTGTGAAGTGGTATGCGTGCAATCACAACTATTACAGTGTTCACCCTCACCCCTTTTTCATCTACTCTTTGTCAAATCAGCACCCAATTCTTGGTTCCCTTCCCTTGACTCCTGCTTTGAGGGGGAATACCTCATCCATAATCAGGGCAATCCACCTCCTATTTTTGTCTTGCAGTTCATTCGAACAACCAACAAGACGAAATCGACCTTATCCCACACCTGGGGCAACCACCTCCTATTTTTGTCTTACAGTTCATCCAGAACAACCAATAAGACAAAAAGGGGCAAATGTAGACACCAAAATTGTGTCTAACCCTTGTCGTCCTCCCCTTAACCCCCATTTTATTCTCCCACACCTATTTAACCCTTGTTGACCATTTTCCCACGAGCCTTGCCCCTGGCAGCATGTAAAAATGAGCAAAAAGCTAAAATTAGCCTCTGTCCCCATTCTGCATCTACCGATGTCGGTCACTACTCGACCGACGTCGCTGACGTTGGTCACCCCTCGACTGACGTCAGTGGTCCTACTAGCGTCGATTATCCTTAATACTGCGTTCTTGACCCAAACACAAGATCCATTATCCGTTATCCATTATTCATTATTCGGTTGCCAATCAGTTTCTCGATCAGTTATCGGGCCTTCTTTCAAAACATTCTTTTCACTCGACCTTCAGGGGATCAGCCAACTTTTGCATCCAATCAATTTGCAATCAAATCTCTGGTATTCTCTCTCTCTGGTACAGGTATTCTGCTTCAGTCATCTTGTTGGAGATCTGCTACATCGAACTTCTGTAACACACCAACAACATCAATTATGTCTCCTACTATGTCTTCAGCATGTAACAGGTAAACGTTTATTCTGTGCTTTTATTTTGTTCTCTGGTTATTGTTTTTAATTGATATTACCACACCGACTTAGATTCAGATTACAAACCCAACTTGACTTCCTCCCGTATCACCTCTATCCACCCTTTTCAGTCTATAACTCTGCCTAGATTTTTGCACAAACCCCCAAACAATCCCTCTGACTCCCAAATCGGCTCCCTAACACATAGACGAAGACTTCAAACCATTCAGCAATCCTAAAACCCTGTCCAGACCCGACCAGACCCCATCCAAAAAATGCTGCCCCGATCGATGCCGGTCATTACCCTTACCGACGCTGGCACTTTAACCGACGTCGGCACCCTTCCTTGACCGACACCAGCACAGAGACTGACACCGGCGACTGTGCAGAGCAATTTGCTGCATATCAGGTATGCATTTTGCTTTTTGTCTTTTATTTCTTTCATTTTGTCTTTCACTATTTATATTTCTATCAAATATTCTATTTTTAATTAGTGGGTTGATATCCCTCAAGGAAGTCTTCGTACTTTAGGGATCAAGCTTTTGCTTGACAGCCCACCATCTCCTCATCTAACATTTTTTGTGTTTTAGTCTCTTTTTCTTTGCAGGTGTCATTCCTCCACAACCAAAGAGGATTACCTTCCAACATCTGATTTCAGTGCGCACGACTACATCTAGGTAACATCTAACCTTGACCATTCTTCTTAGTTTCTTAATTCCTTCTTTGAATGTAAAAAGCGAAATAACATAGAAACACTAATGGTGTGATTCAAGGATCTTGGTTGGATTTCAATGACCAATCAAAACAAAGAGGAGCCCAAGTGACTTAGGCAGAATTTAAAGAGTCAATTTTTGAATAAAGCAAGTGAGTATGATGGAGCCAAGCTCAAGCACATTTTATTTGGGTCTAGGAATGAATATTTCAAGATCAAATGGCACCATTGGGGACCTATAGAATAAGACACATAGATTTTGGTGGCCATTTCTAAAGCCATCTATAGGAAATTGACCTTCCCCCCACTTGGGCATACATCAACAAACTAGTCATAATTATTCAAGACAAATGAAAATGACTTGATCTTACTATTGAAACCATCATGGAGCATCATAGAGAAGATATTGTAATCATGCAATGGACTAGGGTGACCTACATCAATCAAATGGTCTAACTGATAATTTTTTCAGAGCCTATTGTAATAAAATTTCAAATGGATTTGAATTCATTTTATTCCATTTTGAATGCTAAAACTCTCTCTTGCCTCCCTTTAGCTATAAATATAGCCTTCAAGCTATTATTTTTCATTCCTTAGGCTGGTATGATTATACTCTACTAGAATTATATTTGATGCCTCTTAGAGTAGTGAATAAAACATTTCTCAGTCATTTTGATAATATATATTTAATATTATATGTTTGATCAATATACAACTATGAATGTTATCTTATTTTTGATTTCCCAAACTCAATCTAAGTGCTAGAAATCCTCTTTGCATGTCATATAGTGTCTCAACATTGATCTCTCAAAGATATAGAGGATAGCCAAACTTAAGTGTCTTTAACTAGACCTTAATTTTATTACTCTATAATTTGAGTGTATCAAACAGACCTCTATACAAAACATTTTTTCATAGAAATCATAGTTAGTATTACATTATTTTCATATTTCATTAGTGTGCTAAAGATTCCAAGTTTAAGAGTGGATCTATTAAAATTATTGGTGCATCACCACAATTTAGAAAAGATTCTATATTATGCAAACTTCTTTCCCTTTTCACCCCAAACAATATTAGATTTTTAAGCAAAGGTATAATTATAAAATTTGAGGAGCTAGCTTCATAAAAAAACCTAGAGGTCTAGTCTAGATATAGGCAACCCACAACCTTATACCATTCCCATGTTAAACCAGGTATGGGTCAAACTTGAACAAACCTGACCCCTATTAAGGTGCTATCTAGATATCTAATAGTTCTAGCATGCTCGATGGGACCATTAATCTTGCATAATATTTTATGCCACCTAGGGTTATCACAAGATCTTCCACAAAAGGGAAGGGAGTACATTTGTCTACACTACCTTTATAATCAACAAAGAAAAAGAAGGCCCCTTAGCCAAATCCTACACCTACCCCTCTTGTTCTACCTATTATTGCCCTAAATCCTCTTGTTTAAGCCAATATTATTTAGCCAAACATTTTTATAAACCCCATACCTCATATGGTTATTCCTATAAGGTAAGATTTTGTGTCATTTAATGGTGGTATTCCCTTAAACCTTGATCAATGGGATGATATTCTAGTCTTAGATATGAATGCCTTTACCTATTATACAGGAGAAAATCTAGTTACTCTTGTTGACCATATGGTATATGTTATTAACCTATTTTTAGTACATCATGTAACCTAAGAAAATATATAAATGAGGTTGTTAGCAACTCCTTTAAAGGGAAAGGCACTTCAGTGCTATAGAGGATTGGCTCCTACATCAATCAATAGTGGAGATGAGTTTGGAGAAGTCTTGTGTAGGCACTTTGAAGACAAGAGTGATCATATTGAACTTGTGTAACAACTCACAACAATCAATAGATTAACTAATTAGTTTATGGTGGATTTTAACTATATATTCAAGAAGACTTAGGATAAAATTCTTGCAGTGATAAATCCTATGCCCAACTATGATTTTTTTGTACTATTTGAAATCTTTTAATTTGGATGTAGCTATAATGATTTATTCCATGGAAGGGAACACCCTACTTAAATATTTTGAAGTGGCAATTAGGGCTAAAAATCTTTCCAAAAATACATACTCCTACTCCAATTGTCTCTCTAGTTATAGAATTAACAAATTTTTATCAAATAGAAGGTGATCAAACTGACAGGGTGAGGAAGATAAAGAGTCTTTTCAAATCCCAGAATAATAAGTTGGTTGCAATGGAGAGGTAATAAGATCCACCATACATACCATACTAAAATAATAATCAAAATTTCTAATACAATAGGTCACCCTATCAACCTAATCAACAAGGATAAGGTCAATACAATTCCAATGCTCTACATAATTCTAGAGCTATTGTGCCAAATTAGAGTAATTATGATCAAGAGGTTACATGGTAGTCAGAGGAATAGTCTAATGGCATACTCCTTCATTTTAGATTCATGACATGATGCCTCCTCTACCACAAGCCCCTCAAGAAAGTCAAGACAACATGCCTACCATATCATAATTAGAAACTCAAAGTGAACAACAAGGGAGAATGGATAAAACACCTATTGATACCACATGTGTGAATTTTCAAGAAGGGGAATATGTGTTTGAGCATGTGGAAACCAATATGGGAAAATCTTCATAGAGTACAAATGAACCAGTTGTAACTTAGACAAAGGCTAAAAAGAGGATGTTAGAGGACAAGTTGGGATAACATAAGGTTTTTGCATCACCTTTTTAGACTAATTATCAACCTAATTATTCAGATGTAGCTGCTAAGGTTCCTAGACATTAACAAGTTCTCTACCCCCATGGATAATGGCAGAGGGCCCCTTTCATTCCTCATGTCACTCAAGTGTTGAGTGATACCTCCACATCTAAAGTGTATCCTAAAGGTATTGATCTTCTTTTTAATATTGTGGATTATTTAAATATGGATAATGTAGCTATGTCCATGTATGATGCTCTATATATCCCTAGGCAAAATGAGATTCTCCATCAAGAGCCTTCTAAGATTTCTTAAGTGGAGAAGGTGGATGATAAAGTGAATGTTATTTTCATTAATAATAGTCAGCCTAATTGAGCCCCTAGCCATTTTCCCAATAAAGTTCCAAGAAGAATCCAACCTCAAAATGTTATCCCTCTTCCCAAGGTTATAATTCCTTCTACTTTTTATCTTTCAGTAATCATAGGGGATTGTTTGGTAAACAATTGTATGATTGACTTAGGTGCTTCAACCTCAGTGATGCCTAAAGCCATAGCTAACAATCTTGGGCTCAAATATATACCTATGGAAAAGGGTGTGCTCCAAGAATATGGCTCTCTTACCAAGATAGTAGGCATCTTAAAATATCTTTCGATCACCTTGTCTGCATGTCCAAATTATGTCATTACTCAAGATGTGATGGTGGTATACCTACCCCCTATTTTTCCCTATGTTTGTCTAAAGACTTCATTAATAATATTGGGGTATATTTGTCATATAATTGGTCCTACATGGTTTTTAGGTATGGGACCAAATTCACCATAAGGTTTGAACTTATAGCTAGGTTCCACCTAGATCCTTACATGCCCAATCTTGCAAATGTTAATTGTGCGCCATATTTGAGGAGTTTGAAGAGGTTATTAAACAAGAACCCCATAGTCATCTAGAAGTTATCTTAGACCTTTACATGGATGAGTGATTTGATAATAACCATGGATTTGATCCATACAACATCATTGAAGAGACAAACTTGGGAGTGTATTATATGCATGAGGAAGGTGTTGCAATACCTTCCTTAACTAACACTGCTCAAGAAGAAGATGGTCTATGAACCTTGTTCTTTGATGGATTAAGGTCTAAGAATGGAAGTGGAGTGGGAGAAATTTTGGTTTCACCCTCAATTAAAAATTACCATTCTAATGTAAGACTCTAATTAAGTTTCACCTCAAATACAACTGAATATGAAGGTCTTTTACATGGTTTGTAAAAATCACGAAAGAGAGTTATCCAACTCCTCAAACTCAAGGGTGATAGAAAAATTATATTGAAACATGTGAGAGGCATAATTATAGTCAAAATTCACCCTATGAAATCCTATAAACATAGGTATGGGACCTCATGAAATATTTCTTGGTGTTTGATCTTTAGTCTTTACCAAGAAAAGCAAACCAACATGCAGTTAGGCTTGCTTCCATTGGTGCCCGATATGAGTTAGTAGGATTCAAAGGAAACCAAGGCCAAGATAAATTAACGGTTATATGTAGACTAGTTGTACCTAATAAGGAGGTGGATTGGTAATTATTTGATAATGAAGATCAAATCATATGTTTTCTAATGCAAGAAACATAGTTTTACAATAAGAACCAAGAAAAGTTTCAAAATCAATACGATGATTAAATAATATAGCTGAGATCAAACAATCTTCCCAACAGACTTTTGAAATTAGAGATCATATTCAATGGAAATTACCAATTAATAAAAGGGAAGGCATGCATCTCAGCTAAAGATGAACACTATGAAAAGATAAAGATATTTAAGGGCAAGATGTTGAATCTAGGAAGGGTCAATACGATGGAGGAAAGAGATACATTTCTTACTCTATGAAAATAATTTTTTGATATATTTGCTTTGGATTTCAAAGACATGAAAGGTTTTGACCCTAAGCTTGTGGATTACACCATTAAATTAGAAAGTAATGCCAAGCTAGTTAGGAAGAAATAGAGGCCTATCAACCCAAGAGTGGAGGATCTCATGAGAAGAGAACTTTATAAATTGATCAAATCTAGGATAATATTTATAATTAAGCATTCCTCTTGGGTGGAAAACCTTGTGCTAGTGAAAAAAATAATGGAGAGATTCATTTATGTGTTGACTTTAGGGACCTCAATAATTTGTCCCTTAAGGACCATTACCTACTACCCTCCATGGATCAAATTCTATAAAAGGTGGTAGGATATCAAATGTTCTCTTTGATTGATGGTTATTTTGTCTATAATCAGATCATGGTGAAAGAAGAAGATAGGCATAAGATTGCCTTCACTAAAAAATGGGGTGCCTATACATATTTTAAAATGCCTTTTGACTCTCCAATGTTGAAGCCACCTTCCAAAGAGTAATGGATATTGATTTTCATGGTCTTTTGAATGATATGGTTTTAGTTTACCTTGATGATATAATAGTTTTCTTAAAATACCCTAATGACCATCTAACACATATGAGATCTATTCTTGATAGATGCAAATAGTCTGGGGTTTCCTTAAACCCAAAAAATGCATTTTTTTAGTACACAAGGGAAGACTTTTGGGACATGTGGTGTCTAAAGCTAGTCTATCCATTGATCTAGAAAGGATAGAGTCAATCCTTACTCTATCACTACCCAAACACAATAAAGTGTTGTAGAGCTTCTTAGCCAGGATCAATTTTATCAAGAGGTTCAGTCTAGGCTTTGCAAATATGGTCAAGCCTCACACTCATATGCTAGGAAAAGGAAAAGAGTTCACATGGACAAGGGAAGTAAACAAGAGATTTGATGCCATCAAGGAGGCCATATCTCATGCCCCCACTATTTTAAATCTAGATTTCAACAAGGACTTCTATCTATATGACTTTTACAAATTAGGTGTAATTTTTGACATGCTCATACAACAGAATAATCAAGGTCTGGAGCAACCCATTACTTTCTTCAACCAAGCTTTGGAGGGTTATGAAGAAATATATAGCTTTTTGAAAATCATGTGCTTGTTGTTGTTAGGATTTTGAATAGATTTAGGCATCTAGTTTTAAATAGTAAGATCATACTAATGGTGTCTCACCCAAGTGTAAAGGATTTTATCCTCAACACAAACTTGATCAAAAAGAGGGCTAGATGGGTCACCAAGTGTATGGAGTATGACATTGAGGTCAAGCTCAGAAAGCTAACCTAAGGAAAGGGTTTATGTGAACATCTTGCTAAAGATGTGAGAAAAGAAAAAGAGATGTTTTGGTAATCCAAGGCACTCAATAGGAAGATGAAACTACTCTTCAATCAAGCTAGATATATGGTATTGTTAGGTTTCTCCAAAAAAAAGAGTGCCCAATGGGTTTCAATGCATCATAAATAAGACACTTCAGACTATAATAATTTCCATACATCTTTATTGATGGAGTTTTATTCAAAAAGGACATTGGAGGTATGCTCTTAAGATGTGTTGAAACTAACCAATTTGATAAACTTCTTAGGTAATTCCTTGATAGCCCCAAAAGAGGCCATTTTACTACCAGGACCATAGCTAAAAACATCATCAGAGCTGGTTAATTTTGGAGTAATTTATTTAAATATACACATGCATAGGTGAGAAAGTGTTCAAAATGTGCCATGTTTATAGGGAAAAAGAAGCTAACTTTTATGCCACTGAAACCTATTCCAATTGAGTAGCCTTTCATGTAATGTGGATTGGATTTCATTGGAATGATTAATCCTCCATCTAGTTCTAGCCATAAGTGGTTCTTGACATACACAAACTAATTCATCAGGTGGATGGAATCAATCCCCTAGAAATAAGAAAGTGAGAACTCTATTCTTGAGTTCTATGATAACCTAGTCACCTATTTTAAAGCACCATCCACTATAATAGCCAACAATGATTTTTCATTTAGCAGCAGGAAGGTATGCGAGTGGGCTCTTGAGAAGGTAATATATTTGAAATATTCATCTACTTATTATCCATAGGGTAATAGACTAGTTGATTCCACCAATAAGAACCTGATTCAGATCATTAAGAGAATGATGAAATATAATCAAAGATCCTGACAAACAAAATTGAAGACTACCTTACGTGCTGATAGGGTTACCCCAAAGAAGGCCATTGATAAATCCACTTATCTATTAGTCTATGGAAGAGAATTAAGGCTGCCCATTTATTTGGAGTTTCTAGCTTTGGAACTTGTACACCAAATAAAGCTTCTAGAAAGTGATGCAATGATGAATGATCTAAAAGAATTAGAGAAAATAAGGGATGCTGTCGTGCATGCCATGTGGTCTAACCAACAATAGGTCAACATGACCTTTGATAACAGAGCTTCATCAAATATATTCCATCAAGGTGACATAGTCTTCAAATGTGATGAGGACTGTGTAAAACTAGGAAAACACTCCAAGTTCGACAGTCGTTGGAGTGGACCTTATGTCTTCACAGGCTACAAGGAGAGAAATGATTTTGAGCTTGAAATATTTAATGGAGAGAGCCTTTACATCCCTATCAATGAGAGGTATCTCAAGTTATACTATTAGTTCTATATCTTTCCCCTTTTACATTAGTAGATAGATTTGTTATTTTCCTCCAAGTGTTTTGCACATTGCTATTGTTAGTCATTATGTTTGTATTTAGGTTGTTTCTTTGTGTTTTGTTGATTTATTGTTGTTTTTCCCTCTTGATTACTCTAAGAAATGTTTCCAAAAAGTGATCAGAGTCTATTTATAATAGTTTTTTCATTTTTTGAGCAAGCTTGATCAATGTTTGGGTTCTATGACCAGCAGGCTAGTTAGGCTAGCTAAGTCACCATAATTGTTGGCCATTTTAGCCCACATACCAAGTTTCTTCCTAGTTCAAAAAGATAATTAGGGTCCCAGTTAATGAATGGATTAGGTGGTTTTGAAGTAGGCACAATGTTGCAAGTGAAGGGATTCCAGAAGATTTTTATGATAATGAGTAATTTTTAGGGCAGGTCTAAAAGAAGCCAAAGTTTACACATCTTCTTTTGGGCCAAGTCTCTACTTGAATTCTTTCATGGCTTTCATTTGACCAAGTGTTCTTTCCTTCAAGATAACTATTGAATTATTTTGGATATTTTTTCTAAGACAAAAAGCTCACAACAAAGGTATAAGTGTTATTTCTTTTAGAAGTTTTATTTTAGGTCTTTTGAGCCAAGTATCGAGAATTTATTTGAAAATTTTATCTGAAACAAAAGGCCTAAAAGATCATCTATGCTGAAGTGCACTTTTTAAAAAGACCAAAGGGTCTTTTTCATCAAAGGTGGTCTATTCAAAAGTTTTGAAGGATATTTCTCAAGCCTAACTATCAGATTTCCTTTAAGAAAATTGTTTGCACAATTTTCTTGAAGGGTCATTTATTCAAAAAGGTCCTTTTAACTTTTCCTAAAGGTCCTTTTTTTTATCAAAATGGTTCAATTTTGATACCAAAAGGGCACTTTTGAAGCAAATGGACGTTAAAACTTTGCTCGAAGGATATGTTTTTTGAGCAAGTATCTCAAGCACTAATCTCGAAGGGTACATTTCTTGAGAAAATGGTCCACTTAAAGGTTTCCAAAGGGTACTTTTTGAAGTTCTAAAGGGAATTTCCAAAGGACTGAAGGACATTTCTAACGACATAATTCCTTCAAGAAAATTTTCCATGAAAATTTTCCTAAAGACAAATTTCTTTCAAAACTTTTATCCTAAGGCAAAGGACTAAGGAAAAATTCTTTTCAACATTTTGTCTGAAAGAATTACTCAAGATAGACAAGGTAAAAAAGATTCTTTCAGAGAAAATGGCCAAAGAAAATCTTGAATGAATTATCTATTGAAAGGGACTAAAAGAAATACTTTCAAGGAAATATCCCATAGGATATGTAACCAAGATAGTTTTTGTAAACATCATTGACATTCTTGTGGGCATCATTTTGTGGTCACGGGGCCATGAATTTCATCCCCTGGAAATAATGATTTGCATTCAAAATCATCAAAGGGATCCTTGATTGAGAACAATTTTGAAAAGTGTGAAGATCTTGGGAGCCCAGATCAAATCTAATAGTGAGTGGGTAAAGATAGGATAATAAACCTATATTAGATAAAAGGTGTGCATTCAATCATGAATTTTAGATCAATGATACATGAGCAGGTCAAAGAGTGAGGGAAGCTTAAGAACAAAGGCTTAATGGATAAATGGTACAAGTGTGTGGGTTCATATATGATATCAATAGATCACACTCATTCATGCCCAACCAATACAATAATGTGATTCAGGGATCTAGGTAAGATTTCAATAACCAATCAAAACAAAGAGGAGCCCAAGTGACTTAGGTAAACTTCAAAGAGTTGATTTTTAACTAAGGCAAGTAAATATGATGGTGATAATCTCAAGCACATTTTAGTTATGTCAAAGAGTAGATATTTTTGGATTGGATGGTGACATTAGGGACCAATGGAGTAAGACACATAGACTTTGGTGGTCGTTTCCTAATCTAGATACAGGAAAGTGACCTTTCCCCCCACTTGGGCATGCATCAACAAACCAGTCATAAGTAGTTTCAAATCAAGACAAATGAAAACAACTTGATCCCACTATCATAGCTTCCATATAGCATCACAAAGAAGATATTGTAATGATGGAATAGAATGGGGTGACCTAGATCAATCAAATGGTTTGAATGAGCATTTTTGTAGAGGTAGTTGTAGCATCTATTCAAATGGATTTGAATTCATTTGATTCCATTTTGAGTACCAAAACTCCCTCTCTTACCTCCATTGAGATATAAATATAGCCTTCAATCTATTATTTTTCATCCCTCAGGTTGGTATGACTAGACTCTACCAAAATTGCATTCAATGCCTCTTAGAGAAGTGAATAGAGCATGTTATCATTTTTCTAATCCATATTTAGTATTTTTTGTTTCTTAATATTCAAATATGAAAATTATCTTCCTTTTGTATGCCCAAACTCAATCTAAGTGATATAAATCTTATTTGTAGGTCATATAGTGTATCTCAACATTGATCTCTCAAAGATATAGTAGATAGTTGAAGTTAAGTGTCTTTAACCAAACCTTACTTTCATTGCTCCATAATTTGAGTGCATCAAATAGACCTCTATACATAATACTATTTCATAGAAACCATGGAGCATTACATTATTTTTATATTTCATTAGTGTGTTAAAGAGTGCAAGTTCAAGAGTGAATCTGTTAAAATTCTTGGTGCATAACTAGAGTTTAGAATAGATTTTATTTTATGCAAACTTATTTACCTTTATTACCCCAACTAGTCTTAGATTTAGAAGCAAAGGTGTAAATTGCAAAATCTGATGAGCTAGCCTCATAAAAAATCCTAGAGGTTTGGTCTAGATATAGGCAACCCACAGCCTTAGACTATTCCCATGTTAGTCTAGTTATGGGTCAGACTTGAACAAACCTGACCCCTATTAGGGTGCTATATGGATAGGTAACATTAACTATTTCAAAAATTGATATAAAACCTTATGTAGATAAAATAGATGAGTGTGTAAATTAGGGAATAAATTAATATAATATCAACAATCACTGATTTATACAATAATTGATTTATCTATTTTTCCTATAAATGTCAATGAATTGAAAAGGGTATACTTAGCTATAAAATATGACTGAGATAGATATGTGGCAGGATGAGAAGTGATGCCAGAGTAGGGAAAAGTGTTATTAATAGAAAATAGGTGTTATAACCCTCATTGGATAGTAGTACGACCCACTTTGTCATTAGCATACTATACTACTGACCTTTGATGCAATGCTATTAACCTATGTAGATAAAATAGTGAAATCTAGGGTAGACCTTTACAGTGTTCTAGGAAGCCTATAGTTATGTGATCAAGAGCTTACTCATCTTTTGTGCTTCATTTCGATTGATTTCACTATATAACCCTAAGCATCCATGCTTGTTATGGTTTTTAAAAACACAAGTGTAATAAGAATGATGTTAGTAGGGTAAGCTGGACATGACCTCAACACCCCATGTGTTGAGTCTTGTCTACATACCAATACTTTGCAAGGGGATAAATCTTGATGTAGTTCTCCTAATCTAAATGCCAATGCAAGTGAGAGTGATGCCTATATGTCTAAGTATCAATGCCAATTTGAATGATTTGAGTGTGACTTGAAACTAAAACTCTGATTAAAACTAAGCTCTAGGCTATTATAGATGGATGTATGCCAAAATAGGGGTATATAGGGATCAATAACTTTAATTTGCATAATTGTTTATAAGCTTGTTCATGAGAATTTCCATCTAATGGATAAATGAATGAGAGTGGTGTTTACATAGTGTTTTGATGCTTGTTGATACATGAAATGAGTCTAGGTTGACCCTAAGATGCTTCAGGAAGTGGAAATATATCCATTGAGGTGAAAAAATATAATGGTCAATAACATTCCCCCTTTACCAATAATGCATTGCGCTATAGACAAAAGGGGCTACATTATTAACTATATGGTTGGCACATGTTAGAAGGAACTATGATGCCTAGGTGATGGATTAATGTAGCTTTTGTTATATCTAGGCCTAGGTTAGATATGCACAGAAGTTATAAAATGATTAAAAGAGGCCACAAAATAGTTCTAGATCAAAACTAGGAATAAGGTGGTCTCAAGTGACACTCATTGCATTAAATGATATTTTATATGACTATAATAAATTTAAAAAATTAAAAATGGAAAAAAAACCTATATATTCATATAATATTATATTAAAATAGAAAAAATATTTTTAAAATAAATACTAAAAAAAAATTAATAATAACTTATAAAAAATATTTCAAATAAATTGTAAATAATGATATCCTTTATCTAAAAATAATATAACTATGATTAGATCATAGACAGTATAAAAGTACATTTCCAAATATAAACTAATACTTTAGGAACTTTATTAGTAATTGTCACTCACCAAATCTAATGTATACAATCATTTAAAAATTTGGAGAATAATTTAAATAAAACTTATGAAATAATTAAGCGCATTTAAAATCAATTTGTTAACTTGCAATTTCAATGGTTCACTTTACCAAAGTGAGGAACATTTATTGTTTCGATTTTATATACTCAAGGATGTTAGAAGAGTGCCTATTGAGATTCACACATCTCTTGATGCACATGTTATATAAATGTATATTTCATGGAAAATGTTATTTGTTGGGGTTTTACAGTGGCTATTAATATTTCGAGTGATTGGATACTAGGGTCACACCAACTTGTATTGTTTTTTTTTTTTTTTGAGGTTTTTTCACATGAAAAATTTCAAGTTGATTTTGAAGTATTTTTTAAATTGCAGATTTTCTGGTTTAATTTTATTTTTTATTTATATTAGTTGATTATTGTTTAGGGTATTGATTTTATGTGTATATGTGTGTGTATGGGTTTTTAGTGGCAAATTTTTGTTAATTTATGAATATTTTATTTTTAAAATCAATATTTAGCGATTTTTATGGAGTAGTCAATAGAATGGGATTACCTAAAATTTTAGAGTCAAAATTAATTTAAAAGAGAGATTTACCTAAATTTGAATATAAATTTCCTCATATAAATATAATTCGCCAATACTTCAAAAGTCAATCTTAAAAAGTTCACCATATACCATCAAATGACTGAAAAAATTGCCATAACTCACCATATAAATATGATTTTTAATAATAATAACTTATAGCAAAAAGTGGATTTTTTATTTTATTAAAAATAATTCAATATTTATCTATTTATTTAGTATATAATAGTTTCACATTCAATAATATTAATAAATGATCTTGATGATGAATTCATGAATGTAATTTTACATGTTGGTTAAAAATATGCTACACAGTATGTTTCCCAAAACCTCTTTTCTTATTTTAAATTATTTAATTTTTAAAAATACACTAAAAATTTAGGTTGGTATAGGTGTGTTTTTTATTTTATGGATTTATTATGTAAAATTTAAGTTTTTTCTACTTCACCCTTTTGGAAAGTGATACTCTTTGGAAAATGATACGGTCTCATTGATAGGTTGGTTTAATTTTATTTATATGACCTTAAATTTGTTGACTTTAAAAATTAATATATACATTGAGAATTTTAGCACCAAATTAAGTGATAAATTTCGATATGAAAGTGTATGACAACTTAATGTTAGTGATAGTTCCTTTCAATCTATAGATGTGGTTTTAAATGAAGATGTGTTTTATTTTGTTTGTAACTTGTATACAAATAATCTCCTTATTGCATCTTTTGTCGATCATATAATTCTTTATGATAAAATTAAATTTTTAGTTAATATATTTTAGAAACTTATAGAATTAAGCTATCAGGGTTTACAAACTTCAAAAAAATAAACCATCAAAAAATTATGCCATATAATTTTAGAACATTTTAAGATTCATCATACCCTATTTTCATATTAAGAGCAATTTTCTAAACTCCTAAATCTATGATATATTTTTTTGGATGAATTTGAATACTTTTGGTAGTGCCACTCCCTTTTAAACCAATTGTTATATAAGATATATTCATATTTTTAGATTTAAAAATGAAATAAAATATTGAAATGATTCTTAAAAAAGCAGTATTATTATATATATGAAATTATTATATAAAATATATCTTTAATTTTTTTTACATTTATTTTATTATGAGTTATTTATAGAGAATGATTTAAAAGTTAATTACAACAATTTATTTTTAAAATAGTGATACTAGTTATTTTTCAAATTTGTTTTGTTTTGGAGTATTTATAAAACTTATTCAAATATTTTACTAATACATTTAACTATCATAATAATAAAAAAGATAGCAATTATTTAAAAAAAGAAAAATATTATCTATATTTGTTTAATAAATATATAAAATCTATTTTAATAAGGAAAAATAAATTAATATTTATTAAAAAAATATTGTAAATATATTCAAAATACATTAACGGATTTGAAAAATACAATAAATTTAACACAATAAAAACATGCAGAAAGCAGATTAAATTAAAAAATCACTATCAACAATTACATGTGGACTTCCTTTTTTAAATTTTAAAAAATAAAAATAAATTAAAAACTTACCATCAATCAATATCAAGTGAACTTTATTCCTTCAATTATAAAGGAAAAACTTAAACTAAAAACGCACTATCAATCAGTCTTCAATGGCACTCGAACTTTATTCCTTCAATTATAAAAGAAAAACTTAGACTAAAAAAGCACTATCAATCAGTCTTCAATGGCACTCGAACTTTATTCCTTCAATTATAAAAGAAAAACTTAAACTAAAAATGTACTATCAATCAGTCTTCAATGGCACTCGAACTTTATTCCTTCCAATTTTAAAAGAACCAAATTAGAGAGAAGCAGTCAAAAAAAGAGAGAAAAAGTAAGACTCTTGGCGTAAGACTGTCGGCCTTTTGTGAACTTTGTTCCTTCCAATTATTATTTTTACAGATTCGTAGCCCCACGCGAGATTTATTCCCTCAGAAGTGGGGGAAACTTTTATGAAAGGCAAAAAAAATAATGAAGGGTAATACATGTGTATCTACGTACTAGTAATACAGAAAATTTGTATAATAACAATGGCAGTCCCGGGTGAAAAGATGTGTGGATGTTGATTAATCTGTACTTAGCTTCACGTCGATTTGTAACTTTCGAGATTTATTCGACCTTGAATTTTGTTTGTATTTTAAGAACATAATTCCTTATTTTATGTGATTTGATTTTCATGTAGACCAATATATATTTCGAAAATGGATTGACTAAATCATATTTTGTAAGGATTATATGTTAACCATGGACAATTTGACACTGTTCACCCATCTATTAAG
Organism: Torreya grandis; assembly: GCA_037957365.1. Classification (NCBI taxonomy): domain Eukaryota; kingdom Viridiplantae; phylum Streptophyta; class Pinopsida; order Cupressales; family Taxaceae; genus Torreya; species Torreya grandis. The sequence goes on from JARHVA010004000.1 coordinate 237,194, forward strand.
CAGATCACAACCCCATCACTTTCCATCTATTAAGCATAGGCTACATAAATTCCCTCCCATAACATTTTTCATAAACATATCCTTCTTGGTGCTTGAAGGTATTATCTAGATGATTGTTAAAATTTAGAACTTGGTTTACTGTCTATTGTATGATAATAGATGGATTGAGTGGTGGAGCAATATTTTCATGTGCATCATCACATTTCTTAAACAATATGAAAAATGTGAAGATAATTCAACAAAGAGATGATAATTCTTTATCCAAGAATTTTATAAATGTATTGTCTATTATCCTTAGCTTAGTATCATTTGAGAATGATCTTGTAAAAATAACCCAAAATTTTATAGTGCCATGAGTTTAAAGAGCACAAATCCATGCCAACATTCACTAGCATACTTGGTCATAGATAGATCCACGAAGGATTTCTTTAAATCCTTGTGCCATATACAAGCTATTGAATAGATCAAATCCATTAAATTATGTTGCATCTAAATATTATAAAATATTGAGGTCTGGAATGTCTTTATGGAAAAATATAATTTAGTTTTTCAAGTTCATTATGATTATCAAGAAAGAGCTCAAGGTCTTCAGGAACATGTTGGCCATTTTTTCATGTAAACTTATCCTATATGCTCTAATAATTTGGGATTCTTCACTCATGATTGGTGAGCTTCATGTAGAGATCCTCTAGATTTTTAATTATAAGACCTTGATCCTTGCTCGATTTCCTCATGAGATTTATAAACTCACTTGGAAATTTGTTGTGACAAATTAGTTATAGGTTTATAAAGAGGCTATGGGTACTAATTCCATAGGAACTATTATCAAACAACACTTAAAAGAGGTACATTGTGAGCTTTGTTTTTGTTCCTTTTCATCATCTGATGGGTGATGTTTAGGACCTTTCATAGGATTGATATAATATTATTCATCATCTAATTCCTCTCTATATCCTTTTAAATTTTATTGGATAACTTAACCAAAAATCCTATTATCTCATCCTTGGTCACAAACATTGATTTTATTCTTGGATAAAACCCCCTCGATAATTTGGTAGCAGATAAAACATTTGATAGAAGATCCAATACCACGTGTTACACTCCATAGAAAAAATGAAAATATACTTACAAATATAACATTAAAATAATCAATAAAAAATAAATATTGGAGCACCTACTCACACAAAAGAGAATTTTATCTACAAATTTGTCTATAAAATATGATTTCTCATATAATAATGGATCTTTATTTTTAATAAAAATTGAAATATTAAAAAGGTACATTCTTTAGATTTTTTTCCATTTTTTATATAAAACTCACAAGAAATTCTATGTAACTTATGACCTAATCTTTCACTAACTCTAAGCATCTGTAATATAAAATAAGTTGATATATTACCATGACTAAAAAAGGCAACATCATTTAACATATATTGTACACCTTGATATATAACATAGACACCATGGTTTTCCGCACCATACTAGACTAAAGATATAAGAATGGTTTCAAAATGGATGCAACGAACAAAATAGACCATCATTGAAATTTTTCATATAATTTTAAAACATGTTAAATGTCATCATGCCCTATCATTATATTAAAGGTAAATTTCTTATCTCTTGAATTTGTGACACACTTCTATCATTCCCTTTAAAACCAATTGTTATATAAGATGCATTTTTATTTTTATACTAAAAAATGAAATTAAATAATGAAAGGATTCTTTAAAAAGTTGTGTGTGTGTGTTTTTGTTATACTAAATATATCTTCAAATTTATTTATATTTATTTTATTATGAATTATTCATAGATAATAATTTAGAAGTTAATTTTAGTATTGAAATGTGACATGTAATAGTGTATTATAATTTGTTTCTAAAATAGTGATATTTTTTTTATTTCTAAATTTTCTTATTTTTGGATATTTATAAAATGTTTTAATTTTTTTTTAATAATGTAGAATCGATTTAAAATATGAGCATTGATGATGCAAATAATAGTTATAAGGTTTCCAAAATAAAATTATCAAACTATGGAGCATCCCCCATCAACACAGAACATACTGATCAGTTATACAATATAAAAAATGGCCCCATATAGGTGGCCCAACAACTAGTAACAATAGAAGTATAAAAAAAGAACTTAATAAAAACCAACCACCCCCAAGGTTGATGAGCAGGGCTTAAGCATCTTGCACCCTCCAACTAGCGATGCAATACATTTCGTATCCATCCTTGGAATCCACACTATCTGGTCCCTTAGTCGAGTCTTTATCTTCACTAAGTTCCATCTGAAGTTGCCCATCAACCAGTTGAGGGGGATAATGGTCAACTTTCTTTAGCAAGCTTTTCATATTGCACATTTTTACATAATCCAAGATATTCTCCACATCCATCAAGCCACCCCATTCTATAAGTTTCTCATGTTTTTTAGAGAATACAATGACATTTTCATCGATCATCTTCCACACATTCTTCTAGGCATCCCGATCCTGTATCATGAGATTCAATTCCTAAGGAGAAAATGCTATCACCATAGTCCTATCAAAATATCTAGGTTGCACAGTCAAATCAAATGGGATAAATGTTTCCTCAGTGATCCATAAATATTATCAAAGTACAATTTTTTTCTTAGCAATAATAATTTATGGATTAATTAACATTTAACTTGAAAATTAATTTTAAACAATTTTTTTTGCATGTATATAATGGAGACATCATTCAAAATGAAAAAGATAATCAACACATGAAATTGATTATGGAGTTCAACACAATGGCCCACATCTCTAGGTCCTATATAGGTCAATTTATTAAAAATGCTTGAAAATACTCACAAGACATTTTCAAAATAGAACTTCACCAACTACAAAGTTGATCCTTAGGCAAAAATACCATAAGTATCTTCTCTGATTTTTCTCTAATTCCACCTCTAACTCTTGCAAGCCTCTTAAGCCTCTTTGCTTAAGCTTTAACAATAGTTTCTATGGCATTACAAATAACACAAATTCCTTTATATAGGCATGGGAGGTTGGTGGCATAACAGTTAATGTTTAGCATTATATGTGGGAGGGGATGAGGTCAAATCCATTCCCAAACGCCTTTTAAACTTATCCTTCCCATGCATTTATTCCCACATTCAATGGGTAAGGGGAACCTAATAGTTTTTAAAAGGCATGGATAAGTTTTACAAAGTGGCTTTAAACCATCTCAATGCCATGTGGATGGTTTGACCATGATTTAATATGCTAAGTAAGATTTTATCCCACATACTTTGTGGGGATTACAAATCCATACTTTAAATGGAATTCACCCACCATGTTTAGTTTGGATTAAGCCACATCTCCATCGTTTACCATGGATATTGCATTATCTTCGACGTGGGCATGTTGACTTGACCCTCATGCTAACTTTGCCATATCAAATGTGTTGTGGTGGTTAATGCCTTGGTATTGGCATGTCATTCAATCTTAGACGTGTTCTGATGGCATATACTTAGCACATCATGCTAGCTTGGAATTCGGAAGGTGTGTGGTTTGTCTTGGACATGGCATGAAACCTTTGACTAGTTGGTGTCATGGCATTCTTGAGTTTTTGCATGGTGAATACGATTATAGTCACTATGTGACTATTAAATATTTGACCATGGAAAACTTAAGTAGTGGTAAGACATATGGTGGCTTGAGGACCCACCACATGGACCACTCCAAATATGACATTTGTTGATGCCCAACTGGAGGCTCCATAGCTCTATCGGTGGTAGGGTCCCCTTCCATGACAAAAGTAGACTCCACAAGCTACTATCACTGTAGATAGCCTTTTATGCCTATCAAAGACCAATTATGAAACCACATAATTTATTCCACCTCATTCCATGTGCCACATGTAGCTGTATCATTGGCCCATCTGGTGATTATTCGACCATGTCATAATAATTTCCTATTAAGTAGGAACTTTGAGAAACCATATATTTTGACCATGACCTCAATTTTATACAAAAAAGATATCGTAAAAAAGATCTTAAGATGATAAACATAGTGGAAATAATTCCAAATCATTCTATGGTGGTCAATTTTTTAGTTTGACTAGCTTTAACCAATTTTGACCAGCTTTGACTTGAAACTTTGACTAGCTACACAAGAAGCATAAAAGCTTCATTTTCTATGTTCCACATATTGTTGGAAAGGTATCAATGAGACCTATGCAATTGTATAGGTTTCAGTCTAGTTTAGGCCCTTGTCAGAATTAAATTTTGGATCATACCTCCCCACTAAGAAGGCTTTTTATCTTAAAAAAACTAGTACTAAAACTAGCTCTAACTACAGTGAAAATGTTATATGATACTTAGTGTTATAATAATCACTATTTTAAAATTGCCCTCTTAGGTTCTTACATATCAACACAATTTTACAAATGTTTCAATTTTTAGGTCTTTACAAACACTGTAACTATACAAAATGATTACAAACACTACCCATACTTGGGTCTTATGCATTTATAAACAATGCCTATATTCAAACATGCATACATATTTGCACATACTGGAACATAAAGATTAAAATATACAACCTATCTTTTGAGCTATTCCTTATGCTTCTCATGATGACATCTTCATGTTGCCATACAATGTTTCTATCTAAAACATACATGATTAAAATAACACTAAAGGAACCGTTATCCTATAACGGTTATTGTCAATGTGCTCGCATGAGATATTCTATCATGCCTTTTACAATGTTATACTGATTTTATTTCTTGGAAAAAGTTGCCTTTCTCAGAGACAAATATGGTTTCCTTATGACAATACCACTAAAATGAAGTGGAATGGCATCTAATTCAACTTCATCTAAAATTTGGAGGTAATTGTAAACCCTAGTTTACATGTTTTACTTACATGTACATTATTATCATCATCTATCTTATCCAATGAATATCGTTTGAGATGTGGCTTAGTTTTAAAACCTATAGTTTCTAAAACATCTTCAAAAATCAGATTCTTTTGATAATATTTATCAAAGATAGCATCTATCATAGAATTTTTAACTATTATTCTTTTAAAGAAGTGTTGTTTACCTTTTCAGGGTCTCAAACTCTAAATTGTTAGCTTCTCATTGACTGTCACTCCCCTCATTGATGTTGTCTCTAGTTTTGATTGAAAATACTTTGTCTCTTGCCTAACTAAAGTTAAAATTACATCCTTTATCTTAGGTTCTTGCTAACTTTTCCTATTTTTTTAGACAAACTTATTTTGGTAGTTTTTTAAAGCATATTTTTAGGCTTTCTTGGGTATAATCATAAAATGCATTCGAGTATTTCATTTTTACATAACTTGATGAGTGATTTCAATATGCTTCATCTAATGTAGCTATTACATCTTCAGAGATTGCTTCTTCCAGCTCTTCAGAGTGTTCTAATTTGTTACTTGATTAATCATTCAACTCAACTTCTTGGAAAATTTGTCCACCTTCATATCCTAACCCTGCATGAAGTGGTATCTTTTCCACTTGGTTAGGCTGGACAATTCCCTAACCATTAATGCCAAGGCATTTTATTTCAAATCCCATTTTAGCTAATAGCTTAGAACCTATTCATTTTGTGTTCTTTTCAAATGTATCAACACATAGACTTGATAAATGTTTAGGGTTTGCACATTCAGTATCCCTAACATTTTCAACGTATCTAGAAGAGTTGATTTCATTATTTTCACCTCAGAACATACATCAAAAGATAAATTAATAATGGGAGAAATGTTTCCTATGAGACTTACAACATCATTTTCATTAATAGGACTAGCAGGACTATATGAATTAGAGGAATCATTGCTATAACCAAAATATACCTTAATTGCCTGGCTTGTTCCAAACTAAACCTCATAAGTATGATTAGTCATCAACTAGATTCCTTCTTTTGATGAAATGTCTTTGGCATGTTGGTATGTGAGATAATAATGACCCAAAGTGATCTACTTAGCTTCTGTTGGAACTATGTCAAGAGCTATGTTATCAAAGAATAAACCTCCAGTGCCAAAATGTAGGATGCCATAATGGGTCTCATGTCTAGGTTCGCATGTCTATGTACTATGCCATTAGTTCCTATAAATTTCTTAGTGTAAGGTAATGGAAGAGATTTTATCTTCAAACATTGTGAGAGACCTTCAGTGATATAACTAGCTCTAGAACTCTAGTCAAAATAGATATGCATGAACTTCCCTTCAGTAACAGTAGTGTAGTTTTGCCTTTGAGTTTCTTTAGAGCATAGCATAATATCTAACACTTTGGCTGGTAGAAACTGTCACATTATAGATTATATATTTCTTTGATGACGTGTTGTTAGTCAAGTTTATTGATGGGTGCTAGACATGGCTAGTGCCTTGACTCTCTCTTCATTTCTCTTCTTGAACCATAATAGAGCCTGACTAGGGTGTAGTATCCAACATTGATTGGTAATATGACCTCGTCAGGCACAATGTCTGCAAGACTCTACATCTTCATGTATCATTTTTTTCTATCGATGTTCTTATTATAATTCTACCCATAATGTATTAATGCTTTGTTAGAGTTTTTTTAATTTTCAACTTCTATCTTTGCTCTGTCACTTGCCAATATTGCTCTTGGGATTGCAGGTATTGCATTATTATAGTGACGAGGGTCTTTAGTAATAATTTAATTTGTGTTAGCATTGGGTCCATTATATTACAATAGCTAAATTTAGCTGAAAAAATAAAACCACAAATTCACCCATGAACTTAGCTCGATACCAACTTGATCCAAAAATGTTAGCAAAATACAATTTTTTTTTGTTTAACAATAATAATATATATAATTAATTAACATTTAACTTGAAAATTAATTTTAAACAATAATTTTTCCAAGTATATAATAGACATATCATTCAAAATAAACAAGATAATCAACACACGTAATTGATTATAGATTTCGGCATAATGACTGACATCTATGGGTCATTTATAGGTTGATCTATTAAAAAAAATTGAAAATACTCATAAGACATTTTCAAAATAGAATTTCACTGACTACAAAGTTGTTCCATGGGTAAAAATAACATAAGTCTCAAAATTTTCTTCGATTCCACTTCTAACTCCTTCTACAAGCCTCTTAAGACTCTTTTCTTACGTTTTAGCAATAGCTGCTCTGAATGCATTACAAATAACACAAAATGCCTTTATATAGTTGTGGAAGGTTGGTGGCGTAACAGGTAAGGCTTATCATTATATGTGTGAGGGGATGAGGTTGATTCCCCTCCCCAATTCCATTTAATCTTATCATTTCCACACCTTTAGTCCCATATTTGATGGCTAAGGGGAACCTAATAGTTTTTAAAATGCATGGATATGTTTTACAATGTGGCTTTAAGCCATCTCAATGCCATGTGGATGGTTTGACCATGATTTAATATGATAAGTAAGATTTTATCTCACATACTTCATGGGGATTGCAAATCCATACTTTAAATGAATTCACCCATCATGTTTAACATGGCTTAGGCCACATCTCCACTGATTACCTTAGACTATGCATTATCTTTGAGGTTGGCATGTTGAATTGAACCTTATGCTAACTTTGTCGTGGCAAGTGTGTTGTGGTGTTTAATGCCTTGGAATTAACATGTCATTCAATCTTTGACATGTTCTATCAGAATAGACTTAGCACATTGTGCTAACTTGGAAGTTGGAAGGTGTGTGGGTTGTCTTGGACGTGGCATGGAACCTTCAACTAGTTGGTGTCATGGCATTATTGAGTTTTGGCATGGTGAACAAGATTATAGTCACTATATGACTATTAAAATTTTTACCATGGAAATAATTCAGTGATGTCAATCCATGTGGTGGCTTGAGGACCCACCATGTGGACCACTCCAAATCTTACACTTGTTGATGTCTAACTAGATGCTCCATAGCTCTATCAGCAGTAAGGTCCCCTTTCATGACAAAAGTAGACTCCATTGGCTATAGTCTCTGTAACTGGCCTTTAATGCCTATCAAAGACCAACTATAAAACCAAAAAATTAATTCCACTTGATACCACATGCCACATGTCATTGTGTCATTGGCCCATCTGGTGATCACCCGACCACGTCATAATTTTTCCCTATTAAGTAAGAACTTTAAGAAACCATATCTTTTGACCACAACCTTAGTTTTTTGTAAAAAAGATATTGTCAGAAAGCTCTTAAGATGCTCTACATAGTATAAATAATTCCAAATCATTACATGATGGTAAATTTTTTTAGTTTGACCATCCTTGACAAATTTTAACTAGGTTTGACTTGAAACTTTGACTAGTTGCACAAGGAGCATACAAGCTCTATTTTCTGTGTTTCATATACCATTGGAAAGTTCTTAATGGGACATATGCAATGGTGCAAGTTTCAGTATGATTTAGGACCTTTTACAAATTGAAATCTAAATCACTTAGCTTTTATAATAATATAAATTCCTAGTCTATCATTACACACATCTCTTAACATATTTTCATTATCTGACAGCTAGCTATCGACCCCATTCTTATCAAAATCAGTTAAGTTTATCCATTCATGTACCAAGTGTTTTGCCTGGTCAAAGTATGAATATTTTATGTAATCCCTTTCATGATCAATATTTTTATCTCAATGATGATCTGATGGAAAACTTCCTAGTCTATATGAGGGATCAACTTGGGATATCCACCAGAATCTAACAAGTAATCATAGGTAAATTTGAGCAATCTTATCTTGATAAATTGTTCTAGGTGATCCTACATCATTTTTAGTTGTAGGAAAATTTACAAAGAGACAAAATGGAGAATGAATTCCATTGAGAAGTCAATAAGGACCCTAGCCTTATGTTGGAATACCTCAAGTTTCATTTGCTTTCATAAAAAACATAAAATTTTAGTTGAAAACACAAGCCAAATTTTATGAAAGAAAGGGTGTAATTTAATTATAAGACATGTATATCCAAAATCAATGTTTAGCTAGCTAATTTTGCCATTAAAGAGCACATTAAAACACTAAATACAACTATTCCATCGTTTATTCACATATGGGAAAAAGAAAAAAATATTCTCAATAGTTTCAATTTCACTGCAAAAAGAACAAAAAGGATTAGCAAGTCCATAATTAATCAAAATAGAACCAACAATTAGCTTTTTTTACATTAATAGCCAATGAAAATAGGATTTATTAGGCTCAAGACAAGAGGCCCAAATGACATCAAATCTAAAAATCATGGTAGTCAGAGGATCATACACATACCAAACATAGTTAAGGGTGAGGTAGGGGACATTTGAGAAGGAAATCTTTTTATATAGATTTAAAGTGGAGAACTCAAACTAAGGGCAGCCTTTAGTCCACTTCACATTGTCCCAGAACTCACCCTTCACTTCCATGAAAATGACATTATTCTTCCCCTTCAATGTGATGTGTGGTAGGAATCTAAAAATTGTCTCTAATCTCTGACCAAGAATCCCATCTTACATGAGAATAGAGGTCCTTCAAATCCCTCAACCCCTTATTATACCATTCAAAGGCAAAGTAGCCCCTGGTGAGGTCAAGTGGTTTCTTGTTGAGAGACAAGTTCCACCATAAGGATCTATACACCTAACAAGTCATTAGAAACTATTGAAAATGCGTTTAGCTATGATGAAGGGTTTAACAACATCCTAGGCTGACAAAATAGAATTAAAAATAGGTGAACCAACCACTTTAACAAGAAAGGGCCCAATGAGAAGATTAATAATATTCAAACCTTTATATCTTGGCTTTCCTTTAAGAAAGTCTCTCAAAATATTATTTATGACCAGAACCTTCCCAAGCTCATCTCCTTTGAATGATCTAATGATCCACTTAACTTTTAGTGTTATACCCTATATTCAAATGTTTTTTAACCCCAATCCCCCAATATTTTTAAGCTTTGAGCAAAATTGCCACAAAATTTCATTCCTTTTCTTACCTCCTTTCCCATTAGACCATAGGAAATCTCTTGTGATTTTGTGGAGCATGTTAATTTGGGACTTACCAAAGAGCCAATAAAAGGCAAAATATATATTATATGATGAAAGGACCCTCTGACAAAATTGAATCCTTCCAGGTAAGGAAAGTAAGTGTCCGTGTCACTTTGTAATTTGTTTTATTGATTTCATTAAAAATCCATTCCCATATTAGTTTTAAAGAAGGTGAAAGAGTAAAGGGAATACCCAGATATCTGACAATTTTATCTAGTCCTTTCCAAGTCCATCCATATTTTGACAACTAGTTTGGAGGGTGTTCTTTCCATCCCAACATATGTGATTTATGCATTGCCACTTTGGAGCCATATGCAGAGAAATATATATCTAGTCTAACCACCACCTGTATTAAGGTATTTTTTTCCAAAGTGATAAATAGTGGTGTGTCATTAGTAAATATGACATCAATAAGGACATCATTATTAGGTCGATAAATTCCTTTGATATGAGATCCTATATCAGAAAATTTGAGAATATAGTGTAATGCTTTTGCCACCAAAATAAAGAGCAAAAGAGCAAGAAGGCATCCTTATCTAATGGAGCATTTAAGGTCGAATGATTATGTCAATTCCCCATTTAATTCAAAATATGTCCTAAAATCCAAAGGCTCAAAACATTCTCTCAATGAAAGCCCACTCAATTCTATTGTATGCTTTTTCAAAGTCAAGAAAAATCATTCTCACATCCTACTTAGAGTCCCTAGCCTAATACACCCCTTCCCAATTAGTAATTAATTTAACCAAAATGTATCTACCTTCAATGAAGCTAGTTTGAGTTTCTAAGACAATAATGGGTAGCAGAGAGGAGAGTCTTCTTGCTAAAATATTTTCTAAAACCTTGTAATAAACATTGAGGAAGGTAATTGGTCTCCAATTTTTTACTGAAGATAGGATACCATCCTTAGAAATGAGTTTAATTACCCCTCTATTGATGTTTGGGCCAAAGGCACCAGCATCAATGACCTCATTAAAAACCTCCAAACAGTCCTTAGACAAGCACTCCTTATTAGCTTTATAGAATTCAATAGGGAAACCATCCACCCCTGGCACTTTATCATCTTTGATTGAATCAATAATAGTTTTAATTTCATCTAATGAAATGTAGGCATCAAGGAAACTAGCTTAAAATTATGTCAGCTTTTTAGGAATACATACATCACATATTACCCTATTATATCCAATGATATCACTGGGACCATCAAAAAGGAAAAAAAACTAGAATAAAATTCAAAGAATGTTTCTTTTATGCTGGTGGCATCTTGCATAATCTGATCATTCAATTTGATACCATTAATCTTGCTTCTTATATGTTTGGCATTCAAATATTTGAAGAAAACCTTGGACCCTTTATCCCCAAGATTCATCTAGGTTATTCTAGATCAGATATGTGCCCCTAGCATTATAATTCTAAGACTATCTAACTTGTTAATTTTAGAGGTTAATCTCTTCAAGTAGATTCCCATTAGTTATGTCAAGTTAAAAAGAGCTTTCAACATGTATAAGCTTGTCTTGAGTATCCCTTACAATTTTTATACACCTTTTAGCTTTGATTTGACCATAATTTCTCATAAATTTTTTAGAGGTTTTCATATAGGGATTCCACTAATCAATTTTAGAGATGTAGTTACAGGCAAATTTCCCAATGTTCCAAAATTACTGAAGACCCTCCAAACACACATAGTTAGACAGGTGGGACACATTCAATTTATGTATTCCTTTGAAAGATAGGGTGTCCTTATTCTACTCATAGTTCAATGAGAGATCCATTTCAATAGGATTGTGATCAGATATAGTAAAAGGCAGCACTTTCACCACATTACCATCCTTATTAGGGGTCACAGTGAGTGAATCCCTATTCAAGTAAAACCTATCAAGTCTAGAGTAATATATTTTATTTTATTTTTAATTATTAAATCATATTCTTCTACTTAGGTTCTTACCATTTTGGAGCAGGTCTACAATTCCTATGTATTCTTTTGAATTTAGATAGAAAAAAACTTATTACCTTTCCAAGGCCAGAGGTCACCTCCAAATTTATCCTCTTTTTCTTCCACCATGTTGAAATCTCCTCCAAACATCAAAGGAACATTTTTTAGATTAGAATCCATCTAGTTTCATAGATCAAACTGCTCCCTATAGTCATTATGGGTTATATATGTTGCATAGGCCATAAGACTAATTTTGTATTTCTAGCAAGACTCAAATAGATCTATTATAGGGGGAGACACCATGATAAATAATATAATATGTCAGAATAGGTTTGACCAAGATAGAGACCCCACCTTTCCCTCTTTAATGGTTAGTGGAGAAGTGAGGAGCATTAGGCCAAATTAAGTTTAAGACTAAAGACAACTGGGATCTCATAGCCTTAACTTATTATAAACAAAAAAATTCCAAAGTTTCTCTTGAGCATCTAAATTGTCTCACAATTGGTTTTATATCAGGGGATTCCAACCCTCTCACATTCCAACTTAAAAACCACATATAAAACTAGGGGGAAAAGGAGGTCAATTAGATTGACCATGTGGCTTACCCCCACTATTGTACAGTCTTGTGAAATAGTCTGGGACTTTATTTTCCTTACCCTTTTTTTTAAAGGAAGGATCATGGTTACTATGAGGGGATTCTTTTACTAACATTTCTTCTCTTTAGATGCAAAATGTTCCATCAAGGAGGAGCCCAAATCTATTTTATGTCTTTTCCCTCCTCCTTTAGACATCCAATTTTTAGTAGCTGTTATGTCCTTATGATTCAATGGATCACCCCTTAATATATCCATCTTTGAAGTAGACTTATCATTTTTTTATTTATCTAGAGAAATAGCCATAGGGAACCCCAATAGCAAGATTTATAAAATTATCAAGGGGCAAGATGTTAGAGATAGCATTATGTAGAGCATGGGTTTCAATTAGGAAAACCACATATTCCTCAAAAGGAGAGTCTAATAGATTTTTATGTTCAATAAAAGCATCATCCAAGTTGTTTGACATGTAATTGATGACATCCGATGAGTGATTCAAGTTGTCAATAAATGGTTGTGAATGGCCATGCATCTAAAATGTGAGGGATTAGTCATCTAGACCTTGCTTATTCTCAACCTCAGAGCCAACATTTCTAGAAGCCTCTTCAGGGGCACACTATATTTTAATGTTACACTATTGAATAGAGGGTTTTTAAAAACATGTAAATCATCTAACATAGAATCTTTTTTCGGGGCATCCTTCTCTTTTTGTTTATTAGGTATATTATCCTTATTAACCAACATAAGATAGTTTTTCCTAAGATGTCCATCTTTTTTACAAAATAAACAAGCATTCAGACCACCCAATCCTCTAAGAGCACAAGTATGGAACTTTCCCTTAATTTTAAAATTAAGGGACACTAAAAATAACTCTAAGGGTTATAAAGATTTTTAAACCCTAGCATTCATATGGGAAAGTGACCTCCTGGTATCCACAATTCTTAGTACATCCTTGAGGGGTTTCAACTCCTATGGTAAAAAAATTTACAATTGTATTAACACTTCTTCAATATCAACCTATCTAGGAGTAGTTTTGAAAATGGGGTCATTGCAATCCATTTATAAGCTCCACATGATAGATTTAAAAATTAAATTCTCAATGTTCCACAAGGGTTTACTGATATCCCTACGTTGCATATTGGATTTTTTAAACAAGATCATAAAGACCCCTTTTTGAATCATTTGGCAAAAACCAATATACAAACTAAGTCATTTACCTAAAATAGAGTTGAGCCAATTATCAAAAATATACTATAAGGGAGAATATTCTTGTTTAACTAAACAAAACAAATCCTTACATTTTTTATCCTGATTTCCTCCTACTGCAGGCCAATTTCCATGGAAACATTTGATATAATAGTCACGGTTTTAGTATGGCTAGGATGCTTATCGATTTGGCCTTTACTACACTCTTGTTCTTCATGCTACTAGATGCTCACCACAAATTCAACTCCTTTTGATTTCTTAGTCACTTCTTCCTACCATAAAATTTCACTTGTCAATTTTTTTGGTAATCCAGATGCTTCCTCTTTCATCTGAGATGGACTAGAACAATCGCTCTTATGATTATAAATCTTATCACCCCCTCATAGAATCACCTATCACATTAAGGCCACCATGTTTCCCCTTATTTTCATGCTCAAATCTATCAAATCTAAGTGTTTCCATAAACCACTACAATTAATACATGCCCCTTCAAAATCTTCAAAGGCAGCAGGATTGGTGACCGGGAAGGGATGTGCATGTGGAAGTAGATAATATACCTCAACCCACAAAACAAACTTCAAACCAAGCACATAAAATGAAATAAAATAAGAAAAACAAATCAATTTAGATGCTAACAAGAGAATTAAAAATAAAAATAAAAGAGCACAACTTGTATAAAGGAGAAGAGAAATAATAGGCACAAAGGAAGCAAAGGTGACCAAGACAAGCCACTTAATTAAAGCTTGAATCACCATTAATGGAGGATGACTCTTCATCTCCCCATTGCGGAGCTCAAACTTCTCCTCTCCTTCTATTTTAGTCACATATATCTATTTAAATTTTTTACTAATTGATTTAGTTATTATAATATTAAAAAAGTAATTATTATTTTTCAAAAAAAAAATTATCTATACTTATTTAATAAACATTAAAAAAATTAATAAAAAGAAAACAAAATAATATTTATTAAAAAAATATGGTAAATATAATCAAAGCAAGTTAATAAACTTGATTTTTTTTTTAATTTTTAAAATACAATCAAAAGAAAATAAAGAAAAAAATTTAAATTAAAAGGAGACTATCAAGAGTTTCATGTGAGATTTTATTCTTTGTAATTTTAAAATAGAAATTTAAATTTAAAACTTATTATCACCCATGTCAGGGTAATTTTACTTTTTCAATTTTACAAGCAAAATTTAAAATAAAAACACATTATCAATTACTCCTAGTTCCACTTGAGTTTTATTCCTTTCAATTTTTTAACTTTAGATTTATTAAGTAGTCAAAAAGAGAGATTTACTAATCGAATAAATTTATTACATTTGATTATTGCATTGACACTCTTGGCACCATATGAACTTTATTCCTTTCAAATTATTTACTTTTTTTCAATACTCTGAGGCCCACACAAGCTTTATTCCTTCTAGACACGATAGGTGATATAGAGAGGGGGGAAATTTATGAAAGGGAGAAAATATAATGAAGAGTAATACATGAGTGTCTTTATGTACTATGAAAAAAATAATGAAGAAAAGATAATGAAGAGTAATATGAAAAAGTTGTATAATAAAAATGTCAATTACGAGGGTGAATTTTGGATGAAGGCAAGAAAAAGACATGTGGATGTTGATTATCTTGAAAGAGGTTATGTATCTACACCATTAGATAAATTGAGACAATGAGAAAGGGAGTGATCACAGATGTTGTGGACATGCATGATGTTGTTTCTAGAGATTCAATCTGATAAGGAGCATTCTTGTTGACTTGTGTCTTCTTTTTTATTTTGGTAAATAGTGGCATTAATATAAAATTCCTACACCTTAGTGGCCCCCCACCCATCCCTAATCTATACTTAGCTTCCCCTGCATCTATTTCTTCAAACTTGTCAAATACCAAGTTGAGCTTTATACGCATGCCAATTTGTAAATTTTTTTCCATCTCTGCTTTATAATATAGCTATGAAAACCATGATACATTTTTCCTTCTATTCAAAATGATCTATCATGGTGATTAATTAATTTTTAGAAATATCAAGGTAGTAAAACATATTTAGTAATAGATGAGAAAATTAGGAGAAGGAGGAATTTTTTTGCTCTGCTAGGGTTTTCTCCATACATGCCATTGAGTCAACCCTTGGTTCCTTTATTGAATAAATTTGTGTCATAAAATGGCCTTAAGCACTTATAGGACTTAGCATTTATTGTCATTTATGGTTTCTCACCTTTAGATGAGGCTAACATTTATAATGTCTTCTCCCTATTATACCCTAGTTATTTTAGCTATGAAGAAGAATAGAGGAACACCGAGCAATAACCCCCTACAAGTGCCCAAGGCAGTTTCTCCCAAATTTATACCATGAGGTAATGATTCAGAACTTGATGTTATATTTCCCATTCCTAAATCTAATTTTGTATGTGAATGGTTAGATCAATTTTTCTTAATAGGATATTCTGTCAGGAGAATACCCTCTAAAAGTATGTTATGATCTTGGGTTCAAACTCAATAGACATCTCATGATATTAAGCTAGAGAGCATCTAGAAAATTAATAAGGGTTTCTTTCTCTTCCACTTTTTTGAACCATCCCATGCTAGAGGAATCCTCCATAAGTCTACTACTTGGTATGTCAAGGACTTGTTAATGGTTCTCTCTCCCTGGATACAAGACTTTGTAGTCTCATATCACTCCACTCTTAATGTCTTAGTTTGGGTTGAATTTACAATCTTCACACTCCCATGCTAGCACTTTATTTACTAGATAGCATAATCCATAAGCCAGGTGGTTTGTCATGAACAAAACTGGTTATACTTTGCCAAACCACAAAAAAGGGTCTCCATAGAAGTAGACCTATCCAAGGACCTCAAGGAGTCTGTGAAAATCCAAGTCAGGGATGTAAGGCACTCTGAACGAGTCCTATATATTAACTTACCTCACACTTACTTATGATACCAATTCATGGACCATGAGATATGGGATTTCCCCCTTTAAGTGGCTTGTAATAATGCATCTACCTACACAACCTCTCCCACCAATCCCTCTCCTAAAGCTACCAAGATACTAGGTGAGGATGGTTGGACTATGGTTGGGAAGAAGAACACTCACACCAAATATGTAAACTCAACTATTATGCCCAAAGGATGCAAGCCATCTTTGAGAAATGGGCCAAAAGAGTAGGCTCTTATTACAAAATATCCCTCATCAATTGTAGTTCCAAAATTGGTAGAAAAGCCTAGAGAGTTCCATACTCCTCTAAATGCTAACATTATATCTCAAGGTGTTGAGGCCTCTCAGCATAATTATTCATACTCATAGCAATCCACCCTTGCACTTCCTACTCGATGTGATATGCCCAAATGATCTCATAGCCCTCCTTGAAGAATTGATGAGGTAGAGGAAGGAGAGTTTCTTACTGACCCTGATTTGAGGAAATAATATGAATTCTTGACTTCCAATAGTGGAAACTTCTTGAAAAATTAGTATGATGCCATGGAAAGGATGGAATTGAAGGACATGTCCCTTAACACCCATGATCTATGAATTTATTTTCATGGAATGTTCAGGGTCTCATAAATCTAAAATGCAAGTTTGTTGTGCATGATTTTAGAAGGAATTTTCCTATGATGGACATTCTCTATTTGTAAGAAGTTAAAGTGGTATATTTTTTTATTGATGGTTATCAGTTATTCCATCTGGCATGACAATAGCATTCTTCATAGTAACCATGCTGCAAGACATGGAGGGGTGATCACATTCATTTCTCCAAGTTGACAACCATACTTAGCACAATCTAGAGTGAACCCCACCAATTAGTTAGTTTGGGCTCTTTCTAACATTCAAAGCCATTCCTATGGCCTTATTAATATTTATGCCTTGAATGATGATTTTGAACATTCTAATTTATGATAATGGATAGCAGATGATCTCCTCGATGCCCATTAGGTATTATTTGGTGACTTTATGGTGGTATTTCTCAAGGACAAATTAGGCCAGTTGCCTATGAGGTGACAAGCTGGTGAAAGGGAGGCATGGTTTTACATGTGAATAAAATGGGGCCTTTATGACCCCAATTTAACTCCTTGGCTTATAGATGGAGTTTGGTATACTTGGAGTAATTTTAAGGAAGACCCTACTCATATTCTAAAGCATCTAGATAGGGCAATGATGTCTACCCAACCATACTTCTTTTTTGATAACAACTTTTTCCCTCCATTGCAAGCACCATCAGATTTGCAGCTCTTTGATTACTCCCCCATTTAGTTTCATATGACATGGAAGTTCATGAAACCCAAATTCCACAAAATGTAATTCTTCCTTAACACTTCCTTGCTCAAACATGGGCCCATGATGGCACATATTATGAGATTTTGGAATTTACATCCACATCCTTCCCAAGATTCTATTTGGATTCTCTATTGGGATGATACCATCTAGAGGACCTATCACTTTTTATAGATCTATGGTCACCAATTTGCCAAAATTCAGAGACATTCCTACTCTACCAGTACCTCAAAACTAAGCCATGCAGCTCTAGATTTGGAAAAAGATCCCTTTAATGAGATCTTATAGGTGAGAGTTGCATCTTTAAGACATCACATTCATATTGAAAATAACTACAATGTTTGGGGAACTCAAGTCAATCCAGGCTTCATTGGCTTAAAATAGGGGACAAAGCTTATAAGGAGTTGTTTCAATTATTACAATCCAAAAAATCAAAGCATCAAATTCAAGTCACTTCTGATGCTAGTAACAAACTCATAAAAACTTTATAAATTATGTAAGCTTCTATCCACCATTATCATTCAGTGTTCAAATCTCAAGCATCTTTGGTTGAGCATGAATCTTCTGTTCAATAATGCCTTTCAGTTGTGCTATGCAAACTCACTCCCATCTAGGGGGTGATTTGAGACAGGCCCCTCACTATCGATAATTTTCATGAAAAAATATCTCATATGGCTAATGCAAAATCACCTAGCATTGATGTATTTACCTATGAGTTATAAAAAACTCTTTGGTATCTTGTGGGTAGTGATTTTCATAAGGTTTATCGAGAAGCATTTCGTGTACATTCATTGGGTAAAAATATAAATAAAGGAAATATCAAATTTATACCTAAGAAGGGAGATCCTGAGTTGATCTACAATTGGCATCCCATCACCCTCTTGAATATTTCCTACAAAATTATTGCCAAATCTTTAGAAATTTGGCTATGTAATATGTTGCCTCTCATTGTGCATCCATAATAAACGGGCTTCATCAGAATCCATTATATCTTGGATAACATCATTGTCATCTGAGAAAGGATGGATTGGGCTAGAGGGTTTAAGAAATAATCCATGTTCAAAAAAATGACTTTGAAAAAGCTTATGATCATATTGAGTGGCCTTTTATCCTAACTATGCTTCAGGCTGTGGGTTTCAGGCTCATCTTCATTCAAACTCTTCAAATTATTTTCTTTGATGCCTCAATTGTCCTCTCCATTAATGAAGTCACATCTAATAATTTTGTCTTATTCCATTCCATTCACCAAGGGTGATTTTTGGCTCCCACCTTATACATTCTTGTAGTTGAGGGTTTTGGATATCTTCTTAGTAATGTCCAAACTAGTGGCCTTATTAAGGAAACTTATCTCCCTCTCGGTGAAAATAATGTGCATGAAGATATGCAATTAGTTAATGTCCACTTTGCAAATTACTCCTTCTTTACCCTCATTGAATATGAATCTAATGTGGACAATGCCTTACAGTGTCTTGACACCTTCTACCTAGCCTCTGGCTCTAGCATCCAATGGTTGAATACTCATTTCTATAGACAATATTACCTCCCTCCACCAGCATGAGTTACTAAATTTATTTGGAAGTGGATCTAACATGATGAAATATTTAAATTACTTAGTATCCCATTTGCTTTTGATGATTTTCCACCCTTATTGTGGTAATATGTTATTGATAGAGTTACCAAGAAGCTAGAATACTGGGTGACCAAGTCTCCTTCAATGGTAGGAAAATTTCAAATCTACTAAAAAATTCTTGCATTCACCGATGTGTATTACTCGTCAGCTGGGTATCTTCTAAAAAATCCTACCAAAATTTGGATAAATTACTCTAAGATTTCCTTTGGGGAAATTACCCACAAGGTAAGGGATTCCACAAGGTGGCCTAGGAATATTGTTGCCTCACGCATAAAGCTAGATGGATGGGACTCATTGACATAGCTCAGTAAGAAACTACATTATGTGTCAAATGGATTATGTCATCTATTGAGGGCCTAGAAGATTGGAAGATGTTATTCAAACATTTTATCTCATCAGGGTTTCCCAAGGGTAAGAAAGCATGGAAAGGGATCAGCTTCCCCAATTCACTCTTCATCCAGTCTCCCATCTAGATCACTGGATCTTTTATGGCCAAAATAATCTGGAAAGATTGGGAAAAGATTAAGACATGGCTTCTCTAGCATGGTTCTATTTTTATTAATGAACTCTCTACTAACTCCCACTCTCTATGGTGGTCTCTCATTTTTTATTCTAATGAAGTTCCCCTAATAGAAGTCCCTTGGATCAATGCCCTCAATCTTTTTCATAGAGGAATTCATTACATCCAAGATATCTTCTATAGGCATTCTCACTCTTAGCTATCTTGATAGGAGGTAAAGTCTAAATTCTAGTTAGCTAATGTAGATCAAGACTCTTACCTAGTGATTCTCAATGCCATCTCAGATTATATGCTCCATAAAATCTTAGTCCATTCCACTCAGCCATGGTGGAAGGACTAAAAATGGTATGTTGAGACCCCTTTCCATAATTACACTCCTTGGTTAGGCTATACTTGGCTCACCCCTCATTTTCCCATGGTTTAAAAACTTAACTCCCACTAAGGGTTACACTCATCTATTAAAGCATGGATATTTCACTTCAACACTATTTGGGAGGCTTGTGTGGAGCCCAAGCTTGCTCACTTTGTTTGGTGTGTATTGTACCAAGGCTTGCCTATTGGAAAAAGACTTGTTCATCTTGAAGTTCACCAGCCTACTTGCCCCTTCTATGGCCACCTTGAGATGCTCCCTCATCTCTTCTAGTATTGTTCTAAATCTCAAAGGGTCTAGACTTGGATCTATGATATCTTCAGGCCTTTCCAACCTAGATTCTTCCTTTGGTAGCATATCCTCCTTGGTGACAAACTCACAATAACCTTTAATTACATACATGTCTAGCATACTTTTAGAGTGGAGATTCTCTTCTATATTTAGAAAGAAAGAAATAATTATGTGTTTAATTATGCTTCTACAAATTATAATGTTTCTATTTTGCATAAATCTTCTATCATCTCCAATGTTCTTTTGCAAATTCAAGTACAAGCCAATAAAGTAGCTATGGAGCTTGAGTATCTTCAAGATCTCCTCTCCCATTAGGGAGATGTTCCTTGTACTATGGCTTAAGTTCTACCTTCTCTACCCATAGATCCCAAATTAGATGACAGAGTGCCTTGGTCACCTTGTGGTGGGCATATTTGTAGCTATTTTAGGTGTCACTCTCACAACGGCAACTCATACCAACACATTTCCCCTCCTGGGTAGTAGTGAGGGTGGTAACCACTACCTCCTTCCCCTGATCAGTAGGATGGTTGAGGTGTTTCTCCTCCTCTTTCATGCCTAGATGCTTGGGGGTACCACCTAGAGATTGTACGAACATGTTGGATAAGTTCCCTAGGCTCTCTTTGGTTATCTCATCCACTCAGACATAAGAAGATGATGATATAGACACTACCCAAGTTACTGACTAGGATCCTATTCCATATGGCAATGATTTTCCAAGCTCAGGTTGTGGTCTTGATGATATGCATTATCTTCATATTGGCCTTACTCTTGTTACATAGAATTTATCTCTTTTTATGACTTTGTGATTTAGCTGTTTGTTTCTAGGCTCTACCTAGATGATACTTTGATACTTTGGTTTTGATCCTAGGCTCCACCTAGTATGTTGTGGCATGTTCTCATACCACCTTATTTTTTTGTGAATTATTTGGATATTTTGATTTAGTTAATATATGGATATATTTAATTAAAAAAAACATAGTTAGTAATATTAACTTAGGTTAGGGGTATTAGAGATGAATGTTTATATGAGTTGTGATAACAATTCAGTTATAGAATAGGGATTTGGTGAGACTCATGTGTTGGAAATGAGTTTTGAGTTTCACAATTTTAGGAGATCAAAGTATATATATAATTGTGTATTAAATAAACATATTAATTAAATTTTTTTTAATTGGTATTAAAGAATGTTCTAATCATGGTTTTTATGATAATTTAATTAATAGTTATTTTATAAAATCAAGTTTATTTATAAATTTGGTTTATTAGTTTACTATGTTAGTGACTTGAATAATTATATAATTGAATTTATATATAAATAAATCAAGGTTTCATTTAAAATGGATTTGATATTTATTTATTATATATCTATATATTATTGTACATTGAGTAAATATTCTTCATTCATACCATTTTGTATATTTATTAGAAGAATTAACTATAAAAAATATGAAGTAATCAAACTCCAAGTTAAATAAATTGTTGTTAAGTACCAAAACCAATAATTAGTTGCATACATAAAGTAAAAGAGTAAACTTTCACGATCACAGTAGGTGGAAAAACTACATGTGGTTTGATTTATCTTTTGAATAATGAATACATCTAGCAGTGGTTAGTCACCAAGTGACAACGATTGGGGTTAGCTCGACATATTACAATTCCCCTACTTTTTTAATATTTTAGTCCTCACAAGTACATATAAAATTTCAAATAAAAAGGGAAGCATTTATAGATATATATTCATCATCAAGGTTTGGGATTACAAACAGAGAAAAAAAACAAAACATAATATTTATTGTACAATGGTGGATCTCTATTTTTCATTAGAAATTAAAATAGTAAAAAAATACATTCTTTAAGGTTTTACATCTTTTATATCAAACCAACAAGAAAACTGACTTTATGAGCTAATCCTTCACTAATTCTAAGCATTCAAAATAGAAAATAAGTTGATAATATTTTTAAGACTAAAATAATCAATATTCTTTATGATATGTTGTACCTAGGTACTTAACATAGACACCACATAATTTTCCTAGCTATGCTAGAGTAAATACTTAATCGTGGTTTCAAAAGGATGTAACCAAAAAAATAAACTATCAAAAAATATTTTTCATATCATTTTAAAACATATTCAATGTCATCATTCCATATTATTATATTAATAGTGACTTTATTATCTCATGAATATATGATACACCTTTCAGGATGAATTTTGATGCTTTATCTCGTTCCATTCTCTCAACAACTAATTGTAAGAGAAGATGTAATGATATTTTTAGGTTTGATAATTAACTAAAACATTGAAAGGATTATTTAAAATGTAATGCCATTATAAAAATAACATTAAATGGTAAAATTAAATATAAAAATATGAAATAAAAATATAACAAGATATGATATGTAAATGTCTCTTAATCCCAGACCCTAATAGATCTCCAATGATAATACTTCAATTAACATTAAAGTATGTACATAGTATTAAGATTTAATTTGATAATATTATACTAATTATATATTCAAATTCTCTTTATATATTTTGTTATGAATTGTTGAGAGAAAATGATGTATGAATTAGTCACAACATTAAGTTAATATAACCAAATTTTTACATGTGATATTTTTTAAATAATTTGTCTCCAAAATAAATATACTATTTTTAGTTTATATATATATATATTTTTTTTGGGGGGGCGGGGGGTGAAAGACACTTGTGAATTATTTGAATTTTTAATTTATATATTCAATTATCATATTATTAAAAACATAGTTCAATTATTTCTGAAAAAGAGCACCAAAAAAATTCTTTTAAATAAGAAATTAAGTTATCTATAAAAAGAATGAAATATTAAATTAATATTTACTAATTATCAATGTAGGTTAATGGATTTGAAAAATTGTAACAAAATCAATACATCTAAAAAGAAATAAAAATAAAGAGTTTTTAAAAATTAAAATTCTTAGTAGACATAGTTAAAGGATCAATCACATTCATTTGGGTTGACTTTAATATGGTTGAGTTTTAATAAGGTTGAGTTACTAAATGGATAAACAAAATACTTTATCAAGCCATTGGTGTGTCACAAAGCATGAAGATTGTTTTTTTTATTAATTTTTTTGGATTTCACCAAACCTTATGTTTTGGTTATAGTTTGAGAACATAGTTGCTTGATTTATGTAGTCTAATTTTCATGTCAGACCTTTATAGTTTTTTTTAAATGGATTATTTGCACATCATATTTGTTTAGAATTATTTGTTCATTTTTCACATCAATAATGGAAGATATATCATTGTCCATCTATAAATTATTCATTTCACAACCTCATTACTTTTCGATTAGTATGAGAAGATAAGTTTTAAAAAAATCCCTTGCATAAATATTTTCATGAACATATCTTTTGTGACCCATGAAAATACTATCCAGATGATTTAAAAAGTTTGGAAATTGATTTCATGTCTTCATTATACTATCACTTAGATTAAATGAAGGAATAATGTTTTTCATTCTCGTTAGCACCTTTCTTAGACAATATGACAAACAATAAGAATGTTATTCTCTTGGAAGAAGAAAGAAAAAAGAGTAATGCATGAGTGTATTCACGTACTACGAAAATGTAAGACTCTTATCCCCATGTGAACTTTATTCTTTTCAATTCTAAAAAGGAAAAAATTAGACTAAAATCTAGGAAATCATGAACAAGAGCTAATTATATAAATTTATATATTTTATCCTCTCAATAGCCCCAAATTTTATTTTTTTCGTTATCCATGCACAATTATGAGTGATTTGTTAACCTTAGCTTGTTTTTGTGAGTTTATTTTTATAATAGGATTGAATGGATGGAGGGAACTCAAAAAATGGGTGATTTGGTTTTTAGGAAAGGCATTGCCCTCATCGATGTAATGATCCAAATACTTGTTTGCTGGATCAGTTTAAGTAACATTTTAAATGATGGATCAAAAGTATATGTGCAAGACATAGTTCTATATCATCAGCTCTTGGTTAATGGAAGAGTTTTTATATGTATTTCTATAGGGTATTTACTGCCTAGAATGGCTACTCCAGATTTTAGATCTTTTATGCAGTAGCAATTAGTGTTTGTGCACAAATTAGTTCTATATTTATCTCTTTACATGCCAACAGACATTATCCAACACATCTGAACATGTACATAAGTTGGTCCAACTTAGTAGATTAGATTATTATTCATATCGATTATAGTCCTTACTTTAATATTGGGTTATACAAGTTTGGTTGGTAATTTCATTCGTGGCCTTCTCAAGGAAAGGATCTCTATAATTTTCTCTAGTGATAAAAAGGAATAGTTTCATCTCTCAACAAAAGATGTGGGCAATGAGAGGATGCTATCAGCTTCTTGGGATGATTTTTAATATTAATGATTCAAATCCTGGCTTGTTACTCTTGTTTTCTAGGTAGATTATGTCATTTGCAGGTTAGTTTTGAGTTCATCAACTAGAATAGAGGTCATAATTTATGTCATAATGCATCCCATAACACATTAGTATATCATGACATTTTTTTCATGCTTAGTACTTCTCCAATTTTTAGTTTCATCTTGGTATGATGGATTGTTATTTATTGGAGATGTTTGGGGACCCACCTCTATTTTCTCCACATAAACATAGTTTGACTATATTTCTGTATATGGAGGTTTTTTGGACAATCAACAACATCCATCTAATCCATATGTGTGACTTAAAATGATATCAACAATGATTCAAAGATCATGAAAGGCCAAGCATAAATATGTTTAGGTTAAGCAGGTTGAATAGCTTGTCGACAAAGATATTCACCAATGTCAGGTTACACAAGCTATTATATTTAATTTTGATACTCTAGGTAACTTTGATATTCTTCAGCAAGCTATGTGAATTTTTATTAGAGGCCATCATAGGTAAATTTATATATTGGTGTTATAAATGTTTGAGGAAAGGAGATCGGTTGCATTACCATAAAACTCTGTAAACATTTTGGAGTGTATATGCATGGTAGGAGAATATATGTTCGATTTGTGTCAAGCCAATCTATTGATAGAATAAGGCTTTGTATGAGAAAATTTCAATAGAAAGGCAAGAAGTGTGAGAAAATCATCTCAATTTTCAGCATTATTCTCTATAATGGGTTGATGATGGGACTAAACTTTTACATAAGATTTAAAAAATATGTTGCCTTCAGTTTTGAAGCATTTCTCCAGTCCAAATAAACACCCTTGGAAGATAACAATAGTGTCACTAATTAGAATCATCCTCCAACTACATAAGGCCAACGTAAATATTATAAACAAAGCATTGAAATATTTTCATGAAGTATGGGACTTGCTGACCTTCATAGACAAGGCTGATTTGATCTTCAGGCCAATGATATAATCCTCATTGATGATTTCAATAGAGACACCAATCAAGTATCCATGGCCACTGATAAAAAGTTATCCAGGATAAAAATCAAGTATGGAAAACTTCCTTGTGACTCTCAAGAATGTGTTATAGATGTTGAAACAACACGTAATATTGACATTCCATATAGATCCAATTCCATGTAGATCATTTCCATTTAGAATGTGTTCTTGATCCTCTTCCTAGTGTCATTCCATGTAGAACCAATTGCTAGAGAAGATGCATTGTTATTATTAGGATTGACAGTTAAATAAAACATTGAAAAAATTTCCTTAAAAAGTTGTGTCACTATGAAAAGCACATTATATATTAAAAATGAATAAACCAAAATATAATTGGATATGATGTGTAAGGCTTTCCTAATCCAAAACCTCAATAGATATCTATTAACAATACTTCAACTGATATTAGATTTGTTTTGAGATGGTAATATTGATTATATATTCAAATTTTCTTGTATATATTTTATTATGAGTTGTTTGTAGAGAATGATTTATAAGTGAATTACAAGATCAAGATTTTATATGCGATGTTTTATAATTTGTTTTCAAAATAGTGATAAAAATTTTTGTTTCCAAAATTTCTTGTTTTCAAACACTTGTACATATAAAATTTGTTTGAATTTTTTACTTATAGATTTAATATCATATTATTAAAAAGACAACAATTTTTTTGAAAAAAAGAAGTTTATGTATCATTTTTGATAGTTAAACAAAATATTCTTAATAAAAAAATTATTTAATATTTATAGATTGAAAAAATATTATTAATATCTACAACTAAACAAAAAGTGAGAAAAAAATTAATGTGGGCCAAAAGAAGATAATTTAATTTAATTTAATCTGGATATTAATGTCCATAGGAGTCCAAGCATGGCCTATGGGATTGAAGAATATATTACATGAATCCAATGCAATAAGGGAACACCAAAATCATCTCCAAATAAAAAGTAAGAAAAAACATTAATGAGAAACAATGATTCTTTTATTTTAGGGCCCAAGATATTCAAACGAGTAAAATGTGCATTGCCTTATAGATCTATACCAAGTTGTTAGTGCATGTAGTCTCTTGATATTCCTTAAGTTTGTTATTTGGAAGTAAGAATTGATATTCCTGGAATTGTTTATGTGTGAAGACATCAATTTGAGTATTCTTTGTCAAAGATGAAATAGTTCATGGATAAACATGAATAAAAAAATTTGGGCCTCATACCGAATGATGCTCCTCTAGGATCCATGGGAATATTTGAAAAGGCAATGGTAACTTCCACGAATCTCATAATAGATGGGGAAATTGAATATAAAGTGCTCTTCACTTTCAAGTTATAGAAAATATAATTGGCATATATGCTCACTGTATGTGAGGTTATAATCAAATTATATTTAGAGAATTGATGAGATCAAACACTTAACTAGGCTAAAGGAATCCTTAAACATGATGGCAAGGCCTCATCATGTATTCAGGAAGTCAATTTGTATCCTTGTGAAATTAAGAATAAAATTAGAGATTATGGAGAAGCTTTGTTTTCAAAGGCTCTTTGGGACTGAATCGCATAACTTCCATGTAAATATTTGCTGATATCTTTTCATGAATACATATCTATTAAATTAATGTTTAGTGAGTTGAGGGGTGTTAATAAAAAAATCAAGAGGAGGTAGTCTTTCTATGTCAATATCTAGCTCTTGGAGGAGAGGCATAACTCTTGCATACCAATCAGAGTTGCATCCTTTTTTGTTGAGTTGCATATAAAATTGAAGTTCCAAGAATGGATACCTATTTTGACCAAAAAAATGATCCGTCATGGATATAAGTCAATACAACACAATGATAACATGGAAAATTAAGGAGATAAGGAGTGGACATACCCCTAACTCTCTAAAAATGATTGAGTGAGGAACCATTCTTTTGGCTCAAATCTTCTTTGATAATAGAGAAATGAAAAATCTTGCTATATGTTTGAGATTATTATAGCTCAAGTATGAGCTAGAAACCTCATAACCATACAATAGTGTGGGAATGACTAATGTCAGGATCTACCAGCTCTCAAAAGAGCACACATGATTACCTTTGTATAAGCAACTAAACACGAAATTTAACCAGAATGCACAAGTAACTATAAATAAGAAATAACATAGAATATGAGAGACAATACCCAATTATATTAATACTCTTCCAAAAAAGAATTACAATGAAGAGATGCCACACTCTTCTACACCTTTCAGGCTTCCCACACCAAGTGTACAGTAATTCACCTTCAAGAGTTCACTCTCATCAATTATGGTCCCAACACACAACTCAAACACAGAGTTGTTGTTCACCTCCAACCAGTCAGTATCAATACTGCCAGTACCACCAGTAAGTAACAATCACTACCAGTCCAACTGAATACTCCACGTACTCAAGGTTTGAGTACACACCGTACTCCAAGTAGATCCCTGTGATCTTGCTCCTTGTTGTGTTACTGATCACCTTGATCCTACTCCCACCTACAGATCAACCTGGTTCTACACACCTACAAACCTAGACCTCACACACACACACACCTACAAATCAACTGATCTTACTTACTCATGTAGATCTCACCTAATCATGCTATACCGTAGATCAACCTGGCCTTGCACACCTGTTGACCTAGATCATACACACTAGAAGAACTCTTGTCTTTTCCTCACCAAGTCCTTATGATTCTCCCTTAGATAGAACCCTTCTGTTTTTATAGAAGCGTTTCAGTTCTACAATCTTACAATACAGCCCATGGGTCTATTAAATAGCTACCATACCAAACAATAATTAGACATCCAATTACAATAATTAGAAACTACAACTTGAGACTAAAATTAGTCCTTAACATGCAAACAACCAGTTCAACAAACTAACTTTTCATGCAATGAATAGTTATGGAACCACACAGGTGACCGACATCGGTCCCTATCTATCTGGAGGTGACTGACGTCAGCCAACTCCTGACCAATGTCGGTTGCTACCTGTCCACCACTGACCAACATCAGCTGGCCTAACCGATGTCGGTGACTGTGACACTCAACAAGCTCCATGTTTGCATTTGGGTGAAGCTTTTAGCTCCACAACCTAACAATCTCCCACTTGGAGATAAACAATTGCACTTGTACCTGTACCTATACATCATCTAATTTATTTCCTAGCTTGTATCCCTCTTCAAGATCAATCCTAAAGACCAAACACCACAACAAACCCTGTGATGCAACTCATGTCATCCAAGTCCCCTGCCGCATCCAAATCTACATACCCATGTAGAGAAGTCCCTAACCTTACATAGAATGAATCCCTGCTGCTAGTCCCTCTCAGATACCTGAGAACCCACTGAACTACCCTCCAGTGCTTCTTTCCCATATTGGCCATGAACTTGCTGACAACACCCACTGCTTGGGCAAAAATAGGTCTAGTACACATGTACTTAACCTCATCATGTGAATCAGGACACTGTTCATAGAACTGTCCAACCCATCGACGTGCTGACCAATTTCACACAATCATCCAGAGACAAAATCAACTTGTGATCTTCCATGTCTCTAGAAACACACTCATGCCAAAGAATTTTGCTCCTCCAAATTCTTCATGACACACCTCTAAACTAACTTTACCTTTAGCTTAGAAAAAAAACCATGCATGTGTGACCCTACATCAAGCAAACACACAACATACATTAACAAGATAATGTCGTGACCATCATCCACCTGGTAAAGAAACCACAGTGGTTACAATGACATTGACTAAAGCCATGCTTTGTCATCCACCTGTCAAATCTGTACCACTATCCTAGAGCTTCCTCAAGACCATATGACCTGGCCTTCCATCTCACTTGTCCATTCACTCTATTCTTTAACTTAGGAATCCATTCGCCTTTCAGTGCTTTCTCGATTGGCAACCCTACCAAAACTACTGTTTGGTTCTCCAAGGAATCAAATTCCTGAGTCATGCCATTCTCCCACTATTTCTTGGACTCTACCTACATCAAAGAAGAGGAATAACGAATTTGAGGCTTACTTACCCTTTCAGTCCTCCACATTGGCATTTGAGACTCCTTGATAGCTTGTTGTCTACCCAAAATCCATCTCAGTGACCGATGTTAGTCACCCCTAGTCTGTACTCGACCGACGTCGGTTCCATGCGACTGCCCTAACTACCGATGCCGGTTACTTAACCGACATCAGTGTCAACTTGCCTAACACCATCGACCTTGGTCTGCACATGATCGATGTTGGTACCTATCTGATCGATGTCAGTTCCTCTTGACTGATGCCGGTAACTGTGTTCTCTTGTGAGTGATGACTTTTTACCTGCAAGCTCTCTTTGGATCAAAACCCTATCCAAACTGCCCTACTCAGAGTTACTCAACCTTCTCCACTGATCTCTATCCATCATCTCCTCCATGAACACCAAGGCTTTCAAGTTCTTAAGTTTGTCAAAGACATCTGTCTTCCTCTTAAGAACATGCATCTCCTTCTTACTCATGTGACCAAGCCTACAAAGCCATGTCTTTGCAATAGAAGGAGAATCAGTAATATAAGTAGATAGATAAAGGATACCTACTTTCTTACCACCTACTAATTCAAGTGCATCCATTGTGAGAGTTACTATGCATCTCTCATCACTAACTTTCCTGAAGAAATTAGCCTTATCCTCAGAACTGGGACCTGCATGACATCCTTCAACACCCATATGTTGCATGTCTATAATTTTAGTTGCACTTCACCTTTGCCACCAATTTGACAAGGCTCACCAACCCGATCCGGGGTTGCATGGAAAGTGGCAACAAAATCTAAAAAACAAGATTCCACTTTATCCAAGGAACATTCAAGAGCATCCTGTGCAACAATACCTGCAACATCTGCATCTTCATTTCCTTCATGCTGATCTCCTACCAACCAGCAATCTTTTACTTGCCCTTTCTTTCCATAACTCTATAATTGATTATTCTTGCTATTATCTTTCATTCTCAGCTTACTTTCTTCTACCATTGCTATACTCCCACTCCAATAGAAACCCCTGTGAGTGACCTATAATCAAAAACCACTTAACACACTCTAAAACCAAGGTGTTAGTGAACCAAGCTCTACCGCTTGTCAGTGATCCTAGCTCTAATACCAGTTGTCAAACTGGTATCACATGGAGAGCCTCTAACCAAGCTCTGATACCAGTTGTCAGGATCTACCATCTCTCAAAAGAGCACACATGATTACCTTTGTATAAGCAACTAAACACGGAATTTAACCAGAATGCACAAGTAACTAGAAATAAGAAATAACACATAATATGAGAGACAATACCCAATTGTATTAATACTCTTCCAAAAAAGAATTACAATAAAGAGATGCCACACTCTTCCACACCTTTCAAGCTTCCCACACCAAGTGTATAGTAATTCACCTTCAAGAGTTCACTCTCATCAATTACGGTCCCAACACACAACTCAGACACAGAGTTGTTTTTCACCTCCAACCAGTCAGTATCACTACTTCCAGTACCACCAGTAAGTGACAATCACTACTAGTCCAACTGAGTACTCCACGTACTCAAGGTCCAAGTACACACTGTACTCCAAGTAGATCCTTGTGATCTTGCTCCTTGTTGTGTTGTTGATCACCTTGATCCTGCTGCCACCTATAGATCAACCTGGTTCTGCACACCTGCAAACCTAGACCTCATGCACACACACACACACACACACCTATTAATCAACTGATCTTACTTACTCATGTAGATCTCACCTAATCATGCTATACCACAGATCAACCTAGCCTTGCACACCTACCGACCTAGATCATACACACCTGGAAGAACCCTTGTCCTTTCTTCACCAAGTCCTTATGATTCTCCCTTGGATAGAACCCTTTTGTTTCTATAGAATCCTTCGGGTTCTACAATCTTACAATACAGCCCATGGGTCTATTAAATAGCTCCCATACCAAACAATAATTAGACATCCAATTACAATAATTAGAAACCATAGCTCGAGACTAAAATTAGTCCTTAACATGCAAACAACCGGTTCAACAAACTAACTGTTCATGCAATGAATAGTTCTAGAACCGCACAGGTGACCGATGTTGGTTCCTGTCTATTTAAAGGTGACCGACGTCAGCTAACTCCTGACCAATGTCAGTTGCTATCTATACACCACTAACCAACGTCGGTTGGCCTAACTGATGTTGGTGACTGTGACACTCAACAACCTCCATGTTTGCATCTGAGTGAAGCTTTTAGCT
Organism: Torreya grandis; assembly: GCA_037957365.1. Lineage (NCBI taxonomy): Eukaryota > Viridiplantae > Streptophyta > Pinopsida > Cupressales > Taxaceae > Torreya > Torreya grandis. The sequence goes on from JARHVA010004000.1 coordinate 269,665, forward strand.
CCACAACCTAACAACTAATGTATGGAAACATCGATTCTTTATCAAAATATCTTGAAATTGGCACTGAAAACATTGTCTTTCTAAAGATGTCAAAGTTATAATCCATTGTTAAGTCTTACTTTTATTGCAGGGACAAGGATAAAATGCAATCTAGAGAAAACCACACCCAAGTAGGTGTAAGAGTGCACCATCTCAACATGTTCTGCTTTGTGTGTCAAATTGATGGTAGATAATATTTTATTGGTTACATTGAAAGCCATGATTTTTATCTTAGCATGATTTGCTTCAACACCATTCTTATCATAAAAATTGATTAATGTATCATGCTAATTTTGAAGACCTATAATAGAGTCTGAAATTAAAAAAATGTCATCTACAAATAATAAAATAAAAATGTAAATCCCAAAGAGACTACAACCACTCACTACATCCAAATTCATGGATATAAAGTCCTTTAATTCATCAATATATAGCTCAAAAAGAATAGGTGAGAGTGGACAACTTTGTTTTCATCTATGGTACTATGGGTGATATTTGTAGTACCAATTTTGGTATGAATATGCCCTAAAACTAACTTATATAAAGTCATTATCAAGGTAATTATTAAATTAGAAAGACCCAAGTCTTTAAGCATTTGAATCAAAAGATGCCTTGGTACTATATCAAATACTTTATGGAAGTCAACCAAAAAATAATATACCTTTTTTAGTTATCCTCTGCTTCCTTAATGAGAGTGAGTATGTGATCACTTCAATGATTCCTCCTAATCCATGCCCAACCTTTTGTCTGAATCCATTTTCTGTATAGATACTTGAATATATAATCATCTAGTATTGTAGTAAAAATCTTAGCCCAAACATACCCAATTGTGATGGTAAGATAATACCTTGGTTGGAAACAATCCTTGGATTTGAAGATGGGATGTCCAAGTTGAGGGAAGACCACAAGAAACTTTGCATACTATTTCTTACCATTATTGCCTCAAATCATTGACAACACTTCTTCTTTGACCATGAACTACTTACATGAACAAGAAACACATATGAGTACCAAAAACTATTTTAAAAAACATTAATAACAATAATAAGGACTCCCCCTAATTCACTTGAGCTTAGGCATCCTTTGAATACTGTCAGACCAACTCAAACCAATAAGAATCTTCTAAGTTGTCTTCAAATTTACTCTCATAAGCCAACTCCATGATTACTAAAAGATGTTCAAGCCATTCTTAAAACAAGAAAGATGATCAAAATAAACTATAAAACTTATATTATAACAATCCTACCTTGGTATTTTAGAGAAAATGACCAAAAAGTCCATTTGAATCACCTAGCCTTGTCTACAGGCCTAGTAACCCTACTTGAACCTTGTAGAGCCCATAAATTTATGTGTATGAGCCTTCATGACTTGAAATTTCATATAAAATGTACACTCATATTACCCCTTATTCATGCCAATTTTCATCATCCAAATCTTCCTTTACACCATAGCTCTTTCACAAACTGACTTGCCAATTAACCCTCCATTTCCACAAATGCTCAACCATATAACAAACTATACACTTCCATATGATTTTAAAGTACTTTTTGAGTACCCATTTGGATATTTCAACTAATTAATAATCCTTATACCTGAAATCCTTTGGTAAGGTCAGCTAAAATATTAATGCATCAATAAGAGACATGGTCAACTTACCATCATTTAGTCAATGCCAGCTCCTAAAAATTATCTCACAACTGGAGGTCGTAAAATCAAACTACTAGACTAATATTTGAGGTTTGACTCCTTAAGTAACCCATACATCCATGAATGTGGTTTTTATCCTACTAACCCTTAAGTAAGGATTGTTATACCTGAGAGGCATCAAAATTCTTCAAATTTCCCTCAAGAGGCCATGAAAGCCTAAAACCACATGGAGAATTTTTTTTTGAGGTCAACACACCTTTATATGCCACAAAGTCACCTTAAACACTCACAAATCTTGATTTGACACTTGGAAAGCTCATGACTTTGCATGTAGACCCTGTATATACCCTTATAACTATGTCAAAACACATTTAAAAAATCAAGATATCATTCTCACACCTTCAAGTCACCTTTATCACTTAGACACATCAAATCCAACTAGCCTCATCCCTTCATTAGCTTCATAGAGCTCAAAAGCATCAATTTTGCATGATGGGCTCTCATTAGGTAGTGAACATTAAATAAACTTGTCAAACTAAAAAAATGATCATTAAAGCTTCATGTGACGAATCCAATGCATGAAACCCCATGGATTTCACTTAGACACATCCTCTCAACACTTTAAATCAATCTTACCTTCATTCTTCATGATTTGATCAACTAAACTAGGATTCAAATATTGACTAAAATTTCTCTTTAGGACCAATGCCCCTGAATAGATTCTTTGAAGTTTTTCATCACAAATCTCTAGAGAAAGCACATGAACTTGTTTCTCCCCCTTAACCAATGAAATTATATGAAAAACACAAGGCTTGGAAACATAATATCATTAAATCTCTACCATAATGGCATTGGATACCAATAAATAAGTCTACATACCTCTATTCTGATTATGTCATTTTTTACATCACCCAAAGCACACACACTTGCTTATATATATGAAATATGTCTCCTAATAAGCATTTGCAGAGACACCCACTTGTCATAAAAATACTAAAGGTACCAAAAAATAGGATACTCCCATATGTCTATGCTCTCATTTGACTTGCAATCCTACCTCATCATTAAATTGATATTGAATGGGTTTTTGACTTCATTCTTTCCTTTTGACTCAGGATCTTTCTTGATTTTCTTGTCCACTTGGGAAAATAAGACTTGATCTTTGACACTTGAAATTTTACCTTGATTTTTTATGACAAACAATCCTTTTTGAGTTTTTTTTTCATTCACCTCCTTGGGTCTCCATAACTTCTTTTGAGCTCTCTCATGCACTCTTGGAGCTCTATCTGCCTTGTCTTGATTTGAAGACTTTCTCATCTTACTAGGATAATGTCTTGTAATTCATCCTACCTTATGACACTTAAAACACTCCTTTCACTAATGTAGACTTTGGCATTTACCATTACTCCACAGATATTGGCTTTGAATAACTCTTTTACAAGTCAGTAGCCCTATGGCCAAATTGATTACAAGAATAACAGTAACCATTGAATGAGTTATCATACCTTATTACATTGGGTTGTTTGATTTGATCTAAAAAAAATTAGCTCTTAAAATTGTCATTCTTATTCATATTAACATTCTTCTTTTCATTACTAGCACTCTCCTTAACATGATTAGTCTTCTGATCTATCATCTTTGTCTTCTTAATATTTTTATTCTTTTGAACATCTTCATGGAACCCTATGCATGACTTATAATTTGACTCCTTAATATGTCATTAAGATCAAATGTACTTTTCTCAAATTTATGATATGTTTCAAGATTGCTCATAGCTTGATATAGTTTCATTTGTAAATAATCCATCTTTGATTTATATTTCACACATTATTCATCCTTACTCTTTACTTGAACAAGTGTACAAACCTGAGTTTGAATATGTTGAGTGATATCTTCATGCTCTTTGACTTCGTTGTTCAATATTTATTAGAAGAAGCCATTTTTCTCCTCATAATTCTTGATTAAGGATGTTTTATTTTTGTTCTTGCCCTATAGAATTTTCAAATCTTCTAAGGTGTTCAGATATTTATCTTCAAGAGTGACTTGCTCATCTTCTTCCTCTGATCTATCTCCACCAAAGAGATCTCTACATAAATAACATACACCATCATCATCCTCAAGATCCATGAATAGTGTCTCAATGTTCTCATCATGAGATGAATCATCATTATCTGATGTGTTTCCTTATTCTTTAGTAGATGAGTTACTATCTTATTCATGTTAAAGACTCTTGTTACCTTTTTAAGACTCCTTGTCATTTCTCCTATTGAAGAACTATTTATACTTGCTAAGACCTTCATATTTCTTGTGCTCATACTCATGAGATTCCTTATGAGCTTCCTTGTAATTAGACTTACCTCTATCTAGGACCTTAACTATAAAATGAACAAATTTAACACATGAATTGAATTTAAAAGGAAGCTTCCTTTTATATTATACCTGATCTTACATTTAATTTTCTTGCAATCATGGTTTCAATTTGATATTCATTGAGATCAAATTCTTCAAGACTTATCTTGTTCTTATTTCCTTTTATCTCCTTGATCACCTTGAAGGTTGATTTCTTCTTTGGTGGTTTGTACTCATTGAATCTCATCTCATATGTAGTAAAAGTTCCATGCAATTCATCCATATTCATCTTGGTGAAATCATGAATTTCTTCTATAATAGATACTTTTGAATCAAATTTGAGGGTGAGAGACCTTAATACTTTTTTTTACTATAGTAGCTTCTTCAATCTCCTCACCAAGACCTCTGATCATGTTCACTACCTCATCAACTTTATGAAGATAGTATGCCACAGTGTCTTCTTCCTTCATTTTTAGTCCCTCAAATTACCTTTGATAAGTCTATAGTTTAGCCAACTTAACCTTCAAATCCCATTCATAAATTATCTATAAGTTTTCCCAAATTTCCTTGGTAGACTTTAAATGTATCACCTTGGTGAACTCAACCTCTGATAGGCCACAAATGATAGGATTCATTGCTTTAGAATTGTTCTCACTCAACTTCTTGTCAATTTTACTAGTTGGAGGAGTAGGGAGTGTGGAATAACCATCCATAATAGATTGCCAAATGTAAAAACCTAGAGACATTATGTAGGTATTCATCATTACACTCCAAAAATCATAGTTATATCCATTAAATAGTAGTGCTTTCTTAGGATAGAAACCATGTTGCATTTGATGACTACCCATTGTACCTTTAATAAGCTTCAAGTGGTTAAACTTGTAAAGAAAGTGTGGATCTGATACCAATTGTTAGAGGTAAAATCAATGAGGGTGTGGGGTGAATTAGCTATGAAATAAAATTAATATCAATTCTAAATCTTCAAAATCTTAACCATTCAACATAATCATTCATGAATCATATAAACCATTCATTATAATGAAAAATGGAAATGATGAAACATCAAAGCATAGAAAACATGGGTTATATGGGAAACCCTCATGGGGGATAAAACCCACTCTTAATCCTATAAACACATGTATTATAATCTTAGAAGAGGTTAAAAAAAAGGGACTTTAGTGAATCACCCACTTCACAAGGAACACCAACCCCTATGCATGGAAAATCACCTACTTGCCCTTAGAACCCACACAATACATATGATATCAACACTTCACAAACTTTTATTTCCTTCCGATTTGATGGAGAAATAATGAATAGCCACTCTCTTCAACCTTCACACTTTCTCAATCCTTCGCACACAAGAAATGTATCCAAAAAAACCTTTATGCACTTCAATTCATCCACCAAGCTTACTCACACTTATATTTTCTTCTCTCATTCTCAGTAGAAACCTTCATATTTGATTTTGCTCTTTATAGAGTCTACATGATCACCACCTTATTGGTTAGCCACAAGACATTGTTTAACACTTAAGGATTTTATCTCACTTAAGAAAATATTAATACCACCTATATAAGTTGACCATAGCATTAATGGATCACCCTTAAGTAGTACCACCTTTTAATTATGCCTAAGTAACCCTTTTAGGTACATGGAAAAATATTCACCCTTTGAACACTTCATCCAGCAAAATAGAAAACTCAAGACCACTTCAAATCACATAGGCCCATGCCACATGACACCTAATACACCCTCAAGTGATTATATTCATCGATAAACACCTCTAAATATGTAAAATCATTCAATCATTTTTCTTGTACATGAAAACAACATGAACAAACAAATAATCAACTTGTAATCAATGGTTCATACTGAAGATAGATTGATCAAACATTTAAAATCCACATAGATGATCCTAAGGGAGTCTAAAATACTCTAAAATATATAAATAACCATGAAACATCAAAACACCATATATAAAAACACACACATCCTTCTTAGGTCACTTGTAGAATAAATTCAAACCCTCAATAAACTTTAAAGCTCCATAAATGCAATTGTATGACCATTCAAACCTCTTAATCAATTTTTATAGATTACCGTTGAATTTATTTACCACTTTAATTTTTACTCCATAAAATTCATCTATAATAAAAATTTATAAGAAAAACATTTAAGACTAGTTTTCCTTTGTAAAATTCAAATATTTGAATTCCAATGGTCACTAAAAAATGCAAATTTGGCTATGGAAATGATGAAATTTGCTTGGGAGAGCAACTTTGTACTACCATAAATTTTGATATACATTATTTAAAGACATGAAATTTGGAACACATTATCTAGGAGAAAAATTAAACATACCCATGTGACCACTTTCTTCTAACACCTTCACACATGTGAATGCTGATGTCATCAATTTGCTTACTCAAGAAACTCTGCCAAGATGACTAGGATAACCTAGACCTTCACAAGACTATTAAAATGGATTCATTTCACTTACACAAGTATACCAAGAACTTATTACACCCTGTAGGGCCCCTTAAACATGGTCAACATGTCATCAACATCCATCATATTTGCCTAAATAAGTAAACACTGCAAGGTCCATGCATGATCACTAAGGCACACTTTGTCATTAAGAACCATGCTTACATATCATATTATGGACACTCTTTGACACCTTGGAGACATTATTGAAAATACCTCAACACTAATTTATTAACAGATATTTAAAAGGGGGGGGGGAAGAAAAAAGGGGGACATGAAACACTAATCCTAGAAGAAAATAATAAAATTATACAACATCGATTTCATTTAAAAGTCAACCATAAGGGAGAGGAGTCATTTATAATTTTGTCCAGGGATAAGACTATGTAGAAAGAGGAAGAAGAAGGGAGGTAAAGGAGGAAAGAGAATTGGAATGGATATTCAACAACAGGGAAGGGATTCTCATATCTAAATCATTTTTTTTTCTAAATTAATGAACAAATGAAAACAAGGATGTGTTTTTAAATATTTTGTTTTAAAAAAAAAATTACAATTCCTAGATCTCTTGAAAGTACTATTTCTACCTCAAATTTCACTTTTTAGATTTAAGAGAAAGAAGAAACTAAAAGAAAGTAATGGACAAGGCTTGGGAAGTACCTGGACTAAAGATTGCGCACCGTAAATCCAGACGCTTGTGGGCACTCCTCTTTGGCTGTGGAGGAATGACACCTGCAAAGAAGAAAACTTGGACGAAAAGGCGTTAGATAGATAGGTGGTGGGTTGCCAAGCGAAAGCTTGTTCCCAGAAGTATGAGAACTTCCTTAAGGGAGGTCAACCCACTGTTTTGATAAAAGATAAATGACTGATAAAAAGACAGAATGCTGAAAAGGACTGAAATGATAGCAAACTGAAAGAGAAAAAGAAGCAAAAGCTTACCTGGAAGAAGCTGTCAAACTGGTCATAGTCGCCGGCATCGGTGGTCCTATCGGCGTCGGTTTTCGGGTCTGCCGACGTCGGGGGTAATGACCGGCGTCGGTCGGGGCAATGGCCTCTAGACGGGTCTGGTCAGGTTCTGGTCTGTGGTCTGTCTGTGGACGCGTTTGTGGACGGGTCTGAGTCTAATTTGAGGTAGTCAGGGGGTCTGTGCAGGGGTACAGGAGAGTCAAATGGACAGAGAGGGACAGAGGGATAGAGGAAGCCAATCAGGGAGATAGGAATCCGGGTCTGGGTGACAGTCAGGACTGAGGGGAAGAAGAGCTAAATCTAGCTTAAAACATGATAACTAGAAAGCATAAAGACAAACAGAGTACAACATACCTGTGCCTACTGGAGAAAGTGTTGATGTTGCTGCTGGTGATGCCGGATGTGAAACCTGTTGCTGATGAAGATTCCCTGTTGTTCACCTGCAGAAGATTGCTGTGTACCTGAGGGAGAGAGAGATTAATTGGCAGAGAGGTCAAGTGAAGCACTGATACAAGGGTCTGATACGAAGGTTCAAGAGTCGGGATGCCAAAGAGAAAATGCAGAGATGCGAAGAGAAGCCAAGAGGAACCAGAGAGACAGAGAAAATGGTGAAGAAACCGTTATGAAGGGTGCCGACGCCGGCAATATCGCCGACATCGGCCGAAGGCTGACCGACGTCGGTGGCTGAAAGGCCGGAGAAAGGCTAAAAATAGCCTTTCATCCGTTTCCCAATGGCCGGGTCAAATGAATGCCAGGGTGAAACGGTCGACGGGAGGTTAAATGGGCGAGAAGAGAGGTTGGAATGGGAGTCTAAGGCATTAAATGGCCATGTGGGGAATAAAGGGGATCCAAGGAGGGTATCCTAGGGTGGCGAGGTGGCAAGGAGAGGGAAAAAGGGGCCTTGTTTAATTAAAAATAGATGTTTATTTCCAATTAATAAGACTTAGGTGGGTTAGGGACCAAGGAGGACTAGGAAGGAGAAAAGGACCAAGGGTTAGACACTTTTTAGGTGTCTACATTTGCCCCTTTTTGTCTTGTTGGTTGTTCTAGATGAACTGCAAGACAAAAACAGGGAGTGGTTGCCCCAAGTGAAGGATGATGTGGATTGCCCCGAAGCATGGATGAGGTATTCCCCCTCAAAGCAGGAGTCAAGGGAAGGAACCTGATGTCGGGTGTTGATTTGACAAAAGGTGGATGAGAAAGAGAGAAGTGAGTGAAAATGCTACAAAAGTCATGATTGCGCGCATACCACTGCACAAGATGGTCAGGTCAAAGTGTCGCAGGTCAAGGGTCAAGGAGTGCCAAAATTGAAGTAACCGGGCCCCAGCATTTAGTCGTCTGCTGATCGGGTCACTCAATCTAAGCTGAAGCTCCAAATGGTCGTCGTGTCCCAGGTATCCAGGGCTCAGGAAGTGCTCCCAGAAATATGAAAAAGCCACAAGTAGTAGGGATCAACTGGCTCGCGATCCTATACTTGTGAAGGGTCAAAAATAGTCTACGAACAATTCTGCTAACTAGCCGTGAGGTAGCACACACGCAAAAACAACCAAGGCAACACGTTGTCTTGGAAGTGGTCAAGGTCGAAGGAGATAGGCATGATCTCCAATGGTCATTGGTCAAGAGGATGGATGGACGAAAGGATGCGGCCGAGCTAACCCCAAAAGACCCCATGTCAACTGAGTGCTGCCTACATAGCCCCTGTCGTAGGGGCCTCAGGCCGATGTAGTTCTCCCTAAAAGGGAGGAAGGGTCAGAGGGATTGATTGGTCTTGGTCAAAAGAAATGATTGGTCGTGGTCAAAGGTCTTGGTCAAAAGGTCTTGGTCAAAGTTGATGGAGTTGGGCGTGATAAGAGTCAAAGAAGAGAAGGTTTGTCCATCAAAGAGACGAACAAACGGGGGTGGTCGAGCTAACCTCAGAAGATGTGGTATCTGAGTGCTGCCTACATAGCCCTGGTCATAGGGCCTCAGACCAATGTAGTTCGGACTAATTGAGAAGATTGGTCGATGATGGGCTTGGTTGTGTGTTGAAATGATGAGGCTAAGATGAGGAGAAAAAGATGCTACAGATGGTGTATTCTGTATAATTGGTCGAGAGTCGTTCATCCCTAGCAAGTTTCCATAGTTGTGATGGATGTATGCTAAAAATGAATGAAGGTCTGATTATGCTTCAGCAAGTATTGGTTTATGCTTAACATAAATTGGGTCTGGTCGGTAGTTTCCATGTGTATTGGTGTCCATGGGAACTATGTGAAATGGTCTAGGATGATGCCTGATGCCATGTTGAAAGTGATGAAAATGGCTGGGTTTGAGATAAGTCGACAATTGACTTGGCCAAAGCGTGACCAAAGTGTAGAGAAAAGGTGAAAGGCAAATTGCTCTTTCATTGACAAGGACCAGAAAGGAAGCATAGATAGGGGTTATAAGAACAAAAGCCCCATTCATGCATTGCGTCGTTGACCAGTATGGTGTTAGAACGGTAATCAAATCACTTTGACATTAAAGTGAGCTCGAAGTCCCTTGAGCAGGTGATAGGAGGAGGATAGGGTAACCCAGTTTAAGAGCAGGAATAACCTTGCCCCTTTTATAGGAGACCCTGAGACAACTACAGGCCAATGTCCGTGACTCATTTTTTTTTTGGCACAGACTGATCGATGCGGGAAGCCTGCATAGAGATGTCATTTGATGTAATGGTCATGTTGCGAAGCTGATCAATGCGGGAAGATTCTAAGAAAAGGTGCTGTTTATTACCAGATTAGTCATAGCCATCCTTCGAGGGAGTGGTCTATATTTTTGCTTGATAATGTTTGATAAGTTGGCCTAGCTGTCCTTCAAGGGATCAGTCTAGTAATGCAGCAATGATAGTACAACTGTCCTTCGAGGGATCAGTCTGTCTTTTTGATTTGACTTGATTTAGTGACCATGGATATGTTTTGACATCTTGACTTGTATTTTTGATAGGAATTTGAGTCACGGACAAGACTGTAGAAGCTCAAGGACGCCCCTTTTTATTAGGACAAAGCATCACTGCATCCTAAAAGGGTTGTAGAGGACTTGTTAAAGGGGAATAGGGTTGAAAGGGATGAGGATTAAGAGGATGAGGATTGCTCAAGGGACGAGCTCAAGTTACGTGTCAAGCAGACGAGTACTCGACTAGCAGAAGAATGGTCGAAGACGCAAGACATAAAAAGGGGTTTAAGGTCTAATAAGACCCTGGGCCATGCTTGTATGTTAAGGTCCGAGTCAATTAGGAGAAAACTTGCCCCATTTGCCTCTTTCTAGATTGGTCAGGTGTTGATTGATGGATGTGAAGTTGGTTGACATTGTCGTTGGTTGGTTGAAAAAGGTTGAATGTTTGGTCGAGAGGTCTGGTTGATTGATATTTGGTTGAAGATTGGTTGAGACTAGTCGAATAATTGGTCGGGGGTTGGGTCGATGGACATTTGGTCGAGATGAGTGATTGATATGTGGTAGAGACTGGGTTGAAGAGTTGGTCAAGGTTTGGATGAAGGATGAATTCCCCCAGCGGGTAGGGAGAATGTTTGAAAGATTGGTTAAGGTCGGTTGAGGTTTAGTGGTCAGATGGACGGTATTGATGTCGAATAAGGGGGTCAAAGGTGGCAAAGGGACCACAGGCTGGCGTGGGGATCCCGATTTAGGTGATGAGGTTGGAGAGGCATGAGTCGGGGTTGATGTTTTGTTGAAGAGGTGGTCAAGAGGATCCTTGGTGAGAAGGGAATCCTTTTTTTGGTGTTGACGAATGACAGCTTTAAGAGCACAACAACGCTCAGTGTCATGTCCCGGAGTGTGATGATAGTGGCAGAACGTAGAGTTGTCGAACCAAGATGGCCTTGATCCGAGAGTTGATGAGCGGAGTGGTGTTGAGGGTTTGTTGATGACGTGGTCGAGAAGGGAGGTGTCATTCTCCAAACATTGGTGAATGGTGACCTTGAGGGCATGACAATGTTCCGTGTCATGTCCAGGCGTGCGATGATACGCACAAATGCAAGTGTCGTCGAACCATGGGGGTTTAGGTTCGAGAGATTGATATTGTCTAAGAGGCGGGAGGTCGATACGAGAGGACTGCAATAATTGCCGTAAGAGTAAGGCATATGAACCTGCTAACGGGTCAGGATGTTTTATTGCAGTGAGGGTTGGTGACGCTGGTTTGGGAGGCGAAGGAGGCAAAGGTCGAGGGTTTGGATGAGATGTATGTCTGATGGGTTGAGAGAGTAATAGAGGCGATGTGCCTCTGTGAAATATGGGAGTGGGAAGCACTCCTATTAAAATGGACAGATGCGGGCCCAAGATTGAAGGTAATGACGAAGGTGGGGGAGGAATCCTCCGATGAGGTCTAGTAGTTTTCGTGTGTTTGGGTCGAGGGCCACCGTTGTGCGAGGCGAGGTTAGATATAGGTTTGGTTTTAGATGTGGATGGAGGTGAGCGAGATATAGAAATCTCACGCAAAGGGCAAGAGGAAACCGTGATTGGGTCTTCCTCGATTGAAATGGGTGGAGAGACTGGTTCTTCTCTTGGTGGAGAAGAAATAAGAGAGGGCGGCTCCTCAAGTGGGCAGAGGGCATGGATGATCGTGCCTTCTACTTGTAGTTGAGGAGTATGCAAGGTAGGGTCTTTGGATGAAGGTGGGCTTAATGGCGTTGATGTGGTCAAAGCGTCACCCAATGCAAGAGAGGTAGATGGAGGACTAGTAGGAGAAGAAGGTTCCTCATCCTTTAATGGAAGAGGTTGGTCAAGGACAAGAGGCAAGATAGTGCTAATTGTGTGAATGTCATGGTCTTGAGGGTCATTGGTCGAAGTCTGGACGTTGTTTTGAGTAGGCAGATGATTAGGGAATGGTTGTTTGAAGATGTCGATATGTTGGTTGGGAGGGGCGTTCGGGTTATCTAAAATAAGATCCCCCTTGTCGATCATGTCTTGGACGATGTTTTTGAAGGTTCGGCAGTTTTCGATGTCATGGCCTTGGACGTGATGAAAGTGGCAGAAGTCGGCCTCCCTATACCATGTAGGGAGGGCTTTTGAAGGGTCGAATTGAGGTGGTTGGATTGGAGGGAGATTGAGGACCCCCTGCTTGAGAAGTTTTTCCAAAACGGAAGCGTATGGTTCTCCGAGTGGAGTGTAAGAACGCTGAATGTACCGTTGTTGGAATTGTTTGGTGATGCTTGGAGATGTTGAAGTTTGAGATTGATTAGTTGACGTCGAGGATGGTGATCTAACGACCACAGTATTGGCCACTCCTTTAGATTCGGAATTGGCAGAAGAAGAAGGTCTGGAAGAAGAATGGCCAGTGGATTTTGCGTTGGTATGACGCAATTTGACCTTATCTTCTTCAAGGGCACGGAGTTCGAGCTTTCGAGCCATGATGAAAGCTTCGTCAAAAGTGTGGAATGTCTGAATCCGCAAGGTAGAAGAGATGTGTCTGGCACATGCTTGAGAGAAGAGCTCGATGAGCTCGGGTTGAGGCAAAGAGAAGGAGAGCTGGTTGATCAGGCCTCTCCAACGAGCGACAAAGTCGACTATTGATTCGTCGTCAAATTGCCTGATGGAGTAAAGGTCTGTGATTGAGACTTGTTTGGTGATGTTGATTGAGAAATGGTCAAGAAATAGTTGGGCGAGTTGAATGAATGAAAAGATAGAGTGTCTGGCAAGCGAGCTATACCAGTCAAGGGCAGGGCCAGAAAGGGACATAGGGAACGTGCGTAAAAGCAACGCATCATCATGGGCAATAAGATAACAGGCATGTCTAAATGCCCGTAGATGTTGCTGTGGGTCTTCCTTACTCTGAAAGCGAGTGAATTTAGGAAGCTCCCAATGGTTAGGGTATGGTCGAATGGGGACGAAAGGATGGATGGGCTCGTTGCAAATTTGGTCATAGGACAAAGTATTGCTTGAACTGGAAATGGAAGCTTCGAGACTGGACATTTTATCCATCAGCATCTTGATAAGATCTGTTGACGGATTGGCGGGTTGAGCGCCCCCTAAGTTGTAAGGCGCTTGGAAGAGGCTAGAGGAGGCGTGCGACATAGTTGGTTGTACAACGTACGGATGACTAGTCGCAGGGGCAGAAGTGGAGGCTAAAGGTGGTTGCGTTACGAAGGTCGAAGGTATAGGTTGACTGGGCACCGCCAAAGGTGGTTGAATGGCGGCACTGGTAGAAAGATAGGTTGGCATGCCTACATTTGTAGGCACAAGAGTGTGAGGGGTCAAGTTCTGATATGATGTAGAATTTGGTTGAAGTGCAGGCGGTTGAGGGGGTAATGGAACCCCGATGGAGGTCGGTCTAAAAATAGATGGGGAGGCCAAACTTTGCGTATTGGCCATGGTTGGATTGATAGTTGAGGCAAAAGGCTGAGTCATAAAGGGTTGGGTGGTGAATAGCGTGGATGTAGTCGCCATGTCACCCGAAAGGTCTCGCGTTGGGTTTCTCGCGAGATAGTTTTGGAGGGCTGCGGTATTGAGGTCCAAGAATCTCGCGAAATCCTGGTCCCCTTCAGGGATGATGGGAATTTGAGTCGGGGTCGAGGTCGGGGTCGGTCCTGTAGGAGTTCTTTCAGTTTCTGAGTGGAACTCCATGATAGGACTTGGCTAGGGACGAGGTAGACGGAAGCGGTTGTTGGCTAAAGTGGTTAAGAAGAGAGACTTGGTTCCAAAAACTGTGTTCTTGCAGTCTCAGAAAACCAGAATGGAGTTTTGACAGAGAATGGACAGATTTCAGGCTGCTGGTTTTGAAGAAAAAGGAGAGTGACAGAGACCGACATCGATTGAAAAACCAATGTTGGTAAGAAATATGGCCGACGTCGGTCAGATAAACTGATGCCGGTAACAGAGGAAGCCGACGTCGATGGAAGAACCGATGCCGGTGTAGGGGGAAAGCCGACGTCGGTGGAAGAACCGATGTCGGTGACTGTGTTTTCCAGAGAACCAGAAGGTTTGAAGATTCTTGGAAAAACAAAGAAGAAAGCATCCTCACTCACTCAAACAAACAGATGAGAAAAGGAAAACAGAGAGAGACAGACAAGCCTAAGCGATAACTCCTAGAAATTAACCTTAGAAATCGTGGCTTATGCCTTAGATGAATGTTTGGGGAGATTGGCTGAAAAATGGGTCCTAGAAGAAGGCGGTCTAAAGATGGTTTTAGGTGTTGTTTTAGGTGCTCAAAGTCAGTGTTAGGGTCTGGTACGTGGCCTGGTGCTAAGGAGCAAGCTCCCCTCACTTCACAATTCCAGTGGTTAGCTGGTCTCGCTTAGCCAAGATATACCTCGCCTAGAGTTTAGACTCCGCCAGAGAATGGAGTGGGCTTTCCCCTTGGTGATGAAATCCAAGTAGGGTCACCGGGACGGGTAAGGTATCTGCTGGGGGATGAATTCCCAGTCGGGCCTTGTCTCAGGTAAGTTTTATGTGTGTTTTAGTGCATGTGGTCAGGTAGTGTAACATCAAGTGTCTACGATTTATTCAATATGCGCTTAAGTTACTAGATGTGGACTAATGCAAGCACAAGCAGAAATGAAAGTGCAATATGTTTTAATGCCCAAGTCGAAATGTGATGTTTGTTATGAAGACAAGATTGAGAAAGGGTTGAGAGTATGATATTTAGACTAGTCTAGAAATGCAAGGAAGAAAGATTCGTTTTAGTCCCGCTTATAGTGTCATTTGGAATAGAAGAAAGAGACAAGAAGGAAGGAGCCTAAATGCACCTAAATGAATGAAAAAGAAAAGGAACCCAGGAGGAACCTAGGGTCCCACCGGGTGTGCCAGAGATGTTTCTACCTCAAATTTCACTTTTTAGATTTAAGAGAAAGAAGAAACTAAAAGAAAGTAATGGACAAGGCTTGGGAAGTACCTGGACTAAAGATTGCGCACCGTAAATCCAGACGCTTGTGGGCACTCCTCTTTGGCTGTGGAGGAATGACACCTGCAAAGAAGAAAACTTGGACGAAAAGGCGTTAGATAGATAGGCGGTGGGTTGCCAAGCGAAAGCTTGTTCTCAGAAGTATGAGAACTTCCTTAAGGGAGGTCAACCCACTGTTTTGATAAAAGATAAATGACTGATAAAAAGACAGAATGCTGAAAAAGACTGAAATGATAGCAAACTGAAAGAGAAAAAGAAGCAAAAGCTTACCTGGAAGAAGCTGTCAAATTGGTCACAGTCGCCGGCGTTGGTGGTCCTACCGGCGTCAGTTTTCGGGTCTGCCGACGTCGGTTAGTCTGCCGACGTCGGTGGGGGTAATGACCGGCGTCGGTCGGGGCAATGGCCTCTAGACGGGTCTGGTCAGGTTCTAGTCTGTGGTCTGTCTGTGGACGGGTTTGTGGACGGGTCTGAGTCTAATTTGAGGTAGTCAGGGGGTCTGTGCAGGGGTACAGGAGAGTCAAATGGACAGAGAGGGACAGAGGGATAGAGGAAGCCAATCAGGGAGATAGGAATCCGGGTCTGGGTGACAGTCAGGACTGAGGGGAAGAAGAGCTAAATCTAGCTTAAAACATGATAGCTAGAAAGCATAAAGACAAACAGAGTACAACATACCTGTGCCTGCTGGAGAAAGTGTTGATGTTGCTGCTGGTGATGCCGGATGTGAAACCTGTTGCTGATGAAGATTCCCTGTTGTTCACCTACAGAAGATTGCTGTGTACCTGAGGGAGAGAGAGATTAATTGGCAGAGAGGTCAAGTGAAGCACTGATACAAGGGTCTGATACGAAGGTTCAAGAGTCGGGATGCCAAAGAGAAAACGCAGAGATGCGAAGAGAAGCCAAGAGGAACCAGAGAGACAGAGAAAACGGTGAAGAAACCGTTATGAAGGGTGCCGACGCTGGCAATATCGCCGACGTCGGCCGAAGGCTGACCGACGTCGGCGGCTGAAAGGCCGGAGAAAGGCTAAAAATAGCCTTTCATCCGTTTCCCAACGGCCGGGTCAAATGAATGCCAGGGTGAAACGGTCGACGGGAGGTTAAATGGGCGAGAAGAGAGGTTGGAATGGGAGTCTAAGGCATTAAATGGCCATGTGGGGAATAAAGGGGATCCAAGGAGGGTATCCTAGGGTGGCGAGGTGGCAAGGAGAGGGAAAAAGGGGCCTTGTTTAATTAAAAATAGATGTTTATTTCCAATTAATAAGACTTAGGTGGGTTAGGGACCAAGGAGGACTAGGAAGGAGAAAAGGACCAAGGGTTAGACACTTTTTAGGTGTCTACAAGTACTTGATATATTTCCTATTTTCCTTCCAGATTTACAAATAATAAAATTTTTGTTTTCTTTTGTTAAAATATATATAAATAGAAATATGAGTTAGAGTATAAATATATATATGTATAAAAATATTTTCAAATAAAATAATTACTACAACATCCTGATGTTTACATATTAGTTTTTATTGGTTAATAAAAAATAAAAATAAAAATAAAAGGAATATATAGAAATTTCTATTAATTTTTTTAAAATTAAATTGAAATGGGGGAGGGATGGTTGTGCCATCCCATCCCCCTCTCATTATAAGGAGGGGAGGAGGGATGAACCAATCGGCCCACCCCCAATCCTTTTTTTTGGATGCCCAAGTTGATGACAATAGCTATAGATAGGGCCTTAGGTCCCAATCATTGACTAAAACCCTACCTCAAGGTTAAAAAAAATTATATATTTTATATTTATTAAATTATTAAGTTTTTTTTTTTTAAATTAACAGAAAAATGGTTAATAAATGTATGAAATTATATATATATATATATATATATATATATATATATATATATATATATATATATATATATATATATATATATATATATATATATATTATAACCATATTTAATAATAAACATATTTTCAGTTAAAAAAATATAAATATATATAATTAGTTAATAAGTAAATAAATAAATATTTTGTATTATCTTTTTATTGAAAATATGTTTACTATTAAATATGGTTATAATATTGAACTATATATATAGTTTAATAAAAGTATAATTTTATGAGATTTTGAATGATTATATATATTAATATTGATTATGAATAAATCATTAAATTATTTATATACATATATCTATGAGATAATAATTTACTCTTGGATGAGTATATATTCAATATCAAATGTATGAATATTTATTTTTGTAATTCTGAGACACATGAAAATTTATATTTAAAAGTTTATTGTCTTTTCCAATTCATTAATATTGTCAAAATTTAGATTCAAAAATATTTTAAAATGTAGTAGCAAAAACCATTAGATGTGAGGTGGAAATTTAAATATGGAAGCATGCCATATGTTTAAGTATTTCAATATGAGGTTTTATTATGAAATTAGAATACCTATGCACATTGGGTGTGTAATTGAGATTGGTTCTTCCTTTATTACCATTGGTAATGGATTCAACCCATGAAGATTTTATTAGTTTCATTTGGATTGATATCTAGACAAATACGTAAATTTTAATAATGATATTGAGTTAAAGTTTGACGTATGAGTTCATTTGTGCGTACCTTTGGGACCATAATAAAACTATATCTCACCTTATTATTTATGTGATGATTTAACTCCTATATCTTATATTTAGAGATAATTGACAAATGAAAACAAATGAAGAGATCCATATGTTCTTGTATATACTTAGAAAGGAGCTCAGAAGTTTAGCATTCTTGCTATGTTTGTATAATATTTTTACAATGGTAGTAGTGTTCAGTATAGTGTGATTTGATTATTTAGTATTCATGTTATAATATTATTTTGTTATTTTATTAATTTATAATTATCTATATTAGTTTTTTGATGAACTTGGGTACTAATTAGATAGTCTTTATCTTAGTAAAATCAACCTTCCTTGTTGCTTAACATGTAGGTTAGCACTTTATTTTATGGCTTATTTCCTAAATCTTCATTTGAAATTGTTTATTAATTTAGAAAATGAAGGATTTAAGGGGTAAAAATCTCTTACTCAATGTAAGCTGACTCCCTTATATTTGACTAGTTTTGTAGTGTAGGTTGGTAAGATTTTATAGACATAAAGTATAGTGATATAATATTTCTATGTTGAATCAGTAGCATCTTGTTTGTTATTCAATTTGAGTTTGATTAGATGGTGACTATGCATTTGTTTTTCAATGGGTCAATTATAAAATTCTATTCTTAGAGAATGTTATTAACCTGATGTGACTGACCTTTAAAAAATCCATGTTGAAACTTATGCACTTGATAGTTATAATATTTATATTATTTAAAGATATCAACATATAATAATATTATTTAATCTAAATTGCCAATGATCTATTTGTAACATTTAATGCATTGATGATAGATGCAAGCTAGTGTATGAATAATATAGTTACTTATAATAGTTATTTGGAAACTCTTTTATCTTTGAATTTAGAACCTTGTTGAGTAAGAAATTTTAATATCATTTAAGTGGAAAGAAGTATTCATTTTGATAAAAAAAAATTGTATTAAATAATATTCATAATTAGATAATAGCATTAGTATTTATAACACATTATTTGGATAGTAAAATAATGTTAAGAATATTATATGGAGATAAAATATTGGTAATAGAAGACTTCAAATATAGTGAGTTTAACTTACCTTGGCATTATGAAACTATTGATTAATTCTAATATGAAGTATTAGTCATACAAATAAGATTGGATCAAATATTTATAGTTGAAATTAAAGAGTAAAGATAATATATTCTAACCCAAATTATCACTAAGTGTCTTAACATAAACATAATGAATCATGTAGCTTAATTGTTGTAGGAACCCATTTTGGGTAGGTTGATCATGTCAAGTCTTGAGGCATCACTTGAAATATTGTTAAAATATTGGAATGAAATTGAGACTTATTTTTCTTATCTTAAAAGCATGGTTAGATACATTATCCTATGGGATAATTTGTTGATATTTGGATGATTACATACACTCTTATAAGATTCAATGCAAGTTTACACTAAGAATTTTCCTATTAAAAAAAACAACCAATTTGGCTTAAAAAAAGGATTCAATTAATAGATGAACTTAAGTTATTTATGGAATGAAAACTTGTAAGCTCTTAAAAAAATCATTTGTGAATCAGGATCTATAACCATAAATTTTCTACCCCATTCTAATAATCTTTGGTGGATCTGGTTGTAGGAACATTTGACAAGTTTTCTATACATGATTCCCTTTCTCAAACTACAAAGTCAATTTCAAATTGACTTTCCAAAAATATTTAGTATAGTCTTAGAGTGAAACCAAAACTTATTAGTGATTTCTTTTACTTCTAAATTTATATAAGAATCTTTAGTTTCAATATTTATGTCTATTACTATTTTTGGTGACCCTTTTTTCAAATCAAATTTATTCAGAAAAAGAATTGTTCCTAATCTTAGTCTGTAAGGTCGCTCTAGAAAGAGTGTTGCATTAATCACCCATCTTAACACTTCTTGAATCTAAAAATTAAAAACTCTTACCTTGATTTTCATATTCATGTTTAACCCTTTGTATTTTTCTTTCAACTCCATTTTATATTTTTGGTGAGTCATTTTTGTACCCTATTCGCTAGTAGTCTCCTGGAAGAATCAAATTTATATCATTAAATCTAGTTTAGTTTAGACATTTTATTTCATGTTGTTCTTACATTAGGTCTATTTTATGACTCATATGAGTTGTTTTTAGCTTAAATAATTAATTTAAAATTTTGGTTATTCCCAAAATTAAATCATATCAACTTTGGTTTAATTTATAATTTCTCTGGGGTATTTTATAAAAAGTTGTTTTTTGAGCTATGTGTGTTTGTGCTTTCATGGTTTTCAACATTACACTATTCATTGAATTAATCCTTCACCATTTCTAATGTCATGATCTCATTTTTTTTATTGATTTTCATGTTATTATATCTAATATGTGATCATTGTTTCAATGTTTAACAATTAAGATCATGAAGGGTGTAATCCAATTTTACCAAGTTTAAATAATACTTCTTGATATGGTTTCTAAGTTGTGGACCTTTGATATTGGCATGTACTTATGCAATTTATTTATACATGTGAATTATATTTTAGTGTGTTATCTTTATCATAAAAGGTTGAGGTATAGCTCTAGTGTGGTGTAATTGGAAAGTGTTTTTCATTTGCTATAAGTGTCATTTTTTTAATACTTTTGATGTAGATTAACATATATATGTAGATCAAATCAAACATGCAAATATCATACACACACAAATACTCATGAAACCATATTTATACATGGAAAACCCAAAGGGGAAAACCATGGTGAGTATAGCTACTAGAATATACTATTCTAATCTAGCCTCATAGTCAAAGTTTCACTGGAAAACCTCACTAGTTACAATATTTAAGGACACCAATCCTAAGGAGACACCAATCCCTTGATTTAAGAGCACCAACTCTGCAGAAGAACCCACTCCCTAATTTTACCACCCACTTAGCTTATATGATGACACCAACCTATCAGACTCTTTTATGGAGATACAATTCCAATTTACAAATTAGATTCATACATGAATCCATATCTCTATTCTTTGTTACAGGTCTAATCTATAACTGATCATACTTTGCACATCCTCTTTGTTCCTTTATTCATCTCTTCTCCTCTCTATTCATTTGGTCTTGTATCTAGATATCTCTCTATTTGACACACTTTAATAGCTTCACCACCCACTTTGCTCTCCTTTGCACCCTCTAGTTCTATGTCTTTATGTTTTTCTATTTGACACACTTCATTGGATTTTGCTTTCTACCTCTATCTATATTTAACTTAGCTTAATAGAAAATGCAATTATTCTAACAACCTTTTATTTGTCCAAGATATTATATTTATAAAAGAAATGATATAGGGTTTCATATCCTTTATGTGTTCACACTATAACTGCAACACATCATGCCAATTTTGGACTCTAGTTCATTATTACCTAGACTGTAAGTTTTCACATCTTGATTCCATGCATCATGTCATAATTGTAGGTCTCTTTACAATGTATAACATCTATTAGACTCAAGTTTATATGCATAGGATCTTTAATGTAGATTTGATCAATTAGATTGATCAATATCGTTATCTATGCCAAGATATAGAGCTTATATGCAAGTTCTTGCATGTTCCTCTAACTAACCATTTGTTTGTACATGAATTTAAATGTTGATCATATATATTTCTTTTGGAATCATGATCTGATGGTCCACACTAAAATGACTCATCCTTAAAATGCATCCATTCAATCGTCTTGATCTGAGCTTTCATGTGTCATTCAATCTTTAAGGATGCATGATCTTTACTTCTTTATTAATGTTAAACATTGAACTCTTTATTCCATATTGTTGATTACTATATATTTGGATTTCTTTCACTTCATTGATCTTATTGAACCTATTAGATCTTTAACTTGTCACTATGTTGATAAACATTGATCACTTTATAGCATTTGAATCCATTCTCTCTATTGGATCTCCTTTGCACGGTCACCTATGTACCATCAGATCTTATGACAAGCTCAATCATTAAATATAACAAGATTATGCTCATTGGGTCTCTATATGATAGACTCATGTGCTTGTGACACTTGGCATTAGTGTGTTCACTCAGAGGGACCTTTGATAATTTGAATTTGCTTTACTTCTTTGGATTGTCTTTAGACAATGAAGCACAGGATGTTGATCAAGTTCAGACATAATATAAAGTCTAAGACATAGGAAATATTAAGTCCTTTGAATCAGTAATTTCTAGGTTGAGGGGTCAGTTTTACAATGATGACAAAGGCTTAAGTTATAACTTAAGATACCAAGTCAAATCTATAGCCAGTCACCATCAAATAGAAAGTGCCTATTGATGACATGACATAAAACATTAGGGTTTTATTGAGAAAACCTACCCAATTCAATAAAAAAGATAATTCAATTTTGAGCTCACTCCTTCTCATTTGAACTAGCAAACCATATATTCGAGATGCTCATGAAAAATCTATAACAAATCTTCTATCTATTTCCTTTACAAATGTCTATAAATGATCTTTGTAAGAGCATGACAACTTTGCATGACCTTGTGCAGATTTTGTCTAAGTTTGGAGACCATTTCATTTCATCTAAAAGGCTAAATTTACACCTACATAACTCTTGTCGCACTTAGTCAGATGACTTGCAAATTAGTGTATATTATCTTCTTACATAGGGGATTCCATCCATATATCTAATTGCTACTGAAGCATTCATACATGCAAGATATGACATCATAAAAATGTATTCTCAAATTTTTTTTATAAACTAAAAATTTAACTATGTTGGAAAACACTATCAAAATGCCTTGGAGCCCTACTTTTCTCAAACATATCTTTTATCTCACTATGTCGCGTGACCTGAGATTTAGCACATATAAACTAGTCACAAAAATGAATAAAACCATGTGATCATTTTTTCCTAACACCTCTATGTGTGAAAATTATAACCTCATCAATATGATTACTTGGATTTGTTTATCCCTTTTTGTAAATTTGTCTAAGTATAGAAACTTAGTGAATTTTGTCCACGTAGCCAACTTTGCATCCCCATATCTTTAACTACGCTTCATTTCATGGCTTCAAATATGGTGTATAAGAACTAGGGATTAATGTGATCAAAACCATGTGACCAAATCTCCCATATTCATTCACATGTGGCAATGGTGACGTCAAAAAAATGTTTTCTCATCTTTTCTATCATAGACACAAAATGTCTAGATGAATAATATGAAGAACCAGATGAATTCCATTCATGCACACAAGCATTCCAATTATCCTTGACCTATTATAGGATCACCATGATTACCATATTCATTCTTGAGTATTAATTACATGTTCATAATATCCATTTTGACATCACTAACAATCATATTTCCAAAAAAATCACCCTTTATCATTGATGGTAAACTAAATGCTTTTATCTTCTACTATGCAGCTCCTTATCTAGAATTAATTGCATTGGATTCTAATAAGTATTAATTGATGTTATTCATACCAAAATTTCTCCCCCTTATAAAATGTCACATTTTCATAATAGTCAACTTGGACACTTGCTCTTCTTATTTGATATTTTCCCTTTTACAAAGAACATTTTACTCTTTCTCCTACAAAGACATTTGCACTTTTTTCTCCCGCTTTGACATCAAAGGAAAAGGAACTCTAGCTAACTATTTGTCCAAATATTTCTCCCCCTTTATCAAATAAAGGAGTTTGTCCATGAATCTACAACTTTCAACTCATAAGTAATTTTTATAAGTATACATACCTGAGTTGACTTTTCTCTCCTATTCTAGGGATTAATAAAGCTTCCATAAGACTCCCCCTAGACTCATACACTATCACTAGTCATTTAGTGATGTGGTGTAAGATCCATCACTCCAAAATTTTATCTTAGATATTCAAATTATTCTTTGGGAAGAGGTTTTCTAAATATGTCTATAATCTGGTCCTTAGTTGGCACATATTTCATTATGACCTCTTGATCTGCAACCCTCTCTTAAAAAGTGATACTTGATTGATATGTGCTTGGTTATAGAATGCATTACTAGATTATTTGATAGATTTATTTCACTTGATTTTATCACAAATAAAAAAAATAGGTGACTTGTACTCAACCTTGATGTCCTTTAGTTTTTGCTTCATCAATAGGACTTGAGTGTAACATGCCACCACTGCTACACACTCTGCTTTTGTTGTAAAAAGAGTAACTAACTCTTGGTTTTTGCTCAACCATGAAACAAGTCTATCTCCAAGGAAAAATGAAACACCACTAGTGCTTCTTCTATCTTTGATACTTCCTTCCCAATCAACATTTGTATATTCTTTCAAAGTGAAAACTTCACTTTTAGGGTACCATAGGCCATAGTCAATTTTGCTCTTGATGTATCTAAATATTCTTTTGACTACATTAACATGTGACTCTTTAGGAGCAGCCTAAAATCTAGCAACCATGCACACTACTTGCATGATATATGGTCTTGATCTAGTTAGGTATATCAATATACCTATCATTGATCTATATATAGTTTGATTCACATCAAATGACTCATCCTCTTTGCTCAACTTACATCTAGTTATCATGGGAGTACTAACTAGTTTTCTATCTTCCATTCTAAATTTCTTGAGCATATCTTTTGCATACTTGGTTTGGGATATGAATATCCCTTCATCAAATTGTGTTATTTATAAACCAAGGAAGAAGGAAATTTATCCTAGCATAGAAATCTCAAATTCACTTTTCATTTATGTACCAAATTCTTTGCACATTTTTTATTGCTACCACCAAAGATGATGTCATTTACATAAACAACAATAGTAAACATATGTTCACCTTTTTATTTGAAGTACATATTATTATCTATGTATCCTTTGTTAAATCCTTCTTGTTACAATTATTGGTCCAAACTTGAATACCATGGTCTAGGTCCCTATTTTAGACCATACAGTGCTTTCTTTAGTTTGCATACATAATCTTCTTTTTTAGACAGCTAAAAACCTTCAGGTTGTTCTATGTAAAATCCCTCTTCTAGGTTCCCATTCAAGAAAGTAGACTTCACATCCATTTGATAGACATTGAATTTTTTGTAAATAGAGACTGCTAGAAATATTCTTATAGATTCCAATCTAACAACTGGAGCAAATGTTCCTCAAAGTCTATGCCTTCTACTTGTGCATATCCCTTGCACACCAATCTCACTTTATTTATTATAATAACTCCATCCTCATTGATATTTTTTCTATAAACCCATTTTATTCCTATCACATTATTATTTGAGGGTCTTGGAACTAATTGCCAAATTTTATTCTTTTCTATTTGGCTCAGTTGTTCTTCCATGGATTTTACCCAATTCTCATCCTTGTTAGCTTCAACATAGCTTTTAGGCTCAATTTAAGACATTAGAGAAAAACTTACTTTTTATTTGTTCATTACAACTATTATTCTTGTCTATACTCCTTCATTCTTATTGCCAATTATATGCTCTTTATGATGATTCTTTTGAACAAATTTTAGAGGTAATTTTTCATTCTTTTCCTTGGTCTCTTCATATCTGATTCTTCTTCAAGATCTATCTCTTCATTACTAGTTTCCTTGTTAGGCTCAACATGTTTTATGCCTTATTCAACCTTCACATTATGCTCTCCACCATCTTGTGTAGCCTCTTATTGTAACATACATAGGCTTTACTTTGAGTGGAATAAAAAATAAATATTCTTTCATCACATCTTGATTCAAAGCTTCCCATTTTGTCCTCCTTTCTTATGATGTAACATTTATTTTCAAACACTTTGAAGTACTTAATAGAGGAAAGCTTTCCATGCTATAGACACCAAAATAGTGTCAAACCCCCCTTGGTCCCTTTCTAACTTCAACATGCCTAGCCTATACTTTATTAATTTAAAATACTTATTTTAAATTAATAATCCCCCTAGACACCTCACCTTGGATTCCTATCTCTTAGGCCATTTATCACACTATGACTAATCATAATTACCTAAGACCTATTTCAACTCCCCCACTAATCCTAACACCTATTAAACCCACCATTTGGACCGTTTAACAATGAAAATTAAACTTGGCAGTTGGAAGAATGGGCAAAAGGCTAAAAATAGCCTTTTTACCCATTCTTTAGCCACCGACGTCGGTCAACAGTCGACTGATGCCGATGGTATCACCGACATCGGTTTCTTTAAAACTAAATTCTGACCTCAACTACAGGCTCGAATGCAAATTCTCTTTCTCTCAGGATCCAAATTCTCTTGCTCCTCGGCTCTTTGCAGGTATCAGCACACTATCACCACTCTCCAGGCTAAGAAACTCTACATTAGTCACTCCACACTGGATTGAAGGTTGCATGAAGTCTCCCACATCAGCCATAATAAAAACAGGTCTTTTGCACTTCTGGTTCTCCACCAAGAGCTAAGTATTTCTTCTAGTTTATATTTCAGTACTCTTAAGATGCATTAGTAATTAGTCCATTGTCTATTTTTGAGTACTGTTGATAGGCAACCTGACTTTCTTCCCAAAAAGGCTGAAAAGCCTTCCCCTCATCCTTATTTTCCTTCCTCCCCTGTCCTTTACCTGTCCTTTACCTGGCCCCTTTTTCAGGCCATATTCACTACCCTACAAATCCTGCACAAACCATTAAACTCCCACAGACATCCCAGACCATTCTGTTGACCACAGGTAGACCTGAAACTCGTCCAAAGCCCATTTCCACCACCAACATCGACATCCAGGCCCATTTCCCCTACCAATGTTGGCAGTATAACCAACATCCGCAACCTTGACCAACCAACGCTGACAGAACTACCGATGCCAAAAACTGTGGAAGACAGATTGTAGGATTCAGGTACGCATTATCTATTTCTCTTTCTTTATGTCTTTCATTATTTCTTTCCATTATGACATTATTTTTATCAAGTGGACTATCATCCCTCCAAGAAGTCCTTGCACTTTTGGGACTGAGCTTTGCTTGGCAGTCCACCATATATCTATCTAACATTTTCTTTGTTTAAGTCTTTCTTATCTACAGGTGTCATCCTCCATAGCCAAAGAGGAGATCCTTCAATCATCTGGATACGGTGCACAAACTTCATCCGGGTATCATCTAACCCCTGACCATTACTTTAGTTTCTTTCATCTTCTGAATGTGAAAAAGCAAAAAATAGTTAGAAACACATACCATAGCTCATAAGTATTTTTGTCACTATTTACCCTCATTTGAACTCTATCCAAGATGTATACTATTTTTTGAACTGATTCTCTCTAATATCCATTAGGTAACTTGGCCTCCTTTAGCATTTTTTTAGCCATTTCCTTGACTAGTCTATTCTTTCTTTCAACAACTCCATTCTATTATGGAGTCC
Source organism: Torreya grandis (assembly GCA_037957365.1). Lineage (NCBI taxonomy): Eukaryota > Viridiplantae > Streptophyta > Pinopsida > Cupressales > Taxaceae > Torreya > Torreya grandis. Next base: position 297,001 of record JARHVA010004000.1, read on the forward strand.
TTGCTATAGAGTAGTGAATTTTGATCCAATGCTCCTCACAATACTCTATGAATTAATTTGAGGTAAATTCTCCACCTTTATCAGATCTTAAGCATTTTATTTTTATTCCAATCTCATTTACAACCATGGCTCTAAATATCTTGAAACTCTCAAAGGCTTGAGATTTGTCCTTTGAAAAGGTTACCCATGCCATTCTTGAGTAGTCATCTAAAAATTACATGAAGTACCACTCTCCTTTATATCTTCTTATCTTGGTAGGACTAAAGAGATTAGTATGAACTAATTGTATAGGTTTTGTAGTTGCATACTCCTTTGTTTGAAATTTGACCCTTGTTTGCTTACCTAGTTGACATTCCTTGTAAGTAGTATCTACAGGTTTGGTTATCTTGGGCATATGTCTTACATAATTATTTGAGCTCACTTTGACTAGATTATCATAGTTGACATGACCTATTCTCCTATGCCATAACCAACTCTCATCAATCTTTCCCATCAAATAACTATTACCATTCACTTAAACAAGATTGTAGATATTGCTCTTAGTCCTTTTCCTTTCTATAACTATTTTGACAGATCTCTTTAGCTTGAAGCCTTCTACATAAAATGTGACCTTATATCCATTGTCATACATTTGGTTGACATTTAGTAGATTATGCTTCAATCATTTAACATAAATGACATCATGTGTAGCTAGTTTACCTTCTATGTTCAAGGTTCCTTTACATTTGATTTTTATTATGTTGTTGTCTCCTTAGCTGATAGATCCTTCCTTAAATTTTCTTAATTTGGTGAACTTTCTCTTGTCACTAGTCATATGCTCTGAGTAGCCACTGTCTATCACTGACAAATTCTGCTCCTTGGCATGGAGTGCAATTTGAGCAATCATGGATTGCTTTTTCACTCTCCACACATCCTTAGGTTTGTTATTTAACTTCTTTTTAGAAACTTGTGAACCTTTGTTCACATTGAGAGGCATGTCTTTCTTTACATTGTGAAATTTTGATCTTACAAATCTAGTTCTACAATGTTTAGCTCTGTGACCAAAGTCATTGAAATTATAACACATTACATTTGTATCTACCATGGGTGCAAATGAATTTATACTTACAAAATTGATTATCCTTATAGTTAAAACTCTGCAATTACTATACTTATGACCAAAATGATTATAGCTATAAAAATGACCATAAAAGATGATTAATACCTAGTCATAGCATTTCTTAGTGCATCATGAAGAATTATTCTAGGTTGTGGCTTCCTCAAGTTTTTCACCTTGGTGTATCCATCAGCTACCTTTGTCTTATTTTTCTCTTCAATCTTATTTTTGGGTTCATCTTTCTTCACATCAGTTATGTTTGATTTTCTCTTTTGTATCCTTATAAACTTTCTCTTTCTTTTCTTTTGATTATCTTTCTACTTTGAAGTTTTCATGTAAGTTAGCACATTTACTAGTTGGAAAACTTTTTCCCTTCTCATAGCCATGACTTGATCTCTTTTTTGAGGGATTTTGAAAGTTGATTAGTTCATCAAGAATGTTTGATCATCCTATCAACTTCAAACTTTTATTTAGTTGACCTTTAGCTTTTTCAAGTTCTTTTCTCAAAGCCACTATTTCTACCTCAAGAGTCACACATTCATCAAATTTATATTATAGTTAAAATTTGACTACATATTTTATTCTTTTATCCTCTTCAAATTGTGTATTTAGGTTAATTATCATTTGATCAAATTTATCAAGACTTTTAGACATTTTCTTAATTTCTTTTTATCCAAGCTTCTTTTATTTTGAGTTCTCTTTTCTTAGATTGTCAATTTCATCTAGAGCATATATGAGCTCACATTATAGATCCACTTATCCTTCTTCTTCTTCATCTAAGTCTTCAACTTCATCTTGATCTAGATTTATAGAAGTTGATCCTAATATCATGAACATGGATTTATTTCCCTTAGCCATAAAAACACAATCATGATCATCATTTGAACTATCATTGTCTTCCATTGAGTCACTATCTTATTTTGTATACAAACCTTTCTTATTCTTTAAGAAGTTATTCTTAGGATAGTAGGGTTTCACCCTTTTGTTACTCTTTACTTGCTTAGAGTTATCCTTTTTATTATGAGGTTATTTAATAGAAAAATGTCCTACTTTACCATAGTTAAAAAATTTAAAGGGTAACTTACCTTTTTAATTTATAGATCCTCTCTTTAGTCTTCTTAAAAAGTTAGCTTCTTATTCACTAGTCTCCTTAGATTCAGATTTAGATGTTTCTTCATTTACTTTCTTGGCTACTTTGAATGTAACTTCTCTCCTAAAGGTGTCTGTCTCTCCCATTCTCACCTCATAGGCTATGAAGGTCCCATGCAACTCATCAACAATGAGTTTATCTAGATCTCTTGATTATTATATTTCAAATATTTTATAATCATATCTTGATGACAAATATCTTAAAACCTTCTTGACAATGATCCACTCTTTCATTTCTTCTCTAAGGCCTCTGATTGCATTTACTATTTCAGCTACCCTGAGGAGGTAGTTTGCAATCTTTTCTTATTCATTCATCTTAAGGATCTCAAACTTGATTTTTTAAGTTTATATCTTTACTTGATTTACCTTTTCATCTCGTTCATATATTCCCTTCAACTTGTTCCAGATGTCTTATGCATTCTAATAGTGCATAACTTTAACAAACTCTAAGTTTGACAGTCCATAAAGAATAGAATTCTTTGCCTTAGATTTTCTCTCATATGACTTCTTGGTAGCCTAATTATTATTATTTGTAGTAAGGGATGCATATCTATTTACCATAGACATCCATACATCAAACCCTAATGAGGACACATAATTTTCCATTCTTATGCTCCAAAATGCATAGTTAGATCCATCAAAGAGAGGTGCCTTATTTGATGAAGATCCTTCTTGACTAGCCATTGTGTTAACTAATCTAAGATATACTTAATTTGATTAATATTATTTTAAGGAACCCTAAGATCTGATACTAAATATTGGAGCACAACTAGATACTAAGAGGGGGTGAATCAATATATTAAATAAAACAAGTTCTTTAAATACTTTAAATGTAGAGTAACAAATACATGCAGATCAAATCAAACATGAAAAAACCATACACACACAAATACTCATGACACTATATTTATACATAAAAATCCCAAAGGAAAAAACCATGGTGAGAATAACTGCTAAAATCTATTGTTCTAATCTAGCCTTACAGTCAAAGCCTCACTAGCAAACCTCACTAGTTATAATGTTTAAGGACACCAATCCTAAGGAGACACCAATCCCTTGATTTAAGAGCACTAGCTCTAAGGAAGCACCCACTCCCTAATGCGAGCACCCACTCAACTTATCTGATGGCACCAACCTATCATACTCTTTTATAGAGATACAAATCTACCTTATAAATTAGATTCATACATGAATCTAGATCTTTGTTCTTTGTTACATTTCTAATCTACAACTGCCCATACTCTACACATTATCTTTGTGCCTTTCTTCCTCTCTACTTCTCTCTATTCAACAAACTTGATTGGCTTCACCAATCACTCTGCTCTCCTCTACCCCCTTTGGTTTTGTGTCTTTATGATTTTCTATTTGACACATTTCATTGGCTTTTGATTTCTATTTATATCTATATTTGACTTAGCTCAATAGCAAATTCAATTTTCCCAACAACCTTTTTTTTTGTCTTAAATATCATATATATAAAACAAATGATCTAGGCTTCCATATCTTTTATGTGTTCACACTAGGACTATAACACATCATGCTAATTTTGTGGATTGTAAGTTTTTGCATCTTGATTCCATGCATCACACCATAATTATAGGTATATTTACAATTTATAACATTTATTAGACTAAAGTTTTGATGTGCAAGCTCTTTAATGTATATTTGACTAATTATATCAATCAATATCATCACATGTGTCAAGATATAGAGCTTATATGTAAGTTCTTACATGTTCCTCCAACTAACCATTTTTTTAGACATGAATTTAAATGTTGATCATTGATCTTGCCTTTGGCACCATGATCTAATGGTCTACACTCAAATGAATCAACTTTAAAATGCATCCATTTGATCTTATTAATCTGAGCTTCTATGTGTCTTTTGATCTTCAAAGATGCATGATCTTTACTTCTTTCTTGACATTAAACATCAAGCTCTTGATCCCATCTCATTGCTTCCTATATCAAAGCATAACTTTCACTCTATTGATCTTCTCAAACTTGATCAATCTTTAACTTACCACTATTTTGATAAAAAACAAGATCTTTATAGAATTTGATTCCATTCATTCCATTTGATCTCCTTTACATGATTACCCATGCACTGTCTGATCTTCTAACAAGATCAATCATTAAATTTGACAAGCTTACACTCATTGGGTCTTTGTTTGATAGAATCATGTGCTTGTGACACTTATCATTAATGCATTCACTCAGAGGGACCTTTGACACATTGAATTTGATTCACTTCATTAGATTGTCTACATATGATGAAGCACAAGCCATTGATTAGGCTTAGACATAATATAAATTCTAAGACTTAAGAAATATTAATTCCTTTGAACTAGTAATTGCTAGGTCAAGGGACAAGTTTTGAAAAAATGACAAAGGCTTAAGTTATAACTCAAGCTATTAAGTCTAGGCTATAGCTAGTCACCATTAAAATAGAAAGTGTCTATTGACACCATGACATAAACACTTAGGGTTTTATTGAGAAACCCTATCTAGTTTGAGAGCAAATATAATTCAATTTTGAGCTCATTCCTTCTCATTTGAACCTACGGACCATATATTCAAGATGCTCATGAAAACCCCATAATATATCTTCTATCTATTTCATTTACAAATGTCCATAAATGATCTTTGTAAGAGTATGACAACTTTGCATGAGTTTATGCAAATTTTGTCTAAGTCTAGAAACCATTTCATTTCATTTAGAAGGCTAATTTTGAACCTACATAAATCTTGTTTCACTTAGTTAGATGACCTACAAATTAGTGCATATGATCCTCTTACATAGGGGATTCCATCCATATATCCAATTGCTCTTGAATCCTTCATACGTGAAAGATATGACATCACAAAAATGCCTTCTCAAATTTTTCTTTCAAACTACAAATTTGAGTGTTAGAAAACAATCTGTCAAAATGCCTTGGAGCCTTACTTTGATCAAGCATATCTTTTATCGCACTATGTTATGTGACTTGAGATTTAAAGGATATAAACTAGGCACAAAAATGAATAGACCCATGTGATCATTTTATCTTAACACCTCCATGTGTGTAAATTTTGACCTAATTAATATGATTACTTGGATCTATTTATCCCTTTTTGTAAATTTGGGTAAGTATAGAAATCTAGTGGATTTTGTCCAAGTAGCCAACTTTGCATCCCCATATCTTCAACTGTGCTTCATCTCATGGCTTCAAATATGACACATAACAACTAGGGACTAATATGATCACAACCATGTGACCATATACCCCATACTCATTCACACATGGTAATGGTGATGTTAGTAAAATGCCTTCTCATCTTTTTTTATCATAGACCCAAAACGTCTATATGAACAATATGAAGAACTGGATGAATTTCATTCATGCACACAAGCATTCTAGTCATCCTTGACCTCTAATAGGATCACCATGATAAATTCATCCTTAACCATAAATGACATGTTTATAATGTCCCATTTGACATCAATGACAATCATATTTTCAACACATATTGTTAGAGAGAAATCTCTTGTTATTTGCTTCCTATCGTGGTGGAGTATCTAGCCATCATGGACGATTGGACCTTGAAGTAAATAAAATAATAAATGATGAACCTTTCTAGTTGATCATTTTTCTCTTGTGTCTTGCTAATAGATATTTATGCTGATCAATTATGTTATTCCTTGGTAGAAAATATTTATATATGGAAGAAATTTGTATGTATATGAGCTTGGTAAATATACAATTTAATCTATTTTCTGCGTACTTCTAATAATGATGTATTAGTTCATTGAGTGAATATGACTCTACTAATGAAATGTGTATATAGTTAATAATTTGATAAATTTATTGTTGTTAAATCAAACTATTAGTAGTGGTAGCTCTAGACTAGTATGCTTTAGTTAATGTTTCATTATTTGTCTTATTTAAAAGTAAACCATGATGCTATAAAGAGGCCTTGTTCTATTATTTTATGGTTATAAAATTTAGTTAACCCTAGTGTGTTGTTAACCTTGTGTATGTTGGTTTTTATATAGCTAATGATATCTAGCATGGTTTGGGATGTCTTACATTTGGAATAAGAATGTTGTAATTTCTAACCATGTCCTCGAGTTACGTAGTTTGATACTTGTGTGTGTAACCACAAGTGAGTAAATGTGTGGGTAAGGTATTAATTTTAAAGTTTTCCCCCCCTCTTCATTATAGAGAATGAATGTACCTCCTACCTATGAGGGAATTAGTAAGTTATTTAGTTTTGTTTTGAGATGACTATTTGGGTTACAATTATGGTTCACTTGGTTGTTTGTTTGAGCATGGAATAATGGTTTTAAATGTGAGTATAAGTTTTTTGATATATATATGATTTATATACTTTGGACATGATGCTTGAGTTTGAACAATGTTATATCCCTAAGAACCAATCATAATAGTGATATTACATGAGAGTTATCAATACATATTATTGATTTACATTAGAACAAGACAACCAAGATTGAACATAGTATTTTTCCAAAAAAATAATTGAGTTAAGTACAACCATAGAGAGTGATAAATTATCTGATGAGAGACTTATATATCAACTGATTCAAAGACTTTGGGATAGTTAATAGATTTTTTGGGGTACTTTTGGCAGTAGATAACAAGCATGAGGTTCACACTTAGTATATTTTATATAGTTATATCAACACTTATTATCAAGAGGATTACTATTGTTCTTATTTTTCATACCTCTGGGAGGTATTCGAGTCTTATTTTATTACCTTTGGGAGGTAATCATGTTACTATTTTTGGAGGTATACATAGGATGACATGATGTTTTCTCCTACCTCATGAAGGTAGTTGAGTTGCTTATGTTCTCTCACCTCTAGGAGGTGATTGAGATTTATTGATTCCTTCTCCCATTGGGTGAATTTTTATAGTCACATAGTTTGAATAATGTGATGTTTTCAATTTTTCTTTGAAAACCAGCACTAGTCCTTAAACTTGTACTTGTATTTAATTATTGTTTTGGAATTTTGAACATTTATAAGTTATTTTAATTGAACTTGAAATAAATGTATTTACATTTGATTATATTTAAATCCAATTTTATTTATTTTGATGACTTGATAATTATGACTTGGACTTGTTTTCTTTATTGGCACCAACTTCTTTTGAATTTGATTTATGATTTTTTGACTTATTTTTTTCAATTTCATTAGTGATTGACTCTTAAATTTATTATTTTGTGATTTGATTAGTCAAAATTATTATGGTGTTTTAGTTTTTGACAAATTTTGGTTCATGCATTTTCTATATATATGTTGTATTGTATATAGTGTGCACTATGTGGGGGAGAAGAAGTATCTTTTAAAAGCTATTGGGTCAAGATGATAACTTGTTTAGAACAAGTTCATGACACCATCATTACAAATCATTAGATGTGGTGTTGATTATTATTTATATATACATTATTATGGCCATTTATTTAGGAGGTCTAAGTAGTTTTGGGAGGTCTAAAGAGATTTGGTGAGTTTTTATTGATGATGAAATTGATAAAGACTATTATCATTTTCATACTTGAGTGTCCCTGATATTATTCCAATAGTATTTGATTTCTTATATGACATGGTAGTGATTTTCATTATTGCTTGTTACATAGTGGATATGATATTATCATATGGTGGATTAGTGATTTTACTCTTGTTTAGTGATCTTGATAGTTCATAATATCAGTTGTTAGTGTATATGACATATGAAAAATATTTAGATATATAATATTTTGTTCAATATAAATGAACTGGTAGTATGTTTAGTTAGCAGTTGACTCAATATTACATAGCCAAGTGGTATTACAATGATTATATTGGTTCCATGTTTTAACTCTATCTTTCTTATTCCTATCATATCATGGGATGGTACAAGGTTTATTTGGAATAATAACTTATGCTCTAGCATATCATAGTATTGATAGCAACAATTTAGTGTTATCACTTTTGTGACCATTTAGAAATGAACTATTTGAGTTTTGTAATATAGTGAGGATTTACTCAGTAAACTTTTTTCACTATTTAAGAATGTGGTGGAATCTAAATTATTTTATTTTGGAAGCATAGAGGATTATTACTTTTTCAAAGGGGTGAATTTAATATCCCTCTCAGGTTCATCAATGTTTTTTTGATGATGTGTCGAGTGTGTCCTTATGCTTGACATGCGAATGAGATGTATTGTGGTTAATATCTAGTCTTGATTTTTTTTACCTCATTATGGTGACTTGGAATTAGGTTCATTGCATTTCATGTAAGACCACCTTAGATTGAGTGTGTTTGATGCTTACAATAATTCATGTTATCGCATAATGTGACATTTATGCCTTTAGGGGTTTTTCATGTCGATGAGTCACTTTGGTTAGGTCTATACATTAGACTAAATTGTTTTAGCTTAAACAACATGCTTCAACCCATCAAGTGGTCTTGTTATGTTAAGTCATTCCTAAATATTTGACTTGTATATTATAGGTGCATTGAAAATAAAATCTTGTTTTAAGATGGGAATAATAAAATTGTTTCATTTTTTACTGAGCCCAGATAACATTTATTAACAAAAACAAATAAGTTCATAAATAATTATATAAAATAACATTAAAATAGTATTTTATAGATAAGCGGAGTAAAAAAATAAGTTTTCATAATTATTCATAATTTGTAATAAATAAACAATTTATTTTAGATATTGTTATTCTTATATTTGTACGTGTTTGTATGTATTAATATACGCAACTATATGATCATATTTATATACTAATTTACTGATATAAGTTAAGATAATATCTCTAATTTTGTAATAAGTTCATTATATTCAGTTACCTTGTGTTCTCATGGTATTAATTAATTTAATCAATTAAAGATAAAAGTAATAACTAATCCATTAATGTATTGATGGATCTTTAAAAAAAATGGGGGGAAGTGAAAATAAAAAAAGAGTGAAACCCTAAACCTAAAAGACAATAATAAAATAATACATCTCTTTCTTTTAAAAGTCAACCAAAAGGGAGAGGAGTCATTTGGAAGTTTGGCCAGGGAGAAGACCAAGTAGAAAAAGGAAGAAGAAGGGATATAGAAGAAGAAAGATAATGGGAATGGAGCTTCAACAATAGGCAAGGGGTTCTCTTATCTAAATCCTTATTTTTTTGAATTAATGAACACATACAAATAAGGATGTGTTTTGAAATATTTTGTTTTCAAAATACAATTACAAACCCTAGATCTCTTGCAACTACTTGATATATTTCATATTTGCCTTCTAGATTTGAAAATAATAAATTTATTGTTTTCTTTGGTTATGTGTGTGTGTGTGTGTAAAATTATTAAAAAAAAAATACTACAATGACATTCTATTATTTACATATCAATTTTATTGGTTAATAAAATAAATCAATAAAAAAGAAAAGAAAAAGAATATATATAAATTTTTATTTATCTTGTTTGAATTAAATTTAAATGGGGGAGGGACAACTTTGCCATCCTATCCCCCTCCCATTATAAGGAAGTGATGGGGGAATGGACCAATTGGGCCACTCCCAAACCCTTTTTTTTCATGCCCAGGCCGACAACCATGGTTGTGACTAAGGCCTTAGGGCCTGACCACCAACCATAGGCCACCGGTCAAAACCCTATGGTAGGGTTCAAAAAAAAATTATATTTGATATTTATTAAATGATTATTATTTTTTTAAATTAATAAAATAAAAATTTAATAAATGTATATAAATGTGTGTGTGTGTCAACGAATTAGTTAATAAGTAAATAAATAAATAAATATTTGATATTATGTTTTTATTGAATATATGTTTATTATTAAATATGGTTATAATATTACACTATACATATAGTCTAATAAAAATAATATTTTATAGAACTTTGGACAATTATATATATTAATATTGATTATGAATAAATTACTAAATACATATACACATATATATATGTAAATATACATATATATGTACAAATTGAATATATACTCATCCAAGAGTAAAGTATTATCTTTTATATATATATATATATACACGTATGTATGTATGTATATATATATGTCTATATATATATATATATGACATATACATATATATATAGACATATATATATATATATATATATATATATATATATATATATATATATATATATATATATATATATGTATATGTCATATATATATACATACATACATACATACGTATATATATATATACATACATACATACGTATATGTATATA